>OY992876.1:230479736-230630281 GCA_963921405.1 Cepaea hortensis
AAGACGCTAAGATAGGGATAGAGACGCAGAGAAAGAGGGAGGGAGAGACAGGGGGAGGGGAAAAAAATGATAGAGACAGAGAGGGGAGAAACACCGAGATAGGGAGAGTGATGCAGAGAGAAGGAGAGAGACAGGGAGAAAGACACGTATAAAGAGGGAGAGACAGAGAAAGAGGGTTGGATGGAGAAAGACACAGAAAGAGGGAGAGAGAGAAGGAAAGCTGAGACAGTTTTTCTAGTAATCAAGAGAGTGTCTGTGAGCATGAGAGAGAAATATAGCGAGAGATAGAAAGAGAGGGAGAGAGAAAAATAGGGAGGAAGCTGGAACTGTTTTCTAGTGAGTGTGAGAGAGTGAGGGAGACAGAAGGAGAGGGATGGAAAAGAAAGAGCGAGGAAGATATAAAATTATAGAATGGTAGAGGGGGGATAATTGGGAAGGTTTCTAGTAACCAGGATAGCTAGAGCGAGCGAGCGAGAGAGAGAGAGAGAGAGAGAGAGAGAGAGAGAGAGAGAGAGAGAGAGAGAGAGATGGAAAGAGAGAAAGAATTCGTGAGAGCTGGAAAGAGAACGAGAGAGTGTGAGAGAAGTATATAGAGAGAGAGCGATGGAAAGAGAAAAAGAACAAGAGAGAGAAAAGGGAGAGAACGAAAGAGAGAGAATGTGAGAGTGACAGCGAAAGAGAACGAATGAGAGAATGCAAGAGAGAGAGAGAGGAGAGAGAGAGAGAGAGAGAGAGAGAGAGAGAGAGAGAGAGAGAGAGAGAGAGAGAGAGAAAGAGAGAGAGAATGAGCGCGAAAGAGAGGGAATAAGACATGGGAGTTTTCAAGTAGCCAAATCGAGAGAGAGAGAGAGAGAGAGAGAGAGAGAGAGAGAGAGAGAGAGAGAGAGAGAGAGAGAGAGAGAGAGAGAGAGAGTATATCCCAGCAACCAACAGGAATACGAATCTGTTCCAGGTATCGATCGTGTTCAGCCATGAGCGGCCTAGACAAGACAAGCTTGGGCCCATGTCCACTGTACAACACGCTCCCCGCTTCAGCACAGAATCACAGGCCACCCTGGTTGGCATGGCAACAGACCACTCCAAGCCCTGGTCGCCGTGGGAACAAGGCTAGATAAAATTGTCGGCCGCTTGTGGCGGTTAGCGGAACAAACAACACAGTCCGCCACCGACACATCAAATATGGCTTTCTTTGAATCTGAGGAATTTTCTTTTGAGGTTTTGAGTTGTTTTTGAATCGATGATGATTATCTTCTTCTTCTTCTTCTTCTTCTTCTTCTTCTTCTTCTTCTTCTTCTTCTTCTTCTTCATAATACTCGTCCTTTTCTTCCTCATTTCCCTCCGTTTTTTTTCCTTCCTCTCTTTTCCCTTCATTTTCCTTCCATCTGTTTATTCTTATATCTCCTCCCTCACCTCCTCCACCTCTACTCCTCCTCTTCCTTCCTTCCTTCCTTCCTTCCTTCCTTCCTTCCTTCCTTCCTTCCTTCCTTCTTACCCTTCTTCTTCTTCTTCTTTCGTTCGCTTGAAATATGTCTATATCTGCAATGTCGTCTCTTGCATGAATTGAACTGTTTTTTTCAGTTCACACAGTGGTCCATAGAGTTTATCTTCCACTGTCGTCTCTCTAGGCCAGAAGGTTTGCCTAGGTATGTTATATTTTGGGCAGTCTTGGAGTATGTGCTCTGCTGTCTGCGACGCCAATCCACATGTGCACATGGCTGTTTCACCAATCTTGAATTTTGTATACATGTGGTTGCGTAATCTATTGTGTCCTGTTCTGAGGCGCAGAATAATGACTTGTTCTGGTCTGTCCATAATGTGGTAGTCATCTTGAGCAGGTTTTGGTGGCTTTCTGACTGATTTGATCATTCTTTTCTTTTGGTGGTATGTAACGGGCACATCAGGCTGTTCCTCTTTGGCTCCTTCCTTAGCCAATTGATCAGCTCTGTCGTTTCCGGGTACTCCACAGTGGGATGGTATCCACTGTATGGTGACTTTATGCTGACTGCTAAGTTCAGAAAGTAGTGTCCTTAGTACTGGCAATTTCCCAGAGAGGAGCGCCTCGAGTACTGATTTTGCATCTGTTAGTAGCACCACAGGTTGTGTACCATTGCTGTTATTTAGTAATTTCTCTGTTGCTATCTTGATTGCCTCAATTTCGGCATCATAGTTATGGCAGTACTTTCCTGTCGGTACTCTGGCTGTGTCCCTTGTATTATTTGGGTATTCTATGTACACTCCCGCTCCTCCATTTCGAACAGCATTTTGTGCTGACCCATCTGTGTAGACTCGGATCCAGAGGTCCTGTGGGTATTCTTCATCAAGGAAGCTGAGAGTGGCTGTTCTGCGCTGCACACTGTTCTGTTCTTCCTTGTCAAATATTCCTCTCACTTTTGTCTGGATTTGTAACGATAGTCTATGCTCATCTTTCCATGGGGTTCGCTCTGGAATAGTTGTTAGGGGGATACCAACTGTGGGCAGATCAGTGGTTTCTCTGCAGAGTCGTTTGGCCTGGTGGATAAAACTACTTCTTTTCAACCGCCCCATAGCTAGGTTTTCAAATCTGTTCTTCATAGGGTGGCCTGGCAAGCTGAGGAACTTTTCTGCTTGTATTAGCGTTTTCGTATCTCTGCGCTCACTCAGTGCCTGTGTCCTCCCCATCTTCTCCATTTCCACTATAGGGGTTGATCTCATCCCTCCTGTGGTGACTCTAAGTGCTTGATTTTGCACCTTGTCCAGCTCTTGTAGTGTGGTATTTGATGCTGAACACCACGCAGTTGACCCATATTCCAGGTGTGGTCGTATGCTCTGTTGGTA
The DNA here is from genome assembly GCA_963921405.1 of Cepaea hortensis. Lineage (NCBI taxonomy): Eukaryota > Metazoa > Mollusca > Gastropoda > Stylommatophora > Helicidae > Cepaea > Cepaea hortensis. The sequence goes on from OY992876.1 coordinate 230,482,551, forward strand.
AACTTTGCTAAGTATTTTCGTACTGGCTCCCCATGTGGTTCCACTTAGCTTTCTCAGGATGGCTATTTTCCTTCTGGCTTTTGCTACTGCTTTGTTGATGTGCTTTCTCCATGTCAGCTTGCCATCAAATGTTACTCCAAGGTATGTTGGTTCTTTATCTTCTCTTAGGGGTGTTCCATTTATCTGGATGATCCCTGCCTTTTGTTTTGGAGAGAGGGTAAATAGGGTGGTGCTGCACTTGTCAGTGTTTATGCTGACACACCATCTATTTGCCCATGCAGCAAATGTATCTACAGCTCTTTGTAGCAATCTGGTGGCCACTGATGCATATTCATTTGTGCTCCATAGAACCAGGTCATCGGCGTACATTGCCGCTTTAATTCCATGCGGTAGGTGAGCAACAAGATCATTGATGAAGATTAGAAAAAGTGTGGGGGACAAGACTCCGCCCTGGGGGACACCGTGACGCAGTAGTACTTTCTTGCTCTTGAGCCCGTCTATCTGTACTCGGGCTCTTCTGTTGTGCAAGTATGCTTTCACCCATTTGTACATTCTTCCATTGACTTCCTTCTTACCCTCATCCTTCGTTCCTTTCTTTTTCCTTTATGTTCCTTCCTCTTTATTCTTCTTTCCTCTTCTCTTCATCTTCCCCTTCCTCCTTCTTGTTGCTGTTATCGTTCGTCTTCTTATTCTTTATCTTTGTCCAACCCCTTCTGATCTTCTCCTTCTATCCGTTCCGCTTACCCCCCCCCCCCCCCTCGTCTTCTTCTCCTTCCACTTTCATCTTTAATAGAAAGTTTGTTGCAGTCTCCTTTTAAAGCGAACCTGCGATATGCACTCCTTATGGCCAACACATGAACGCATCTTACTCCGATCCAGTCCGTCTACAAGACCCAGAACCAGACAGCCGTAATCCACTGCGTCGACAGGGACCAAGTCTTAGAGGTGGAATTGCTTCTGCAGAATTGTGTCTTCCGTGGTATAGTGTCTTCGATTGTCTTCTGTGGAATGGTGTCTTCCATTGTCTTCTGTGGAACTGTGTCTTCTATTGTCTTCTGTTGAACTGTGTCTTCTATTGTCTTCTGTGGAATTTTGTCTTCTGTGGAATGGTGTCTTCCATTGTCTTCTGTGAAATTGTGTCTTTTATTGTCTTCTGTTGAATTGTTTCTTCTATTGTCTTCTGTGGAATTGCGTCTTCCATTGTCTTCTGTGGAATTTCGTCTTCCATTGTCTTCTGTGGAATTGCGTCTTCCATTGACTTCTGTGGAAATGTGTCTTCTGTTGTCTTCTGTGGAATTGCGTCTTCCATTGTCTTCTGTGGAATGGTGTCTTCCATTGTCATCTGTGCAATTGTGTCTTCCATTCTCTTCTGTGCAATTGTGTCTTCCATTGGCTTCCGTGGAATTGTGTTTCCCTTTGTCTTCTGTGGAATTGTGTCCTATACTGTCAACTGTGCAATTGTATCTTCCATTGTCTTCGACCAAACTATCAGTCAATGAGTGTTTCCACACAGAATGTCCCCATGCTAGGAACCCACCGCACTTTCTAGCTCTCGCCTTCCTGTACGGTCTAATAGACAGCTGTTGATACACGTGTGGATGCCGTCCGCCCACTTGTACCGATATTAATCTCTTGCTCGACTGCCTTCCACATTTTCCCTTCCACAAGGGATGCGGTTTTTCTTCAAAACATTGGAATACTTAGTAAAAAAAATATGTGATAAAAACTTTTTCTGATCGTCAGAAGTCGTCTCCCTTTCCGGAATGTTTCGGTCCGTCATCTTCCTGACACTCTCTGGAGGCGGAGCCAATCCGGGTCATGACTCCGGGTGTTTTTCTCCCATCATAAGTTGATGTTATAGCCTCTCACTTCATACTGCAACCAGGGTGTCTATCACGGTCATCAGCAATACTTTGCTGAGCCGCGTGGGCTATCATGAGCCTCCTCATCTTGCTTTCTTCAACAGCATGGATCAGTTCCGTGAAATGACAAAAGACTCAAGAATTATCTGGTTATCTTTCTCTGTCTCTCTTTCCACAAATATTTCAGTCATCGTTCTGGTGTTTGTGATAAGTTGTCTTTGAGTCTTCGTCTCTTTCAAAACGTTCAGATTGCTCAATTTGGCTGACCCGGAAATTGTCAACATTCTTCTATAGAGCCACATCTCTGAAGCTTCTAGTGATTTATTCTAGGGGTGTCTATCAACATCATCAACTTCCACTTGTGCCATCAGGCGTCGTGGGGAGGAATAATTGGCGCTCCAGCGCTCCATTGGTGCCAAAGATCATTTGGTGTGATTCTACAATGTCTTTGATGTCGTCATTCCATTTTCTTCTCGTGCGTCCTCTTGCTCTCGTAGCAGATCATCTCTGATGTAGTGCTAGAGTTTGTAGTTGATGGTGTTGTATTCTAACGAGATGGACGAACCATTTATCTTCTGGCTGTCACCGACCTTTAAGGTATTTCTACGAAAATAGGCAGAAATCCCTACCCAAGAATTAGCCGACAGTCTCTAGAAATTATGGCTCGTTATAAGAATGTCTAAAGGGATGGTCCCGATAGAAGAAATTGGGATTCACTTGGGAGACAAATCGCAGAAGGTGAAGTACACTTGTGTATGTAGGAATACCTAACACGAATGTCTAGGTATCTTTCCTTCCCCAATTTCCGATGCATCCAACCTATGTTTACGAGTTAGTTAGTTATTTAGTTAGTTAGCTAGTTAGTTAGTTAGTAAGTTAGTTAGTTAGTTAGTTAGTTAGATGGTTAGTTAGTTGTTTGTTAATTAGTTGGTTAGTTGTGTTAGTTTGATGGTTGGTTGGTTGGTTGGTTAGTTAGTTAGTTAGTTAGTTAGTTAGTTAGTTAATTAGTTAGTTAGTTAGTTAGTTAGTTAGTTAGCTAGTTAGTTAGTCGACAGATCATCCTCATTGCACATCGAACCATTCAGTCCAGAAGTGCTTGGATCCCCTCCTCAGCAAATCCCGCAGCGTGTAGCGGCTAACGACACCAGTTCTGTGTTGGTTTATCAATCTTCTTTGGCTTCCTGCGTAGTGTTCTTGTTTGGCACACCTCTTTTAATTTGCTGTTCTCGCAGTCTGACCATGGTTGCAGATTCACAGTCATCACTTGGTTCTCGCAAATGTCTTACTTCTCGTAGAGCATTCAGAATGTCAGCCTGGTCCATGGCGCGTCCGCCCTCCACAGTAGCCTCACCTGCGAGCTTGTCAGCCCGCTCATTTCCTTGTACTTCCGCATGCCCTGGCACGAATCTTTGCCAACCGAGACCGCTCCAGAGACAGCAACCACTCTCTTCGGATCCACCCCATCGAACCATGTTATTGCTTTACTTACTGTCATGACTTCCATAGTCAGGCTACTTGTGGTCTCAACAAAAGCACCAGAGTCCTCCTTCACAATTCTCCCTCCGGCCTGAGCCGTAAAGGCCCATGAGCTTCTCACATGTCCGACGACCGACCCACCTGTGTAGATGACAGCATCACCGTCTAACGAATTCTCGAAGATCAACGCTTGTACTTCCGCCTCCACAGCTGCCGGATTTTCTTGTCTGCATTTTCTGTCTAGTTGGATGCAAACAGAAAAGGACGTACAGAAATCTGTTGGCACTTGTACCCACTCCTCGCCAGGTTCTAAGTCCTCAAGTGCACATACCTGTTGAAGAATGTCTTCGGCTTGACCCATCCACGACCTCCCTCTTTTTAACCTGCTGCCCTTCACCTTCCTAATTTCACTATGCAGTGGATCTTGTGTGTTTGCGTTAACTCTGAGGTAGACACGTGCTCTGCAAATTTGTATTCTGTTTTCAATGGATAGCCGGTCTCTCTGGCTGTGGGGTTACAACACTTTCTCTCTGTAATCCCGTTTATCACGCAGAGTCTCGCAGCGGAGCGAGAACTGAGGTGGTTCGACCCCCGCTCGTGACTTGCGGATACTGAGCCGGCCGCTCAGAAAGCAATGGCAAACTACTGAGCGTAATCTTGCCAAGAGATCAACAGACAGCTGAAAGATGCTGCTGTTGACAGCTAAGTCCTGTAAAAGGATACGCAAAACATTTTTTTTTTCAATGGATGGAAAATCAAGAAGGTAGCGCATCGCCCTGCATGCTGTATCTCTTGTACATCCAAGAATAATGCGCATAGCTTCGTTCTGTATCGTTTCCATCCTTTCTATCTGCTTACGGCTGAGAGTCAGGATCGTCTTCGCATACTCAAAAACAGATATGACCAGCCCCTCGTATAGAAGACATAGATCTCGCTGCTCACAGTTTGCTGCCGCCATCACCCGCATCGCAGTCAAACCCCGCTTGGCCTTTGTTATCACCTGGTCTATGTGCTCATTATAAGCAATGCATCGATCAAAACGTATACCCAGGTAATTCATTGCCTGCGTTCTTTCCACAGTCTCTGAACACAGATTTACAGTTGGCGTCGGGGTGTTGACAATATAGTTATTCAAAGGGAACCGTGTCTCTCTCACTCAGTCCAAAATCAATTGTCTTGAGTCGCGTTTTCTGGACCCAGCTCCCCTCACTGGTCCATAACTTAATGCCCTAGCTAAGTCTCACTTGTAGATGTCAGACCTTAGTCAGATATGACTGAGCTACCGTATAACAGTAGACGGTCCTACCTGCTTTCTGTCAGCGCCGAATGTTGGGCGGCGCTTACCAAACCCGACACTCCACATTGTGCCAACGGCTTCGGGCGGAAGAGCGCAATTGGGAGGGTACAAGCCTTACCCTGGTGCGAGGAAATGCAACCTAAAGACTAAATGTCATGGCAGGGCAGACCAGGCCCTAAGCCTTGGTTGGCGGCTGGTCTTGGATCGAAGCTCCGACAGGCTTTGCTGATCCGGCAGCTTCTGCAGCTTGTTTTGTTCCAGATGTAGAGGTGTTAACTTTCCTCTGGGGAGAACTAGGCAGGCCGAGAGAGGGATCATGCTGCATGGGCAACACATGATCTCTATATTTTAGCCCAGGCTTTGTGCTATGGAGAGGCAATAACTCCATCCCTGGTCTTAACTGGTCTCGAAATCAAAGCGAGAGGCAACTGTTACGGGTTATAAGTCCCTGTCAATTGGCGTAGACATGGGGCGCCACGCGTTGCCTCTGACGGTGGGAGACTTCTACAGGTGTCACTGATCAGCTACCGCCCGCCTCAAGCTGGGCAGCCCCCGGCCAATTGGGTGCTGATCCGCCACAGCCTGCCTGCTTCAATGGGTGCTTGGGGCTAGGACAAAATCTGGACCGCAGGCTGTAAAACCAATGCACCAGGTACTAATAAAAAGAAAAATAGAAATCTCAAGCTACGGCTTGCAACCTGGAACGTGAGAACCATGTGTCCAGGATTTTCCACTGACTTGACCAATATTGACGATGTGAGAAAAACGGCTGTGATTGATGCCGAACTCAATTGTCTTAACATTGATATTGCTGGCCTGCAGGAGACTCGCCTCGCTGAGGAAGGGTCACTCAGGGAAAACAATTACACCTTTTTTTGGAAGGGTAGAGGGCAGGCAGAAAAAAAGGCAACACGGTGTGGGCTTTGCAGTGAAGAATTCGCTACTGGGAATGATTGAAATTCCAGCAGAAGGAAATGAAAGACTATTATCCCTGCTCGCGGCAACCTCTTGTGGTTTTGCCACCATTATTACTGCATATACACCGACACTCGATTCTCTGATGATGTGAAGGATTCATTCTATGAGGAGTTAGACTCCGTGATCACGGCAGTTCCAAAATCTGACAACATTTATATGCTCGGTGATTTCAATGCTCGTGTGGGCAAGGACTCGAGTTCATGGCCAGTGTGCCTTGGAAAATTCAACATCGGCCGCATGAATGAAAATGGGCAAAGGCTGCTGGAGCATTGCACCAGAAATGACCTATGTATTACAAACTCCTTTTTTTAAAACAAAAGAGATGCATAAGGTCACATGGAAACATCCAAGATCCGGCCATTGGCACCAGCTGGACTTCATCATCACACGGAGACAACATCTGAACCATATATCATTGACTCGAAGTTACCACAGTGCTGACTGTGATACGGATCATTCTTTGGTTGTTGCAAGGGTTAGACTGAGACCAAAGTGAATCTACACAGCTAAACACAAATCTAGCCCCAGGATTAATATTATTAACACTCTCGATTCTGAAAAGTGCTTTCAGATTCAACAGCAACTTGAAGACGCTTTCACTGATACACAGTAAATGAAAAGTGGGGTCAACTTAAGGAAACTCTTTATAAAACTGCCGTAGGGGTTTATGACACTGTGGATCATAAGCGGCAGGACTAGTTTGCGGCAAACAGCGAGATTCTGCAGCCCTTGATTGATAAGAAGAAGATAGCCCTCTTAAGAAACAAGGAAAGACCAACGCGTAACACTCTCAGTGAGCTAAGGCAAGCTAGGAAGGATGTGCAAAAGGCTGCCAGGCAGTGTGCAAATGATTATTGGATCAAGTAATGTGAGTCCATTCAAATCGCAAGTGATAAGGGAAACATAAGAAGCATGTATGAAGGAATAAAGAAAGCCTGTGGTCCAATGTTCAAAAGAAGTGCACCATTGAAAACCTTGACTGGAGAAATCATCACTGATAAGAAACAGCAGATGAACAGATGGGTAGAGCACTATTTGGAGCTTTACTCAAATGAGACCAAACTAGCAGATGATGCCCTCAACGCCATAGAGGCTCTACCAACTCTTGACCAACCGGACACACTTCCCACCATAACATAAGTTAAGTGTGCTATAAATAAACTTGCATCTGGCAAGGCTCCAGGTAAGGATGGGATTCCAATAGAGGTTATCAGGAGTGGGCAAGACACACTCACTCTACAGATCTACAAGCTAATAGAACTATGCTAGCGAGAAGGACAAGTTCCACAGAATTTCAAAGATTCAAGCATCATAACACTGTACAAGAACAAGGGCGATCAGAGCGACTGTAACAACTATATGGGTATCTCACTTATGTGCATTGTTGGAAAAGTATTTGCCAGAATTGTTCTGCGCAGACTTCAAGTCCTAGGAGATCATGTCTACCCCGAATCACAGTGTGACTTTCGACAGAACCGGTCTACCATTGATATGATATTCCCATTGCGACAAATGCAAGAAAAATGCTGTGAACAGAATCAACCACTGTTTATTGCGTTCATCGACCTCACAAAGGCATTTGATTTGGTCAGTCGTGAGGGTCTGTTCAAGGCACTAAAGAAGATTGGCTGCCCACCAACTCTGCTGTCCATTGTGGAATCGTTCCACACAGGCATGAAGGGTATAATCAAGTTTGATGGTGCAACTTCTGAAGAGTTTGAAATCAAGAGTCTAGCCAATACTAGCTCCCACCCTCTTTGGAATATACTTTTCACTTCTACTGAAATATGCCTTTCGTGATCAGGATGGTGGTTTATACATTCACTCACGCTCTGATGGCGGCCTCTACAATGCTAAGAGATTGAAGGCCAAGACCAAAATTAGGAGGGTACTGATCAGTGAGTTGTTTTTTGCAAATGATGCTGCAGTTACGACCCACTCTGAGGAAGAATTGCAATGTCTACTATCTGAATTTTCCAATGCTTGTTCTGAATTTGGTTTAACAATTAGCAAAAAGAAGACACAGATTATGTCACAAGGTGCACATGGGGTACCATAAATCTTTATTGACCTCGCCGAACTAGAGATGGTAGACCATTTTACATATCTAGGAACAGTGGTAAATAGCAAATTATCCCTAGATCAGGAAATCAACATCCGGATTGGTAAGGCAGCAACAACAATGAACAGGTTAAGAAAAAGAGTCTGGGAGAACAGGAAGCTTACTGCCAAAACAAAAGTCCTTGTCTATCAAGCCTGTGTCCTTAGTACTCTTCTTTATGGCAGTGAAACCTGGACAACTTACTCACACCAAGAGAAACGTGTAAACAGCTTTCATATGCAGTGTCTGCGAAGAATTCTTGGTATTAAGTGGCAAGACAAAATCACAAATACTGAAGTATTGGAAAGATCAGGTTGTGTGACGGTTTTTCCATGCTCAGTCTTCGTAGACTTAGATGGATATGACATCTTAGGAGGATGGATGATGGTAGAATACCAAAGGACATCTTTGTTCGTGAATTACAGACGGGTAGGAGATCTCAAGGTCGGCCTCTACTACGATACAAAGATGTGTGTAAGCGGGACATGATTGATACAGGCATTGATAATGCACATTGGGAGCAAGTCGCTGCTTAAGTTTGATGACCCCAGAAACAAATGCCTTGAGGATGAAGTCACCATGTTTCAAAAATTAAGGCAACCAACTTCACAACCATTAAATTATTGGAAAAATGAACAAAGGTTTCCACTGCTAACAGCAAGTGCAAAAATTGTCATGGCCATACCAGTGTCATCTGCAGCAGTAAAGCGCTTATTTAGTGCAGGTGGATTGTTTTTGAGTAAGTTACGAAAACGGATGTTACCAGCTCTCGTTATAAACTGTGTTTATCAGATTTGCTTGTAAGATGAAAATTGTGGAAATGGTTCAGGGATTACCTGGATTAACTGAATTATTAGAAACAGTCGATCAGCAGGAAATTGATAATGTGCTGAATGAGCAGAGTGACTCAGAAACAGAATGAGAGTGTCAGAATGACACTGAATTGTCATATTTAGATTAAACTTTGTTTTAATAAAATACTCTTGAATATTAAAAGTAATTAATTCTGTTGTTTTACGTGTCTCTTTGTACATGTAGTGCTATTTAGTAGACACTAAACCTAAACTTTCATAAATTTCATAATTTTATTTGAACTATATTTATATTTTTCATATTAGTATTATCATGGGAATCCCATGGGAATCCCATGGGATGGGACAGGCAAAATTACCGTGGAATGGGATGGGAATGGGACTGAAAAATGTTTCCCATGGACAAGCCTGCCATTTGGTGTTGCTTTTTCTTCTTCTCTTCTTCTTCAGCTATGTTTGTCTCCATCTTATACTTGCACACACTGTTCTTCTTCTTCTTTCTTTACCTTAAAATGTGTCGGTATCTGCAGTATTGTCTCTTGTATGAACTTCACTGTCTTTTTTAGTTCACTCAGCGGTCCATAGAGTTTATCTTCCACTTTCGTATCTCTAGGCCAGAAGGTTTGCCTAGATATGTTATATTTTGGGCATTCTTGGAGAATGTAATCTGCTGTCTGCGGCGCCAATCCACATGTACACATGGCTGATTCACCAACCTTGAATTTTGTATACATGTTGTTGCTTACACGTAGTTGCGTAATCTATTGTGTCCTGTTCAGAGATGCAGAATAATGACCACATTCACAGTTATGATGGTTAGTGACTTCCACCGGTATGTAGCTTGTTGACTGTATGGTATCTCAGTCTGTTATATCTTGCGCAGAGTCTGAAGATTGCTTCGATCCACTTAAGTGGCGGAGTCACTAGAGTGCCGGTGGCGGAGTCGCTAGAGTGCCGGTGGCAGGCATGCCAGTCAATCCGATGGTCACAGTGATTAACGAGTCTCCTCGATCTATCAGCGTACAGCGATTCACTGTACCAATCCCACATTGACAAACAACTCGCCTTGATATATCAATGTACAACAATTCATTCATTCATGCCGTGCCGATAAGCGTGCACTGTCATGTTTCGCCATCTCATGCGATCACCAGGGTCGTGGATCAGCTCCGTGTTATTGTCTCGACCATACCACGCCATCCAGGTATGCACTTCTCTGCCTTCCCTTTTTTTCTCTTCCCTTCAATCTTGCCAGTTGTCACTAAGTTCTCAATTTATTTATTCTCATAACGTGAGCAAAAAATGTTGACTGTCTACGTCTAATTTCTCTAATCAGTTTACGATTTTCATTTATTTCTTGTAGGACTTGCTCATTGGTTTTTCTGTCTGTCCATGGCATTCTTTGCATGTTACCCAGAAACCACATTTCCACGGCCATCAGATGTTTTTCAGCTTGTCTGCCCATTGTCCACATCCATACAAAAGTACAGGTTCTATGTAGCACCTGAACACTCTTTTTCTCGTTGCAGATGAAATCTTTGTATTGGTCAGTATGTTTTCCATCTTGCAAAAGGCTACATTCGCTATGGCTATTCTTGTTTTAATCTCTTCAAGGGATCACCAATCAGATGTTATGTTAAAGTTATGACTGTTCCGAGATAATTGTACCAATGCACTTGTTTAAGAATATTCCCATTCACTTGTATATTACATTGTGGTATTTCCTTCTTCCCAGTGATGACCATAATCTGTGTCTTCTTACAATTTAATTCTAACCCTTGTGTAAAACGATTATCTGTCCAAATTTCATCTTGATTGACAAGCCACATTGACCTATCAGCGTCCTGATACTAAGTGTGCCAGTCCTAAAGTGACTGACAAGAGTGTTCGATTTAATATAAAGCGATTAACTGTACCAACCCCATGATTGACAACTTTCCTCGATCAATCAACATACAGCGATTAACTGTACCAGCACATTTTTGATTGACAAGCTCTCTCGACCTATCAAGGTACAGCAATTAATTCTGCCAGCCTCATGATGACCGTGGAACGTTCCCACTAAGTTGTTGTGCTCCTCGTTCTGACCACACAAATGTTGAATCTGAACGCTCATTGGTGAGTACAATGTCTGCACAAGAACAGCCCATATAGAGAATGAACACACTAAAATATCATTTAATCAGTACATTAATGAAGAAAATGAATACACTGAAGTAACATTCAATAAGTACTTCAACGGAAACAAAGTAAAATTGGTCAGCTTTTTATTATCTTCTTTTCCTTGCCTTGACCTCTCGCGTACTCCACACGTGTGTTGCTGCTACTGCTACTGCTACTGCTACTACTACTACTGCTACTGCTACTACTACTACTACTACTGCTACTACTACTGCTACTACTACTACTACTACTACTACTACTACTACTACTACTACTACTGCTACTACTACTACTACTGCTACTACTACTGCTACTACTACTACTGCTACTACTACTACTACTACTACTGCTACTACTACTACTACTACTGCTACTACTACTACTACTACTGCTACTACTACTACTGCTACTACTACTACTACTACTACTACTACTACTACTACTGCTACTACTACTACTACTACTACTACTACTACTACTACTACTACTGCTACTACTACTACTACTACTGGTAGTTGCCACTACTGGAGAATGCACTGGACTGGTGTTTGCGTGTGGATTAGTTTTCCCTATTACCAGTGTCCCTCGCCATCAGGGGAACCCGCTCCGACTGCTGAGGTACGTGTAATATACGCCCCCAAGTCAAGGACGAGAAGTCAACATTTTAGTCAAACAGACTGGTGTAGTGGTAACAGAGTGGACGTTGGACAAGATCAAGAGATGGACTGGAAGACAACGTTACGTGTGGGTGGACAACATCAAGCGATGAATGGGAAGACCACGTTACATGTGGGTGGACAATATCAAGAGATGAATCACAAGAAGCCTGTCTGAATACTCCAAGCACAGAAAGCAATGGCAAACTTCTTCTTCTTACAGTCCATGCAGTGTGGCGTTGGTGATCATGTCTGTCTACACTCTACAGCCTTCTATCTCCAATTCCAATTTAAAAAAAAAAACAAAAAAACAAACAAACAAATTCGGTCTCGTTAAACCTGCCTCCTCAGCTTTGGTTATTATTGCCTCGTGTATTGCCAATCTTCTTATAGTCCAACACTCCAACACCAACTCTTAATCTGAGTTCAGAGACTGGAAAGAACGCAGGCAATGAATTACCTGGGGATACGGTTTGATCGAAGCCTTGCTTATAATGAGCACACAGACCAGGTGATAACAAAGACCAAGCGGGGTTTGGATGCGATGCGGGTGATGGTGGCAGCAAACGGCGAGCAGCGCCATCTATGTCTTCTGTACGAGGGGCTGGTCATGTCTGTTTTTTAGTATGCAATGGCAATCCTGACGCTCAGCCATAAGCAGATAGAAAGGATGGAAAGGATACAGAATGAAGCTATGCGCATTATTCTTGGATGTACAAGAGATACAGCATGCAGGGCGATGCGCTACCTTTTTGATTTTCCAACCATTGAAGACAGAATACAAATTTGCAGAGCACGCGCCTACCTCAGAGTTAACGCAAACACACAACATCCACTGCATAGTGAAATTATGATGGTGAAGGGCAGCAGGTTAAAAAGAGGACGGTCGTGGATGGGTCAAGCCGAAGACATTCTTCAACAGGTGTGTTCATTTGAGGACTTAGAACCTGACGGGGAGTGGGTACAAGTGCCAACAGATTTCTGTACGTCCTTTTCAGTTTGCATCCAACTAGATAGAAAATGCAGACAAGAAAATCCGGCTGCTGTGGAGGCGGAAGTACAAGCGTTGATCTTCGAGAATTCGTGATGCTGTCATCTACACAGATGGGTCGGTCATCCGACATGTCAGAAGCTCATTGGCCTGTAGGCTCAGGCCGGAGGGAGAATTGTGAAGGAGGACTCTGGTGCTTTTGCTGAGGCCACAAGTAGCCTGACTATGGAAGTCATGGCAGTAAGTAAAACAATAACATGGCTCGAGACATAGACATTCACTAGGAAATATTTCCTTAGCGACTCATTGAGCAAGAGGATAGAGATGGTGTGGATCCGAAGAGAATGGTTGCTGTCTGTGGAGCGGTCTCGACTGGCAAAGATTAGTTTCATCTTCGTGCCAGGGCATGCGGGAGTACAAGGAAATGAGCGGGCTGACAAGCTCGCAGGTAAAGCTACTGTGGAGGGCGGACGCGCCATGGACCAGGCTGACATTCTGAATGCTCTACGAGAAGTAAGACTTTTGCGAGAACCAAGTGATGACTGTGAATCTACAACCATGGCCAGACTGCGAGAACAGCAAATTAAAAGAGGTGTGGCCAAATAAGAACACTACGCAGGAAGCCAAAGAAGATTGATAAACCAACACAGAACTGGTGTCGTTAGCCACTACACGCTGCGGGATATGCTGAGGAGGGGATCCGAGCACTTATGGACTGAATGGTTCGATGTGCAATGAGGATAATCTGTCGACTAACTAACTAACTAACAAACTAACTTCTTATAGTCCATGCCGTGTGGCGTTGGTGATCATGTGTGTCCACAGCCTTCTGTCTCGTGTACTGCCAATCTTCTTATAGTTCATACCGTGTCTGTCAATATCACTTTCTCTCGTGTTCTTTCAATCACTTCTGATAGTGACCGATGTTCCTCCAGCTTTTTCTTTCTTGGTCTTTAACCCTCCAGCTTTCCTGCTGTCTATCCACCATGTAACATTGTCTCCCAGTCCATCTCTTGATGTTGTCCACCTACCATGTAACATTGTCTCCCAGTCCATCTCTTGATGTTGTCCACCCACATGTAACCTCGTCTCCCAGTCCATCTCTTGATGTTGTACACCCACATGTAACCTCGTCTCCCAGTCCATCTCTTGATGTTGTCCACCTACCATGTAACACTGTCTCCCAGTCCATCTCTTGATGTTGTCTACCCACCATGTAACACTGTCTCCCAGTCCATCTCTTGATGTTGTCCACCCACCATGTAACATTGTCTCCCAGTCCATCTCTTGATGTTGTCCACCCACCATGTAACACTGTCTCCCAGTCCATCTCTTGATGTTGTACACCCACCATGTAACACTGTCTCCCAGTCCATCTCTTGATGTTGTCCACCCACCATGTAACACTGTCTCCCAGTCCATCTCTTGATGTTGTACACCCACCATGTAACACTGTCTCCCAGTCCATCTCTTGATGTTGTACACCCACCATGTAACATTGTCTCCCAGTCCATGTCTTGATGTTGTCTACCCACCATGTAACACTGTCTCCCAGTCCATCTCTTGATGTTGTCTACCCACCATGTAACACTGTCTCCCAGTCCATCTCTTGATGTTGTCTACCCACCATGTAACACTGTCTCCCAGTCCATCTCTTGATGTTGTCTACCCACCATGTAACATTGTCTCCCAGTCCATCTCTTGATGTTGTACACCCACCATGTAACCTCGTCTCCCAGTCCATCTCTTGATGTTGTCCACCCACCATGTAACACTGTCTCCCAGTCCATCTCTTGATGTTGTCCACCCACCATATAACATTGTCTCCCAGTCCATCTCTTGATGTTGTACACCTACCATGTAACATTGTCTCCCAGTCCATCTCTTGATGTTGTCTACCCACCATGTAACATTGTCTTCCAGTCCATCTCTTGATGTTGTCCACCCACCATGTAACACTGTCTCCCAGTCCATCTCTTGATGTTGTCCACCCACCATGTAACACTGTCTCCCAGTCCATCTCTTGATGTTGTCTACCCACCATGTAACACTGTCTCCCAGTCCATACTCCAGTTTTCCCCTTCTCATGACAAGCTCAAGGAATGTGAGACTGTCTTCTACTGAAGCGAGTAACCAGTTCCCTTTGTGAGCTCACTTCTGTCAACATATCGTCACCACTCTTTCTCTCCATCCACGGTGTTTCCATCCTTCCTCTATCAAATTCCATCTCACCAGCTTTCAGACAATTCAATTACAAGCTACCGATCGTAAAATCGCTAAGAAAATCCACAAACAGCCACAAAAATGCCGGGCTTGCTTGCAATGTCCTATAAAGGACACGCAATTTACATTCAACATAGGGTGTTGGACAACCCGTTAAGCCCACCTTCTGTGAGGAGATGGCACCTAATAATGACAAAAACCTCACACCCCATCGACAGTTCCGCTACGCGATTACCTTTCACTGTCACCCTTTGAAAAACTGGTCGGTTAGGTAAAGCCGAAAGACACAGGTGAAAACTAACACAGCCTGGTGAATGCATTCGGCATACCTGAACAAACCGAGTCGATACAATGGTATGTATTACCGCGTGTATATGCCTGCGCTTCCTGGTCGATGCCTAACAGAACTAGGCTCCGCATGACAAATCAAGACCATTGATTAAAATCAACGTTGAATAGCCGATATTGGGCGCTCGGTCACGCCAGATCGCCTAGGACTCCCGCAACAATAGGACCCGAAACCTGAACAATTCAAAACTTATGCAGTTTCTGGAGTTCGGCCAACAGATAGCTAGCTAGCTTTCCCCTGTTGGGCAGGAGTTGTAGTAGCAATTTCACCCCTGGTCGGGATAATACGCATGAAACAGACTATAAGCCAGCCTACGCAGTAGCATTGACTTAAGCGAAGGGACAGGATCGCCGTGTGTAATTTGGCCGCGGTGTTTTTCAAGGCAATCGAGGTGTCTGCCCTGGAAACCGCGAGCGGAGAGGGGGAGCTAACTCTGCAGCAACAACGAGACCTGGTGTTGGAGTTAGTGACGTCACACACGAGTGTTTCAGCGTGTTTTCGCGGGCAGGCACATTTTTCACTAGGCTCGACTGTTTCCCCCCTCTCGACGTTTCATCTTCTTGCTGTACAACAACTAGGCCACAGTGTTATACCCCAGGACCGTTGTTAAACTGCGGGTTTGTTCAAGTATGGAGTTTTAAACCTAGGGGAATCATGTAGTGAATGTAAGAAATGGTACGTGAAACAAGATACCTATTAGTGCGAAATTTGCCAGAAAATTGTACAGAGCAGACAGTTATTGAGCATTTCCAGCGGTGAGTAGTTATTCCTTTATTCATTGAGTGCCGCCACGACGGATTATTTCATATTTGTTTTGTGATTATTAATTAGTTCTCTGTTGTTTTAACTACATAATTCAAAGAAGAATTCCCTAACGGAATGCCTTATCCATGGACGTTTTGTGGTAAGAATTGTAATACTGCGGACACGTCTGTTGTTTTTTGTTGTGTGATTGTTAACTGCACTTTTTATGACGTTTACCCCACGAGTTTGTCATAGAAGAAATAACATATTTCAGGATACACGAGTTTTTAATGTTTCTGCAAGAGGGACTTGTGTAGGGGTCGGATCCGTACTCACCACATGTGTTAGAACTATCAGCAGTCTACTCATTACGTTTTGCTGAGAGACTAAGCTTCACTGGTTGTACCGTGTTCTATATCGCTTAAGTGGATCCTCCATAAAGCACGATTCAGTAGCCTTGATTCCGACATCTTTCTGAAGTTTGACGCCATGGAATCAAACCAACAGCAACGGCTACCATTCACCACTACTAGTCAAACCAGCAGGGAGAAATCACCCTTCTTTCCTTAGAATGTGACCTTAGTGTCAACGAGGCAGGCCAGTCTTCTTCTTATACTCCTATTTCTTCTTCTCCTATTTCTTGCGCCGTTAGGCCGACACATCCAACTTCTGCGGGCATTTGTTGACCGGGTTAACCTTCCCGGGCTTCTCCTATTTCATCTTCTCTTATTTCCTCTTCTCCTCCTACTACTACTTCTCCTCCTACTACTTCTTCTCCTACTACTTCTCCTCCTACTACTTCTCCTCCTACTACTTCTCCTCCTACTACTTCTCCTACTACTTCTTCTCCTACTACGTCTTCATCTCCTATTTCTTATCCTATTTTTTTCTTCTCCTATGTCTTCTTCTCCTGCTTCTTCCCCCTTTTCTTCTTCTCCTGTTTCTTCTCCTATTTCTCCTTCTAATCTAATCCTCCAATTTCTTCTTCCCCCCTCTTCCTCACCTCCTCCTACTTCTTCCTCTTCTTCTCTTCCTACTTCTTCTCACTAATCTAACACTTTGTTGATTACATTCGCATGTAAATTCAAAATTTGAATTGAACAACTAATGAACGAACAAACTTCAGTTTCCAAGTATTAAGAATTGGGCCAGCACACCCTTCTCAACTTCTGCCCTTCTCATCTCTTCCCTGACATCCATTCATTATCTCATACAAGGTTAATCTAAAAAAATATATCCACATTGAACGCCAAGGAAAGGTGCACAAATTAGCACTACATTTTGTACTAATTAATATGATCACTTGCTGAGTGTGGGACTACGTGGAATTAAGTGTGGGATTGAGTGCAGGACTGGGATTGAGTGCGATTGAGTGCAGGACTGTGAGGGATTGAGTGCGGAACTGAGTGGGATTGAGTGTGGCACTGGTGGGATTGAGTGGGATCGAGTGCGGGACTGAGTAGGACTGGGATTGAGTGCAGGACTGTGTTTGGGATTGAGTGAGGGACTGTGGGATTGAGTGCGGAACTGTGTGGGATTGAGTGCGGGACTGTGTGAGATTGAGTGCGGGACTGTGTGGGATTGAGTGCGGGACTGTGTAATATTGAGTGCGGGACTGTGTGGGATTGAGTGCAGGACTGTATGGAATTGAGTGCAGGACTGTGTGTGGAATTGAGTATGGGATTGAGTGAGGGACTGGTCTGTAAAATAGGCTAACACCATATACTCATTGTGCCTCAATGTGAGTATGTGTGAGAGAGTATACACTTTACTTGTACTTTACTTATATATATTGTAATTGTATTAAGGCAAAGGAAAATATATGTCCAGTGTGGGTTGTGTAATGTGGGTTGTCCAATGTGGGCTGTATAATCTGGTTGTCTGGTGTGGGTTGTCCAATGAACATTATACAACCCATATTCACATTGGACAACCCGCAAAGGTGTTACGGGCGCACCTCGTAACCCCGAATACCAGCGTTTGAATCACAACAGTGTCGGTTTTTTATGAAATGGTATGGGTGCCGGCTGTTCAGAAAGCAATGGCAAACTACTGAACGTAAACTTGCCCAGGAATCATGAACAGCCAAATAATGCTGGGGTTGACTGCTACATCCTGTAAAGGACATGCAACTAACTAAATTGCACAACCCACATTGGATAACCACAGTGCAAAACCCATATTGGACAGCCACAGTACACAACCCACACCAGACAACCAACCATATTGCACAATCCACATTACATAACCAACACCAGACAACCACATTACACACATGTGGATTAAAGTAAACAAACTACAGAAAGATGTACTGAACCACAGAATCAACACTAAACTCTGAAAGATATACTGGCCTACTGAATCAACACTAAACTCTGAAAGATATACGGGCCCATGGAATGAACACGGAACTCTTACAGATAGTCTGAATCAACACTTAACTCTGAAACATATTTATGTTTGGCTGGTGTACATGTCACCTAAAGTCAGGAAATAGTTTGCACACACAGACATATATATATATATATATGTTCAGCTCAGTGCTCCACTGATCCTGGGAGAATGAGCACTAGAGATCTTTCACAGGGGAATAGATCAGGGTAACCTAATCTCATTATTCTGAGACCTAGTATTTGTGGAAGTCAGCTTGCATGGAGGCATTGTCTTAGTCTTAGGGCAAGGAAGTAACTTTGACCTGTTTCTTTCATCATATTTTTTCTGGGCTAAAACAGAATTAGAAGGTATAGTTGTTGTGACAGACTTGACTGTTGGTAGCTTTTGTCCTTCTCCTTGTTTCTGGGATGGGCAAACTGCATGTTGTGTATTCTTCTTGGTCTTGCTTGGTTTTCCCAGGTTTTTCTTGCATTTATGATCAGCGTGTTAGGTTCTTTGAAGACCAGTGCTCTCAACATGACCCACTGAAGTTTGTTGGTAGAACATCGCTCTCTCAACATGACCAACTGAGATTTCTTGGTAGAACATCACTCTTTCAACACGACCCACTGGACATTCTTGATAGAACATCTCTCTCTCTCTCTCAACACGACCAGTTGAATTTTCTTGAGCCTTTCGTTCTCTACCTCATCATTTTCATGCCCAGCGTGCCTCATGCCCTGTGTCCATCACCGTGCCCCATGTCCATCATCTTGCATCGTGTCCCTCATCTTGCATCGTGCTGGATTACCCCTTGCCTCTACTTCCTGGAACCGTGTTTCCCATCACTGTTCTTTCCTAGCCACTGTACCGTGTAATATGGCCGGAGTATTTCCGATTCAGTGACTCACATTCAGATGGTCTTAGGTTGCATTTAAATGATGTGTCTGAATATCTTGTCAAGACTATTGATGCTAATGACATGTTAAGTTGTACTATTGTTGCTGAAATGTTTAGCCATGTTACTATGGATAATGACATGTTTGTCTACTGTTGTTGCTAAAATCTTTATCTGTACTACTGTTCCTAATGACATGTTTAGCTGTACTATAGTTGCTAGTGACATCTTTAGGTGCATTATTGTTGCTAATGACATGTTTAGCTGTATTATTGTTGCTAATGACATGTTTAGCTGTATTATTGTTGCTAATGACATGTTTAGCTGTATTATTGTTGCTAATGACATGTTTAGCTGTATTATTGTTGCTAATGACATGTTTAGCTGTATTATTGTTGCTAATGACATGTTTAGCTGTATTATTGTTGCTAATGACATGTTTAGCTGTATTATTGTTGCTAATGACATGTTTAGCTGTATTATTGTTGCTAATGACATGTTTAGCTGTATTATTGTTGCTAATGACATGTTTAGCTGTATTATTGTTGCTAATGACATGTTTAGCTGTAATCTTGTTTTTGACTTATTTAGCTGTATTATTGTTGCTAATGACATGTTTAGCTGTGCTATTGTTGCTAATGACATGTTTAATTGTACTATTGTTGCTAATGACATGTTTAATTGTGCTATTGTTGCTAATGACATATTTAGCTGTACTATTGTTGCTAATGACGTGTTTAGCGGTATTATTGTTGATAGTGACATGTTTATGTGTATTATTGTTGATAATGATATATTTAGCTGTATTATTGTTGCTAATGACATGTTTAGCTGTATTAGTGTTGCTAATGACATGTTTAGCCATATTATTGTTGATGGTGACATGTTTAGCTGTACTATAATTGCTAATGACATATCTGACTATACTGCTGTTGCTAATGACATATCAGTCTGGCTGTACTACTGTTGCTAATGACATGTCTGTCTGGCTGTACTACTGTTGCTAATGACATGTCTGTCTGGCTGTACTACTGTAGCTAATGACATGTCTGTCTGGCTTTACTACTGTAACTTATGAGATATCTGACTTGTGTATGTTGCTAATATTTTAGGCTGTATTGTAGGTAACGATATTTATGTACTGTTGGCAATGTTGCCATCTCATTTTGATGAAAAAGCACCAAAATCAACCCCAAAAAAGCACCAAAAATCTTTGGAAAGCACACAAAAAAAGCACAACTGTTTTTATTACAAATGTAACGAGGTAGCACATTATAATTTATTATTATCACTTCATATTGCAATGAAGTTTATTCCAGACCCGCCAAATCCTAATCAGAATTACTATCAAGCCAAAAAAGCACTAAATTGCAATAATATTTTTTGGGAAAGCACTAAAACAAGCACTGGCGGCATTCATTCAAAATGTTATAAAGTAGCACATAATTTATTATTATCACTGAATATTTTTTTTAGCATATCCTTTTACAGGACTTAGCTGTCAACACCAGCATCTTTCAGCTGTATGTTGATCTCTTGGCAAGATTACGCTCAGTAGTTTGCCATTGCTTTCTGAGCGGCCGGCTCACATACCCCGTAAGTTACCGATGCGATTCAAACCACTGCTGATTTGAACTGTCATCACGTTACCTGACGAGAGTATACGAGATTACGGAGAAAAGTCATAACCTCTAAGCCACGAAGCCGGCCACTGAATATTAGAATGAAGTTTATTCCAGATCTGCCAAATCCCAGTCAGACAACTCCTCTTCAGTTTCTGTAGCTATTTCCTGCTGTGTTTGCTCCTGCGATGATGATGATGATTGAAAGAAATGTGTATATGCCTCCAGTGATCCAATTTTTCATAGAATATCCTTAGGTAGTTTATAATCATGACAGCATTTGTCATATCTTTTCATTCCTTATCTAATAGTCAAAACAGCTGTCAAACCGCAATTCAAACGCAAAAGCAGTCTGTTCCGCAATTTTGATTTTATAACTCCCATCTGACTGAAAATATGCTTCATGTCAGCATTAGAATGAAGTAAAATGAGCACAGTTAAAGCTAAATCTGTAAGATCTTGGAAAGGATTTTCACCGGTGGCATCCCTGTATGAGGCTATTTCTGCCCACAGTCCAAGTGTGCCAAAGGTCTGTGTCCACTGCATATGATGAAGTTTTCTCCACTGGAAACGGATGCGGGTGAGAGTACAAACAAATCTTCTACAAACATTTTAGCAAGATCCAATATACAGGGTTTCATTGGCTGTAGACATTCACTTCCACTAAGACATGACATGGATTGCAACACTCGAATGTTATCGGGCAAAGGTAAATGCACCTGTGTCAAGAGCTCTATTAAAAACTGGATGCACCTTACACGAATTTCTTTCTCATCAGGAAACTAGTAGCCTGCTATTTCTTTCTCAAACTCATAACCTAGATTGGGATTAGGATCTAAATAATCTTGAATAGCATCACTTTCTGTTATTTTTTTTCCCCAGGAATAGCAATCTTTGAACTGATAGAATCAGTGAGTTGGACAAGATCGCTGAATAATTGTTTTGGATCCTGTATATCTGCTTCGAATTTCTTATTCACACTTTGAACTTCTCCGAGAATATGCTTGAGAAATATGAAATACACATAGTTTTTCATGTCGCTAAGCATAGAATTTAGTTCTGCTGTATAACAGCGCTCGTTGAGTCTTGCTATATCAAAATGAGTTCTGAGCTCGACCCACTGCTGCAATATTTTGACAATGGCAGATTGAATGGACATCCATCATGTCTGGCTTAGTTGAACAACCTTCAGCGGATGTTGTCCATCATTGATGGACAGCTCCCTGTACTTTGCTTGACGAAGATTTGAGTAAGAAACCCAGTTATATGTTTCTTTAATCGTGAACTCTATGTTCCTGGGCAGACAAGCAGCTGCAGCCTGTGACACTGCCAGCTGAAGGGAATGACATACACACCTAACTAGTACCAGATGAGGAACTTCGGATTTTAATTTTCTATATAGTCCACTGTTTACACCTTTCATGACAGTGCCGAGTGCAACTAGTCTTTGCAACTCAAGTCCATTCTTGTTTAAACAATCTTTTATCGCATTGCATATTGCCTGCGCGTTGCAGTCACTCACTTCAACTAAATAGTATTAAAGGGAGTTAAATTACTTGAATATTGTGCGGTAATGTACTAAGACTGTTTTACTCCCTCGCTTCAATTCAAATTCGTCTTTTTAGTGTTCCCAAAACGAGTTTTAAAGTAATCCCCCCCCCCCCAAAAAAAAAGCACTCCCAAAAAAATTGTGAAGCACCAAATTCGCGCGGCCGCGCTAAATGCAATGTTTTGGCACTAAATGACTTGAAAAAGCACTAAATTTGGTGCGAAAAGCGTCAAAATGGCAACACTGACTGTTGGTAAGACTTAATAATTAAGACGACCGATAGCTCAACTCAATGTGTTTGTCCACAACGATGCTCATATTGTACTTTCAACCCTCCCAACCTCCCCCACTCCTCCTCCATAAAACACATTCCCTATCTGCACTGTCCTCACAACTACAGCATCTGCATACGAAGACGACCCCTCACACATCCCAAGCTTACGTGTGCTCTGAGATTGCGAAATGTTGGTGGGAGTAATGGTGCACGTCGCTTTGATTTATAGCCTAAGCCGCTAATTTATAGCTGCTGGCTCTGCGTGCAATGATAAACAATGTTTGCGTGTGTGTCTGGTCTCTGCTGCTACTGTTTTCTTTTGTTGAGTCACGTCTGTTGATGGTCCTGTTGGTTTGATTGGTGAAACCACAGAAAGGCTGAGTATTTTAGTCTGATGCGCTTGTTGTTCGAGATCTTAAACCGGCTTGAATCTATTGGAGTGAGATTGGTCTATCTATCTATCTATCTATCTATCTATCTATCTATCTATCTATCTATCTATCTATCTATCTATCTATCTATCTATCTATCTATCTATCCAGCTGTCTTGCGTACTGCCAGTAATTTGATACTGATGTTCCTCCATGCTATGATGTCAAACTGTAAATCATCTTCTCTCTTTGTCCTACCTCTCCTCCCCTCCTTCCTTCCCGCTGTGACAACATATTCCAGCTTTCCTCGTCTCATGATATGCCCAAAGAATGTGGACTGTCTTCTCCTGATGCGTGTAAACAGTTCTCTTTGTGATGTAGCTTCTTTCATGATATCTTCATTACTCTTTCTACCCGTCCACTGATGCTCTCATCATTCTTCTGTGGCTGTATTTCTCCGCCATCTATATCTAGTCTAGTGGAATGGGTGTATTCTTCTTTATTTATATGTCCACGTTTTAGTGGCTGATCTATGCACGTTGACAGTTTCAACTTTAGTGAGGTTTATTTGTGACCCGAATCCCTGGTACATGGTGTATTTTTAATGACTGATGTTTTTGAAAATATTGCCGTTGAAAGTTTTGTATTTACCTATTATGTTGCATAAACTCCACAGTAGGTAAATACAAAACTTGGAACGGCAATATTTTCAAAAACTGCAGTCTTTAAAAATACACCATGTTCAACTTTAATGAGGTTATTTGTGACCTCAATCGATGTTACGACATGTTCGCCTGGCCTTCCCCATTACCCGCTTACAGCAACAATACAAAAATATTAAATTGTATGTCCTTTTCTGGACTTTGCTATCAACCCCCAACCCCAGCTTGATTTTACAAGACAATTTTTATGTCCAGTAGTTTGCCATTGATTTCTGAACCGGTCGTCAACGTTGAAGTCCTAAATTGACGCGTGTAGGAAACATCCCACAGCCTCCTCATCAGCGTAGCGGAAGTTTACTAGCTTGAGTGCGATTATCACTTGGACTAAGCCAAAGCCAGAAGTTGCATGCGTTTTACAGCACGTCGCACTCGCCCCAAGCATTTATTAGCTGTTTGCAATTTACTAAGCAGTTTTAGTTCGGTAGTTTGCCATTGATTTCTGAACAACAGTCGCCTCATACCGTCTAAATCAACGCAAGGCGGTCCGCATTTACATCGCCCGCGGCATATACGGAAGCCTCGACTCAGTATGTCAGAGAATTATGAAATAGCGCATTTCGCTATCCCCAAAGCCACAACAGAGCAGGGCACTCGCTTGTCCTGAAAACCGGAAATGGCTATAAAAAGACAGAGGTAAAGACCTCCCATGTGGATGTGGAAGTCAAGAGGAAACCACCACATTATCTTCCCAAGATTTCACGAAGTCACATTCTGTGGTTATGTGATAAGAGGCATTTGAGAACATCGAGGTGACGAGAGGCAGAGGCCGACCAAGAGAAATGATACTGGATGGATTGAGACTGGCATGGAAGAATATCGGCATCAGAGTTGATCCAGAACACCAAAGACTGGAGAGGCACGAACGCCTACGCCAGCCGGCATGGTACAGGATGGTAATGATGAAAGTCACAGCCTCCGGTTTATAAAGCCATGTGACAGTTGTACAATCATTCACAACATGAACGTTTGGTGACGGATCGTGCCTGGATAAAGTTAGACGTACAACAAACGGGAAAAATATCGCCCCTAGAGTTATCCCTGACAACAGGCTCGTCTAGAATATACCCCCCAGAGTAGTTGTCAAGAAGTCTAGCCATTCAGGAAATATACATTAAAAACCAGACTGGTTGTTAAGCAAATTCATCGCTAATGATTTTCAAACCATGGCTGTTGCTGTAGGGCAGAACCAGGCAGCTTTACTGTTCTCGTGTTATTGATTTTCATGCAACCGTGATATTATGTCAGCCTTCTGCTGACAGCCATAGCCTAGGAAAACTAAACACTATAGATATAGAACGTAGGGTGATATCGGATATCTTTGGAAGTTCGTGTTTGTTTTGGGGCATGGGTATGGCCAGGTCATATGTGAAAATCTATGCTGCATTGTTCCTTGCCAGTTTTGTAATAGCGTGCTCAGGAATTATTGTTCATTGCTTGTTATGTAGTACCTCGCTGAGGAATTATTCATTGCTGGTTTTGTAGCACAACGCTAAGGAATTATCGTTCATAGCTCGTTTTGTGACACAACGCTAAAGAGTGAACGTTCATTGCTTGTTTTGTAGGGCGATTGTTGATTGTTCCAGTGAACACCAAACTTTTGTTTTAGCGTCGTCCCTGCGAAAGTTCGCGCAGACATCTAGTCAGTATTTTCAATTGTGAATGTCGGGAGCAGAGTTGAACATCAAGTTTTTATGATTGTCTGGTAAAAGAACTATTGTTGTGATCGTGTCTAGTCTTAATTGGCTTAATTGATTGTGCGCTAAACACCTCACGTTGATATAATAATACCTCTATACGAGCCCGATCACAGTCTGTGCAGGTTAAAAGGCGCAAGAATACCAAGTCACTGATTGTATTAAGACAATCGGTGTCTGGGTAGTTTAAGTCACCACGCATTGTTTTCCCATCTATAGGTTTAGACATGAAGACAGTTGTGTGGTCTTAGAGAAAATAGTTCGTCACTGAATGTGTGCCGAGTGCAATTTTTCTCTCCCCCACCCTCCCTCCCGCTTTCTTCTTCTGGCTCTTCTCTCTCCTGCACTTCTCATTTTCTCCCTCCTCCTCCACTTCTCTTCCTACCTTCGCCATCCTCTTCCTCTTCCCCCTAGTCCTCAGCTGCCTCCCCCCTCCCCGTAAATGTCGCTGGTTGAGCTGCTTCACTTTACACCCACACCGCGCTTTTGGTCATAGTATCCGACTTGGCTCTTCGTGTTTTAATGAAAGTGCATGCCCGCCCCCTTTCCCCCAATCTTACACGCAAGCGAAGCAAAGAATAGAAACACTGCAGCTTATCAAGCATGTCGTAAGAAGCTATCCAGGAATGGTTGTGCTTAAGGGCAGACTACCCCCATGACGTAGAAATATTCCACCACGAAATCCCACCAGCCATGAACAAGGCAGGTAAAATAGCGCGAGACCTGAAACTCAAGGGAATGAGAATTACAGAGATGGGTAGTATTGAGGATATGGGCAGAGCTGAAAAAGATGGCCCGGTTTGTATGGAACCCTATGTTCCAGTGGGGGTAAGGGGGAGAAAAAATAAAGTAAGTGATTCAACATTGAATGAGTTGACTTTTAGAGCTTCTCTCTGTAATGTATCATTTTACATCGAATTTGCTCCTTTTTGGTCAAAATAACGGACTTCGGCGCTACATGTTTTCATGGCCAGGCAGCCGTTCCTATACCACCACACCCAGTGTAGACTTGAAGGAGGTTGTGTCAACTTGGAGTAGAAGATGAAAGATGTGAAAGTGATTGTGACAACCAAGCGTAGAAGGAGATAGCCTCAAAACTGTCATTTACTGCCAGTATGGTACCTTGCAGAGGGGTCTTGAACCTGAAGAATTAAGGCCGCCTGGAGATTTAAAAAAAGTTACTTGCATATCCTTTACAGGACGTTGCAGTCAACACCATGTTTTACTATTGTTATGTTTTGGCACAGCCGGCTCCGTGGCCGAGGTGTTAGCAGCTTTCTCCGCTAACCCCGAATACTCTCGTCACGTGACGCGACGAGAATTAGCAGTGGTTCGAATCGCAAAAGTGACTTATGAGAGTGGAGCCGGTCGCTCAGAAAGTCGTGGCGTGCTGATGAGCGTAATCTAGCCTAGGAATCAACATACAGCTGAAAGATGCTGGTGTTGACCGCAATATCCTGAAACAGGATGGAAACGCTGAAAAAAAAAATGTTTTGGCACGTTTGCATTCGGTAGTTTGCCGTTGCTTTCTGAACGACCGGCACCCACACCATTTGTAAAAAACCAATGCAACGCGGTCTGCTGCCAAATCGCGTGTGGATGTGTTTCGAACGCGGGATCACGAACCGCCACGGAGCCAAGTGAGATTGACAACCCGTGGAAAAGCACATGTCTGACAGATTATATCCAAATGGACATCAGTTTAACATTGTTCTGATTCCTGTTTATTTTAATTCTCCAGTCGTTATAGCTAACTAGTGCCAAACATGTATGTTGTTGCAAATCTTTACAGGACGTATCAGTCAACCCCAACATTTTTTGGCTGTTCGCAATTCCTGGGAAAGTACGTTCAGTAGTTTGCCACTGCTTTCGGAACGACCGGCGCACATATCATATCATAAAAAACCAACACAACTGTTTCGAACACGGGTATGCGGGATTACAAACTGTGTCATCCCTTTGCCACGGAAGAATAATCTTGTTAGGGCCGCGTTGCATGAAGCGGAGCAGATAAAGACTACGCCTGTCATAGACTCAGGATGTGATAGATAATTCACACACTGCAACAGCAGAGGCAGGACTTATGATGGAGATAAATTATGAAAGGCTTGTGGGGGTTGCAGTACTCTCTGGCCGAATAGATGAGAGCGCTGTGGTTCATAAACATCCTGTGAGCTGAAGGTGGAGTAGCGGGATCAACCCATGTGCCGGTCGTTTGAACTTACAGGTTGACTTCTCGTTCAGAAGGCCTTGGCAATCTGACTGGCACCTGACCGTCTTGACAGACCATAGTTTATAAAATGGAGTTATACCTCTCCATAACACAAAGCCTGGGCTGAATTTAGAGATCACGTGTTGCCCATGCAGCATGATCCCTCTCTCGGCCTGCCTAGTTTACTCCAGAAGAAAGGCAATACTAATACGTCTGGAACAAGACAAGCTGCAGAAGCTGTCGGATCAGTAAAGCAATGCTATGTCCGCCTGTCGGAGCTTCCATCCTAGACCAGTTTGCGACTAAGGCTTAGGGCCTGGTCTGCCTTGCCATGACATTTAGTCTTAGGTTGCATTTCCTCGCACTAGGGTGAGGCTTGCACTCTCCCAATTGTGCCACCCCCCACCCGCCCGAAGCCGCTGGCACAATGATGTTAGGTGTCGGGTTTGGAGAGATTCGCCCAACAATCGGCGCTAACAGATAACAGGTGGTACTGTATACTGTCATACGATATTTCAGTCATATCTAAGACGTGACATCCCAACATTCAGCGCTAACAGAAAGCAGGTAGTACCGTCTGTTGTCATACGGTATTTCAGTCATATCTAAGACCTGACATGGCAATCTACTGAAAGTAAAATCATCAAAACATCAACCTGGGTTTTGTTATGGGGGTCAGGTTATGCCAAGGACAAGTCAGTAGATGGTGGGGAGTAGCTCGTCTGCCGATCTCCTCCTCCATTTACATCAGTGAAGTGTTGGGGGGAGATGTCAAGATCTTTTCTGCTCTTTTTCTAATGCTCTGTGTAAGTTAGTATTCATTTCTCTAAGATTGTTTTTGATACTACCACTCCATCTTGTACGCAGTCTTCCCCTGGCTCTGTATCAAGTGTATTTCTTCAGTGTGAATCTTTGTGGCAGATGGTACCCGGACATTTTTATGATGTGGTCAAACTATTTAATCTATTGTTCTGTAACGAAGTCATTGGGTGTTACCAGTTTTTCGCCAAACTCCTGTAGCTATGAAACCAACTTCTTGTACTGTTTTTGTCTACTATGAAGCGTCGCGGAGAGGAGGCAGAAGAAGTTCTGTGTTTCGCTTGTCTTGTTGCTTGTACCAACGTCATATTTGATTTCCTCAATGTCTCTTTTACTCCATCCAGCCAACTCTTCCTGAGTCATCCTCTCTCCTTGCATCCCGATGTTCTCACGTAGAACTAACTCTCAAGCCGCTGATGATCTTGCTCCATTCTACTTATATGTCGGAACCGTTTAATTCTTTGGTGTTCTATACAGTCAGTAACCTGTGCAATCCCTACACTTGTTCTTAGTTTCTCATTTGTCTCTATCTCTTCATGCTTCTCCAGCTGCGTTCCTTGTGCATCTTATCTCACATGATGCGATTTCATGCTTGTGTTTCTAGAACAGTCTATATGGAACCAACGGTAGATGAGACAACACAATGAATACTGTGTAACGAACAAAACGTCGTTCTTGTGTTGTGGGAGACTTGGGCTGGAGTAAAGTGGCTGTGCTATCACGCAGTCAACGTGTCCGTTTATTTAGGTTATCCGTTCGCGTTCCTTGGCATTCCTTTTTCTAAATATTCCCTTATTTCAACATGGCTACTGGCTAAATAAATTTACACAAGAAATCAGGGGCTGGGAGGTTGTTGAGAAACGCGCTTAAAATTGCCTGTAGTGGCTAAGAACTAGCGTGAATACACCACCGACCGCTGGACTTGTTTCGCTTAACAAACCCCAGGACTGCATTCTAGCAAAATGGCTGACTCAACTACAGCTATCAATAGGTTCCTTCATGTTCAATGCTTGCCTCCAACGAGAAATATCGATATACTTTCTTTCGCTGTAGTTCCCACCTCCCTGCCGTCCTTTCCTTTTTTATTCTGTAAATTTGAATAGACGGCGGTTTGAATAGCGCCCTGGGAAGACGGAGGGGGAGGAAAGGGGAGGCAGATAGGAAGAAGTAACTGGATTTCGCCAGCACGGAGTGTGGTGTGTGTGGGGGGGGGGGGGGAAGACTGGCCGTGTCGCTCCCTCCTCTTGTTTACTGGTTGGTGGCCTGGGGAGGGAAGAGGAGGATTCTCTGAAAGGCCGCCAGATTTGACTGCTTAATGGGGGAGACCAGGACAGTGGCAAAGGACAAGCCACAAACAGAATATGTAATGGCAGTCCCTAGAGGTGCGGGGCTGTGCGCATGTGTGTTTGACGATAATGGCTCGGTTCTATAGACAAGTCTAGTGATTCGATTTTTGTTGTTGCTCGGCTTGTGTGTCCATTTCCTGGCACTGCCTTCACGCCTCTGTCTGCCTAGTCATCCCTTGTCACACAACCAGTGCCTGCCTTGGTTGTGCATAATTAGAGCATCGCCGAGGCAACGGGTCGCGCATTACTACTCCTTCCCGGCTACTGTCTGTCTATGAGTAAACATGCAATTACGTCCAACTTCGCCTGTTTTTCGTATCCGCTGTCGCCGCGAAAGCAACGGAATTGATTGGCTGCTTGGCGAAGCTGCTCATCATCATCATCATAATCTAGTGCATTGCCGTCTGACGTGGGCCATCGTGCTTCTCCACAAACTGCGAATTCCAACGACATATCAAATCATGCATGTGTTGACTCCCTTCCATGCCATGACACAAGCATTTTCTCTCGCCGTCTTCCGCTATCTCTCTTTCTACTAATCTGTTCGGTTGTCACATGTTAGTGTTTTTATGTTCACGTGAGGCCACCAATGACTGCTTCTTTCTGATGTTTGTAATAGGTTGTATTTGCGACTTAAATTAAAGTTAGTTGCACGTCCTTTGCACTACGTCGCAAACAACGCCAGCATTTGTTGGCTAATTTCTTGGCAAGCTTACGCTCAGTAGTTTGCCAATGCTTTCCGAACAACCGTCACTCATACCATTGAATGAGAACCAACACAAGGCGGTATGTGGGATTTCGAATTGCGTCCACTTTCGCCACTGATCTGGCTAGACTGGGGGGGGGGGGGGTAGCCGAAGTTTTAAGTCAAAGTTAGTTGCCAATCCTCTACAGGACGTGATATACAGAGGTCGGCGTGGCCTAGAGGATAGTTATTCGCGCTGAAATTGTCCCTACGTCGCGGCCTAGGGTTGTTTTTTCCACACACCGGCCAACAGGGCTATGTTGACTTGTTCAGAAAGCAGTGGCAAACTACATATATCATGTGCCATGCCGGTAAGCGTGGGCGGTCATGATTCACCATTTCACTCGATCACCAGAGTCGTGGATCAGCTCAGTGTTCTTGTCTCTACCATGCCACGTGGTCAAGCCGTCCGGGTATTTACTTCTCTGCCCTCCCCCTGTTCTCTTCCCCTCGATCTTGCCAGTTGTCACGAAGTTCTCCAATTTCTTCCTTCTCATAACGCGATCAAAAAATTGTGACTGTCTACGTCAATTTCTCTAATCAGTTTACGATTTTCATTTGTTTCTTGTAGGACTTTGTCATTGATTTTTCTGTTTGTCCATGGTATTCTTTGCATTCTCCCCAGAAACCACATTTCCACAGCCATCAGATGATTGTCAGCTTGACTGCTCATTGTCCACGCTTCACATCCTTACAAAAATACAGGCTGTATGTAGCACCTCACACTCTTTTTCTCATAGCAATTGACATCTTTTTATTGGCCAGTATGTTTTTCATCTTGCAAAAGGCCACCTTCGCCGTGGCAATTTTTGTTCTAATCTCTTCAAGGTATCCGATCAGATGTTATATGACTGTTCGGAGATAATTGTACCGATTCACTTGTTTAAGAATATTCCCATTTACCTGTATATTACATTGTGGTATTCCGTTCTTCCCAGTGACGACCATAATCAATGTATTCTTAACAATTTAATTATAACCCTAGTTGTTCACCGTGTGCAACCACTGAACGTAACATTGCCCAGTAAATCACGAAAGGTCTGGGTTGATTGCGACGACCTGTGAAAGAACATGCAGTGTATAAAACATGGACTGGTATGGGTGGGGGGGGGGAGGAGGTTTAGGCCTAGGAGTGCGTCTCCCGCACATATGCTAGGCATCTGGCTGTCAACAGACTCCACCCAACGCGCGAGAAGTGAGAACAAGCGGTAGTCAAATTCAGCTGTGTACAGCGCAGAAGCTGTAACAGCTAGGGCCACACTTAACCAGGAGAGAAACGCACGTTGTGTGCTGCATTCCCTAGCTGCTGTGCCCCCACCCCCGACTGTCATGGTTTATCTGTGGTAACAGCACACCGTCCTCGGCCTAACGACCTGGTTCTGCTTGTGGGTTTAATGGCGTGCTAGGCTAATGGCCATATGACGATGAGTCACTGCTGAATTTTCCAACACTTCACTGCCTTCATACGTTTCCCCGGGGCTTCTCTCAGCCTGTGGTTTTTCCACACACTGACACGGCAATGGCAGAAATTGATTCTTTGTCGTGGCCAACCTCTTCTCCAATGTTTTATTTTGCGTGTTATTGTCTCTTCATTCGCCATTTCATTGTACTTACCTCCCAAAGGTTCTGAGTGTTTATATCTCCACTTATTGTTGGCTTTTGAATGCAAACATACACGTCACAATAGAACATGTTAAGTATTGTCTGCAATTACGTTGTTAATTGTGGGGTTGCTTGTGGGTGATGGTGGATCACGAGACACGCAAGCAATTCATAACAGTTGAGAGAAAAGGCAAATATTACGTGTAAACTATCAATTGAGCTAGCCAGAAACGTTTCGTCTTTAGATGTGGGCAGTAAGCTCAAGTGTTGAGGAGTTAGGCCGTAGGACCATGCACAGTGGCTGCACACTGATCAGGTAAATGTAGGCTTTGATCGTGTGGTTAGATGAACGAATGTGAGGCGTTGTTTAACAGAAGTAAAGATAGATGTACTAGGGACACGCTTATTTTCTCCAAGTTTACTGTTTTCATTTGTTTCTTGTAGGACTTTCTGTTTTGTTTTTCTGTCCTATGTACGTCCATCATATTTACATTCAAGACCACATTTCCATTAGCTGTTTCTGAACTTCTCTGCTCATTGTCCATTTTTCAAATGCAAATGGCAGTATTATGACTTGTTTTATAGATTCAGTTGGCAGCTTTAATGGTCATTATGTTTTCCAACTTGCAAACGTTTGAAATAACGATTCTTGTTCTAATCTCTGCAAGGTACCTTCCATCAGATGTTATGAGTGTTCCCAGATAATTGTGTAGATTCTCAAGTTTTCCAATTACTTCGGATCCCATTGTGGTATTTCTTTCTTCTTGGAGACTACCATACTCTGTTTAAAATGTGGGACAAGCGGGAAAATGACACAAACGTCTCCAAACAGGGTACAAACACACGACGGGAGGACACCAGGGTGGGCCCGCTTCCAGATAGTGTAAGAAAGGTAAAGGGCCGAAACATTTCGGGAATGGGGGACCCTCCTGACGATCACATGACGCCCCCCCCCCCCCTAGTGCTTACTTCATTTTTATGACAGTTAAAGTTTACTTCTCACCATAGTTGCCCACAGTGTACAGTAATCACATCTACTAAATGCCGCAGACCTTATTCATTGTCCACAGTCAATGACATTGGAATAGCAAGAGAAATGGTGCTAATGGGCTTTCGTACAGGGGAAAGGAAAGAAATATACTAGCAGTTGACTTACGATGGCGGTGTGTGACTTGACGGCAGAGAGAAAGGGAAACACTTGGGAAGAGCAGCAAACACAAAGAGAGACATTGACAGAGAGGTAACAAGAACATATAGAGAAACAAACAAGAGAAAAACGTAAAGAGAAGAAACTTAGACATAAAGAGAAACATAGCGGGGAAAAAACAGAGGAGAAACACATGAAGAGAAAAAAAAAACAGACAGACACTGAAAGAAACAGAGATACACACAGGAAGAGAAAGAAACAGGCACACAAACTGAAAGAAACATAAATAGGGAGAGACACACACAGAAAGAGAAAGACAGAGAGAGAGAGAGAGAGATCGCTGAACAATTGTGTTCGGCCACAGTACAGTACCAAAAAAAAAAAAAAAGCAATGTCTGGTTGCGAGGGCCACAGGACAAACGAGAGGAAATCGATAGAACTGACATCAGCCACCGAAATACCGCGTCAGTTTCCTGCATTAATCTTATGTTGACACTGCAATCGACACCAAAATCCCAGGATCGAAATTACATATACGTTCCATTCTTGTCTATTTTTTTTCCTTCTCCAAACCATTGACTCATTAACGGTTACTGGGGGGGGGGGGAGGGGGAGGGGGGGGGATTCCCATTTTGGATCTGGGCTCCTTGTGTTTTCTTTTCCTCTGACTGATTTTCTAACGAACAAGGACTTATTGCGTACAACGTTCTTCATTTGATAGAATACTGTTTTTGCTTGCCCAATTCTGTTCTTTATCTCAGTGATGCATCTTCAGTCTGATGTTATCCATATCTGAATTTCTGCACTTGCCCCAAAATAACGTCGATTTTGTTTCTTTAGTTGCATATTCTTTACGGACATCGCAGTCAACCCGTCTTGTTTGGCCGTTCGTGATTCCTGGGACAGTTTTACGTTCAGTAGTTTGCCATTTATTTCTGAACGACCAGCACCCATACCATTTCATAAAAACCATCACGGTGTTTCGAACGCGGGATTACGAACTGCGTCCGAAATCCCTTCGCTACGTCAATTACTGTAACTATTTTTTAAGGCATAATCACAAAATGTAACCTTTCCTTTAGGGCATCAACGTATGATGCGCTGAATAAGTTAACACAATCTTCATTTGCTTCTCTACACCTTCCAGGAATACACTTCTCGCCCAACCTGTTTGACTTTGTCCGTTGAATGTCATTGATGCCTGTTCTTGATTTTTTCAAATCCGTATCACACCCGTTAACTTAACACGTGTAGTGTGTGTGATGTATGTCTGTTTACCCGCCTTGAAGGCCAAAGTTAGGCAAGCCCCGGCAGCTACCGGCCTGGGCGGGAACGTTTTGACAGCGTACACACGCGGCCCCTTAATCTTCGAGATAACACGACGCCTGTTCTAAATTTATCTCTGCCTGGAGTGCAAACAGCGTTTGGTGCTGGCAAGGAGTCCACGTTCGCATAGACTGCTGGAGATAAAAGGGAACATAGCGTTCAGGTGGGGGTTTCTTAAGGTGTACTGCACACAGCAAAGAGTAATTCTAAATTTAGATCCGTCATGGGAACGGACTGAGGGAAGCAAGCCTATTGTATGTGTATGCACCAAAAGAAGAAACTTGCATATGTTGAACTTTCCAGAAGGCGCGTTTGATGAGCTTCCATCGTCGTCTTCCTTGTTTAGCAAAAGTAGCCCCAATGATGAAAGGTGTTTAGTGTCAGGGTTTGTACATATGTGTATTGTGGCTCTTCGTCGGTTGTTGAAGATGAGGACGGAGCACTTATGGGGATGCTCTTCGTGATGGGATGTTGGCTCTTGACTCACTTCAGCGTATATCTTTAGCAGGGTGATTTGGAGTGTACGACATTTCCCAGACATTGCAGTGTTTTCCCCGATGTTAACCATTTCCCTGACATGGCAGTGTGTTTTCCCTGATGTTGGTAATTTCCCTGACTTGGCAGTGTTTTTTGTCTTCTGATATTAGTATCATTTCTCTGACATTGTATTGTTTTTACGGTGTCTTTCACCACATCACCTCCACACATCACAATACCACATCATCACTCAACTGTTCTTGTATTTTTACTGTCAGGTACGGAAAGATTCAGAGTGTGAAACTACAGACATCCAAGGACAATGACACGGACAGTACTGCCACCGTGGCGTTCAACGACATCAAGTCAGCCGCCAAGGCCCACCATGCCAAGAACAGCATCGGAGAGGTGACCCTGAGAACCGACTACTGGGAAGGTTCCACAGGCACTCCCGTGCTAGCCAGCACCCCAGTGGTAGGCAACAGCTCTGTCCGGAGTACTGTCTACACCAGCACTACCCCAGCCTCCTCCCGGCTAGCCTCAACTTTCTCCAGCTGGACAAAAGGGTAAGTCACCAGATTTTTGAGACTTTTCTTGATATTTCTTGACAGCTTGACCCTGCCTGCTGCTCCATCTGGCTCCTCGCTTGCATGTGCTTATTTTTTTTATTGTTATTTGTGTACTTGGCCGTAGAAGAAGTGTGTTGTTGTCTGTAGGTAATTGGTGAGTGTCTTCTGGGGGTGTTTCATTAGGTAGTGTTGTGCAGCATAGAATAGAACATTAACATTGAGTTTTGGATTTGCTGTGAATATGTGATTTTCTCTATTAGTTCTGCAACAGTAGCTCCAAATGTTGGGGTACAAAATTGTAAACAATCAGTAAACCTGATGTAAGATCCTGTTGAAAAGGTAATTAGCGCACAGGAGTTAACTATTAGTATAAGGGACATAAGCGGGCATGTTTTTGCAACAGTTAGGATGGTACCGGGGCGCTCCGAAGGTTGTGGGTTCAATTCCAGGCTACGTCTTAAGGTTCACGAGTGCATTTTTCTTAGAGACTCCTGGGGGATCATCACTGGAGCTATGGAGTTCTTGCTATGAGCAACACTTTCGGCAGGGCGCCTTTGGGAAGAGACCAAGCCATATGGGATAGACCCAGTGCAATGAAGTCGATCCTCTCGACTTTTAAGACTTTGTTTTAGGAAGATATGGCATGAGCAGGTACAGACTGGATGACAGCTCTCATTGGGAAAGAGTGACCACCTATTTACTTCGTGCTCCACGGATACGTATTCCTGCAGGCACTCAGGCATACACACATTTGATGACCTAACACGTCAAGTACCCTGAACAGATTCCTGCCACGAGGCTTTTTTTACATTTTTTGAAATAAAGGACCTTTTTAACCAATCAAAGTTCAGTACATTGGGGTTCTCCTAAAAGTGCCCACACGTATTGGCATGAGGTTAGTATAAAGACTTTTTCCTCGACTCTGTCCACTCTGTCCATAGGAACTTTTGCAGGGTTATCTTTCCCCTCTCCATGTCCACAAACCGTTCAGGTATTCAAGACGAGCACTGGAACATCACATCTGCTTAGGGGTGTGTATGAGGATGTAACCAGGTCTTCAGATGTAAACCTGAAATTTGTGTGTGTGGTGAATATATGCTGAAAAGGTAAAGAACAAATGTACCATTTTTAGATGTTGTCACCACTGCATTCAATGCAAGTTCTGCAGCTTTGATAAAGTGCTTGGATTCCTGTAGAAAAATCCACTCTGGGGTCACTACTTGGTGTGTGATTTCTCTGGGGAGAGGAGGGATTAAGATAATTTCAAGATCGCGTTAATACAAGAATTACTTGACAACAATTACTTGATATTGTTTTTCCCTCCATACTTTATGGTTCTGTACTTCTCACCCTTCTGAAGTTAGTTTTATAATGTAAGTAGACCCGCAAATCACGCTTTATGTAGACATCTAGACTTGTTCTAGTTTTTACTTATACTATGTAGTGGGGAGGGGGGGGGGATTTATAGGGAGGAAGAAATGACATTCTGAACATATGGTAGGTGCATGGGCCAAAAAAAAAAAAGGTTAAGAACCACCGGTCTAAAGGATAGTGAGATGCACATAATTCACAATTGACCCTGACATACAGAGTGGAACGTGAAATCAGTAAACGGCTGCGTGGAAGTAGATCACTTTGCACTGACTCCTCATGATATAAGACATGGCCCTGTCAGTAGGCAAATTACTTCACTAATATTGTCTAGCAAACCATAAACAACCCATAAATGAAGAGACTTGATGGGATTGCAGTGTCCAGTAAAAGGCGTCAACTCACTTGATCTAATGGTCTAGTTTCCATACCACCATGCGTTTTCCCCTCTCGCAGCTCACTTTGAACTTAAGCGTAGTCCGCAACCGTGCTCTACTTCTAGTGTACTGTACTGATTTTTGCACGCGAATTAGCTTTCCCAATTACCAGTGTCCCTTGCCATCAGGCAAAACCACTCCGACTTCATAGGTACTTGTAGTTTACGTCTCCAAGTCGAGGATGAATCATGAGTTCAATACTGTCATATGACAGGATTGCATTTTTCTAGACATGTTTGAGCCTGAGATCCTCAAGGCCTCATAAAATCCACACTAGGGTCTGGGAATGTCAGCCAGCTGGTGCAAACCTGATAAGCATTGCCCCCTTGTGCCATTAGTTACACAAACCTGATAGCATTGCCCCCTTGTGCCATTAGTTACACAAACCTGATAGCATTGCCCCCTTGTGCCATTAGTTACACAAACCTGATAGCATTGCCCCCTTGTGCCATTAGTTACACAAACCTGATAGCATTGCCCCCTTGTGCCATTAGTTACACAAACCTGATAGCATTGCCCCCTTGTGCCATTAGTTACACAAACCTAATAGCATTGCCCTCTTGTGCCATTAGTTACACAAACCTGATAGCATTGCCCCCTTGTGCCATTAGTTACACAAAAACAGACCTAATCCAGTACAATCAGAATGCTTTGATGTCGTGACAGTTGACTGACTTTACCTGTCTTTATCTCTCGCTCTCTCTCTTGCCCTTTATCTCATATTGAAACACAGAACCTTAAGTGACACGCCAAGCAGTGGTGCTATCTTTTGCTATCTCATTTATCTAATGCATGATCATTTCAAGACTTCTCATTGGACTTTTATCATCATTTCTTTTATTGATCATCATCATCATCAAATGCCCTGCTCTAGGTGTTCA
Source organism: Cepaea hortensis (assembly GCA_963921405.1). Taxonomy (NCBI): domain Eukaryota; kingdom Metazoa; phylum Mollusca; class Gastropoda; order Stylommatophora; family Helicidae; genus Cepaea; species Cepaea hortensis. Next base: position 230,520,638 of record OY992876.1, read on the forward strand.
TGGCTCTCCACATATCTCGGTCTTTGGTGTTATGGATCAACTCTGCCGATGATATTCCTCCATGCCGCTGTCTCAATCCGTCCAGCATAATTTCTCTTGGTCTGCCTCTGCTTCTCTTCCCCTCGATCTTTCCAGTTGTCACAATTTTCTCCAATGCTTCTCTTGCCATCACATGACCAAAGAAAGCTGTTTGTCTCTTTCTTATTGTTGCATATAGAGTTCTAGTTTCATTGGCTTCTTTTAGGCAATCGTTAGTTACTCACACAATCCTAGGAATTCACAACATTCATCTCATAAACCACATCTAAGTTCTTCCTAATTTGTCCATTTACATTCCAAGATTCGCTGCCATACAGTAAAACTGGTTCTATTTAGCATTTCAGCACTCTCTTTCTTACATTGAGCGTGACTTATTGCATAAGATACTCTTCATTTTCTGAAATGCGGCTTTTGCCTGCCCTGTTCTGCTCTTAATCTCCGTTGAACATCTGATAAGTGCCTCTAGGTATTTAAAATTATCCACTTGGTTAAGAATTTTCCCTTCTATTTCTATGTCACATTTTAGTGTCACCTTATTCTTTGATATCACCATTGTTACTATTTTCTTGATATTCAAGGAGAGTCCTTTCTGTGCACTTTCTGTTACTATAATGTCCAACAATTGTTGTAGGTCTGTTGCATTATTCGCTATCAATACTATGTCATCTGCATAGCGTATATTGTTTATATTATAACCTCCGATTAGTATTTCTGGCTTCTCTTTGACCTCTCTCATTAGTACTTCACTGTAGAGTAATATTTGATCATTACTTCACTGTAGAGTAATATTTGATCAGTTAAAAAAAAAAATTACACACATATCGTATTTACCAATTTACATGTAGATGCGAGGCCATCTACATAGGCAGAACTGAGTGACAGTTACATTGCAGGGTTTCGGAACACATTCTGAATTGGGCGGACAAGATACTACACACAGAAGATGGTAGCCTAGGCAGGCCGACACACCGGAACAGTCCGGCTTCATCGGTCGGGAATGTGCTCGAGAGCGGTCACGTGGTTGAAAGAGACAGTGCCTTCCATGTGTTGTTCAACACACGAAGTAGTCGATTGTTAAAGTTTGCTGAAGCTATAATAATCAACCTTCGTAAGCCATCCTTGTGCAAACAGAAAGACATGTTAGTCAGTTTAAAATTACCGTGGTAGACAATCGACATTACTGTGCGAACATGTGTATATTTCAGTTTGAAGGATTTATCTAATTAATTCACGTAAGTTGTGTGATTTCTGCAGTATTTACCTGACGAGATGCAGCGAAATATGCCAGGCAATAAATCGTGCAATCTATTGTTTGTGTCTTCGTTATTCAAACACACATATCCTTTACAGGATATCAGTCAACCTCATAATTTTTATGGCTGTGATTTCTTGCCATTGCTTTCTGAATGACTGGCACTCATACCTTTGTGTGAAAACCAATGCAAGGTGGTCTGCTTCCTAATCGCCTGCAGCTCTGTTTCAAACGCGATATGTGAGATAACGAATTGTGTTCATAACCTCCTTGCCAGAGAGCTAGTTGGTAAAACAGTAGGGCATAATAATAGTTATATGTTTATAACACACTAGTTAGTTAGTTAACATAATATCCACACTACATTGAACCATTCAGTCTGTAAGTGCTCACATCCCCTCCTCACTGTCTCCATCAGCTTGTACTGTGTTGGGTGACATAATGACCGCCTTTTCCTCTATCTACCTCAGTGGAGAGTTTGGGGGGAGATGAACAGATGTTTTATATCCTCTTTCTCGTGCTCTTTGTAAGTTGGTATTCATTTCTCTAAGGTTCTTGATACCATCACTGCTTCTTTTAAGTGGTCTTCGCCTTGCTATGTATCCGTTATATTTCTTCACTTCGGTCCATAAGTACTCACATCCCCATCTCACTGTCCATCAGTGTGTAGTATCTGAGGACACCAGTTCTGTTAGTTGTCATATATTTATCTTTTTCATCGCTGATTAGAATTGGTTGATGTTTGGTACGTATTGATAATTGGTTGGTGACTATTTGTGCTTATACAAGAGAGAGAGAGAGAGAAATACAGACAGTGAGAGAGAGAGAGAGAGATCATGCCAGTTTGTACTGAATATGGCTCTCACCATAGTTCGCTGAAAAAGGCCGTCACCCAGCAGCTCTCTTGCCTCAAGAGTTTTTATGTCCGTGCTGTTTTCTGTAATGTCCGGTGTCCACTGTGTGGTGGTTGGCCCTCGCCTCATTTTCCCCATACTTGTGGTGGCTATTACTATTCTGTTATTGCACACACACACAACTTTTCATATACTTAATCGCCTGTGTCAGACAAAATTCTCGGTTGTAAGACAGGCAACAGTTTTAATTACATTTCACAGCTGTAAGACAAACAAACCATGGTTATACTGATAGGTTGTAAGACAAGCAATAGTTATAATTACTGATTTTACTGTTGTAAGCTAGACCAAAATAATAACAATGGTTTCACAGTTATGAACCAAACCAAAATTATAACAATGGTTTCACAGTTGTGTACCAAACAAAATTATAATGATGGTTTCACAGTTGTAAATAAGGCCAAAGCTGCTACAATGATTGTTTGGTTTAGCATGGTGTAGAAATCTGCAGTAATGTGGTTGCCAGTTTGGGTGCACAGTAAGTTCACACTAACATTTGCACCTGGCGATTTGAGATGCAGCAATGCTTCCTGCTTCTTTCCCTTGTTCTCATGCTTTTTTCACTTTCACACACAGTGTATTTTTAATGCATGTTTTTTTTCATGCTTTTTTCATTCCGATCCACCTATATTCTCACAGTAATATGAACATGCTTGTTACTTATTCTCTGGTGTATATCCACTTCTACATATTTATCCATATTTTACTTCTAACCATGTATCCTCATTTTAGAATCGTGCACATCTGAATCTTTCATTGTTTTCACGTCATAAAATCATTCATTATTTCCCCATATTTTCATAAATTATTCATTATTTTCTTATATTCTCATAAATTATTCATTATTTTCTTATATTCTCGTAAATTATTCAATATTTCTCATAAATCACTAATTATTACCCTCCATATTCTCATAAATCACTAATTATTACCCTCCATATTCTCATAAATCACTAATTATTACCCCCATATTCTCATAAATCACATTTAAGAACAGTAGGCCACATGTCTCGCCCTCTGAAGGTTATGAGTTCATATCTTCACTCCTTCCTTCTGTTGACATGCACAGTTTTCTTCAAGCCTCCTGGGGTTTGCCATTGGAACTACAGAGTTGTGCTTTGTGCAACGCTCCTTGGTCTGGAAATCTACCACAGATCTAAGATCAGTGAAGTCAATTCCACACATTGGTACTTACATGTTGAGCTCTCTTTCAGAAAACAATGGCAAACTGCTGCACGTAAAATTGCCTATACAATCTACTTGGAGTTTATCGCAACGTCTGCCAATGACATACAGTATTATCTCGAACAGCTATTTGTTGTCTATATTGTCATATATATACACATATATATATACATATAATAATGCACTTTTCCCATATTCTTAAAACCATATGTTATTTCCTATATTCTCATATTAATATTTTCTTTGTCATTTCCTCAATTACCATCATACAATCAGCAGTTTTCATATGGTCTCGTATTTAATCACGCCTTATTTTCCTATGTTCTCCTATAAAAAAAAACATTTTATTATTCCAGTTTCTGACATCTTATGACACATTTCATGACAAAATCGTATTATCATGTACTTTTCCTCCATGCTCGCATTTAGTTTCCCATATTATCCCAAACACTCGTATAGTTCCTCTTATCCCATTGTTATCACCATCATATATGTTTTATTTTTACATATTCTCAGTTATGCTCATGCAGTTACTTGATGACTTTTATATTTCTATGTTTATCACACTTTTACCCACTTTCTCATATTTTTGACACATCACTGTATCACCTTATGCTAGCATTATATTTGTAGTAGCTTCAAGCCTTTAAATGTTGAAATTAAATCACAATTTCTTTTCGTTTATTGAACTTTTTCGTTGCACACATATTCACCCACTGAATTTTCAGTTTTCAGCCGCTGTGTGGCCAGATGGGATTATTTCGTTGCCAGTTTCGGTTTTGGAGTAAATTGATTTGATGTTATTTTCATGTTTTTGTTCCGAGTGGATAGTTAGTAGTTGGAGGTTGTGTCTTGTGCAGTGAACAGTTGATGTGCCCAGTGTGGTTTCTCTTTAATGGATACTAAACGGTGGACTTGATAATATACATGGATTTACTTGTAAAGTGGATTTTATCACTCTTGATGTGGATATTAACTCGCACCGTGGAGTGGATTTGATAATGCAAGAAGTGGATTTTACGCCTAAGAGTTATACGATGTTGTGTGCTTGTGGATTTAGTTGCCTGCTGGTGTGGATTTCATGCTCTGCGAAGTGGATTACTTACTCTGTTGTGTGGATTTGGCAGCGAAGTGGATTAGATAGGTACCCAGTGAAGTGGACTAGATACATATTGAAATGGATTACTGTCATGTAGGATTTAATACCCTGAAGTGGATACATACATACTCCATGTGGATTTGATACTGTGTGAAGTGAATCTAGCGCTTTGTGAAAAGTGGATATAAAAGTTGATACTTTACAAAGTGGATACTTAGAAGTGGATTTTATGATCTTCAAGGTGAATTTGATACTGTGAACAGCCTGTTTGATACATCCTAAAGTGGATTTGATATTGATACTCCGTGAAGTAAAGTTGATACTGTGTGAAATAGTTACGGTATCCTGTAAAGTGATGATACCCTTGTGTGAACTTGATACTGCGGTGATATTGGATATGTTCCCCTGTTTTGACTTGATCTGCGACCTACAGTTCACCTGGCATCTATTCCCAGTGGATAATCAATACGAGAAAGTGGATAAATAGGACAACACAGCTACAGGATGTTCGGAAACATTGCTGCACTGTCCATGTTGAGTGTTGGTCTTTTCAGAATCTGTCTTATTTAATGATTGCCTTTTTGGGATGATATTATTGCACCATGCCAATTCAGTTCATTGTTTCTCAAATATTATAGTGATGTTGATTTAATAAAATGCATATTCTTAGTTTTGCGTCAGAATTGCACGGAATCTGTTGGTGAATGATGTGTGTGTAAATAGTACCGATTACAAACTAATTTATTATTAGGGTTGAATTGGCTATGTTTATTCCTCTACTTGGAAGCAAACATCTGGTCACTGTTTTATTAATTTATTTCTGGTACTGTTTCAATGAACTCAGGGGTTTCTCAATAACTTAATATTTCTGGGGGGGGGGGGGGGGGGGAATATGCAGGATTGATGAAATAATCTGGCAACACGATAAATTGTCTACTTTTTTTTCTGCCTCTGCTAGATGTTGTACGAACTTGCTGGTTACTTTTCAAATTTCAGATACCTGTCTTTGACAGGTGTTATTACACCATCCCGGCTGCTGTATTTGTTTCCTCACTGTGGTATGTAAAATATAAATGGGAGATAAATATCCCCAATTCTTAAGTGCCGACTTCTAAATGAAAACCAGAAACAGCTCGTAAGACTCCCTAGTAATAGAACAGACACATATGGTAAGATTTCACTTAGGTATTAAGTCAGGTTTTCCAGATGAAGGCTGAGAGAGCACAGGGATGTCGCTGCATTCAGGGAGTATAAAGATACCTCCGATTAGATTGAAAGCTAGTGGTATCCCTGCCACCTGCTCTCAGGACTTGTTGTCAAATGAAGTAGCTCTATCACACTCTTATTGAACACAGGACATACATATCACTGTGATTACATAACTTAATAACACAGTGTAATAAGAAGGTAATTTTCTAATGAATACTTGGGGGAAAAGGGATACGCTCCATGGACATCACAATGTTACATAACTAAATTTATACACAAGATATCTTTATTCCTAAGGATCTAACAAATGTAACTATCTCAAATGTCTTTGTTGGAGAAACTCTGGAACACCAGGCAAAGTTCTAGCACATTAAACTACATTGTCTTTGGCTAGGTTAAGTACTGATGATAAATGTACATCTGGCTGGATATCTATGGTTTACGTTCTATTTGAATGGGAACGATGTATTTCATTTGGGTAAAAACGCTGGCTTCTGGTCGTCTATGAGGATGCATGCCACTTAGCTTCATTCTTGAGTGGGGCTGGCAGTCCTGAATGGCAAATGTTGATGAACTGTCTTCTGCTCATCAGTGCAGTATAAAGGCAAAGACCCATCATTCAGAGATGAATGCTCACTCATAAGACATATGTTTCTCAGGTAGGAACATCATAAGTACCACATGACCACCACCCACATCTGTTAACATAATACATAAAACACTGATGTACTGATTCTCACAAAAATATTGGGGTTTGGGAAAAGGAGTACATACTACTACACAGCTGTAAGTCAGCTAGACCCTTGTCTGCAATAGGTTGTCACTCCCATGATCTGACGTGAACAATTTCCTACTCATAACTCATGACATAGGCAATAATCATTTCATGTCTATAAGACGTCTCATCCCTTTCATACACAGAGCATCATTCTCAGTCGCACCTTTAATTACACATTGGCCTAGAACTGGTATGACTTCGATTAAGTGATGACATCGTCACCATTTCCTTTTCATGGTATATGGTCTCATAAATCATACATATACCATGTTTATTATTCACAAAGGTATATTGCTCAGGCACATTAAGAATATATATAAGTGAGATAATAATGAAATAACAAAAGGAACATTGTGGTAGATCCTTCTAATTAATTATAGACTGTAATTATCGAAGAAAGAATCCATTATTTATCTTATCAACAAAAGGGAAATAATCACTATACTTTCAGATTAGGTCATTTTGTTAGAAGTCACCACCCCCCTTCTTCCATACAGAAATAATTATTAACTGAACGTTCAAATCCTTTCAAGATAGTGTTATTACTACAAGTGTCTCTTACCTGTGTTAACAGATAGATACCAAGGAAATGTACGAAATTAAAAAAAATCACAACTTGCTCTTAACAATTAATTTTCTCGAATGCACTAAATCAGAGTTCTGTAACTAAGTTATACAAATCAGCTTAGTATCTCCCACACATTCTAGGAATATTCAGCCTACACTCCATGAGGTAGGATAGAGTTTTCAGACATTCTCCAAGTGAGGCCTGTTTTACAAAAATCTGTCCCTGGCTAATGAATGATAAAACACTTGGGACTTGCATTGTTTGTCTTGACTAAAATAATTTAGGCGTTTACATTAGCCCACATTTTTATATTGTTAAGAAAATGTGCTGACGGCTAATTCTCCAACTTGTAAGTTAAATTCTTTATCTGCAATTTAGGTGTTCCATTGCACAATGTCACACTGTCCCGGCTGCTGTATTTGCTTCCTTACACTGTCCCAGTTGCTGTATTTGCTTCCTCACACTGTCCCGGCTGCTGTATTTGCTTCCTTATACTATCACAGCTGCTGTATTTACTTCCTTACACTGTTCCAGCTGCTGTATTTGCTTCCTCACACTGTCCCAGCTACTGTATTTGGTTCCTCACACTGTCCCGGCTGCTGTATTTGCTTCCTCATACTATCACAGCTGCTGTATTTACTTCCTTACACTGTTCCAGCTGCTGTATTTGCTTCCTCACACTGTCCCAGTTGCTGAATTTGCTTTCTTACACTATTCCAGCTGCTTCCTTATTACCTTCTTGTTGCAACTTGTTTCTTATTTCCCTTCCTTGTACTGTTCCAGCCACTTCTTCCCTTCTTTACTCTGTTCCAGGTGCTTCCACATACCCTTCCTTACACTTTTCCATGTCTTCCTTATACCGTTCCTTACACTGCTCCAGCTGCTTTTTTTTGTACCCTTCCATCAACTGTTCCATCTCTTCCTTATTCCACTCTTTACACTGTTCAAGCTTCTTCCTTATTCCATTCCGTACGCTGTTCCAGCTGCTTCCTTATTCCCTTCCTTACACTGTTCCAGCTTTCTTCTTTCCTTCCTTACACTGTTCCATCCACTTCCTTATTCCCTTCCTTCTTGACATTTATCACTTCTTCTGGAGCCAGATGAATGATACTTAAACACGGTCTGATTTAGAAAGAGTTAATCCTTGACAAAGGTAAAATGTGAAATTGTTGGGGTCTGCCTGAACAAGTTTATACAAATGGTTATATATGGGTTATAAATATCCCCCAACACAACCTGTACTGAATGTGGCTGTGAGGTGCATGTAGCAGTCCGTTTTGTATTTGTATGTATATTTATTCTTCTGCTTGTCATCTGCAAATGAAGCATAGGCCTGCAACTGACTCATATTAAGTCCTTTTGTAGATATGTTGGTGAGGGGTTAAATCAACAGATTCAGTACCAAACAAAAATGTACGTTTGGAGCAAGCAAAAAGGATGACTGAAAATGGGAAAATAGGGGCGTGTCACAGTTATGGCTTAAAAGTTGTTAATATAGTAGCAGACGTGAATATCAAAAGTAAAGGGAGTTGCATAGGGAAAAGTATGTATTGATATTTTAACTAGTTTAATTTAAAAGCCCATGGCACTTAATCAGATAAAAGTAAAGTTTTATATTACGCCTCAATCTAACCACCCACCTTAAATCGCCTGTCACGAAGAAACGCGGGGTATGTTGCAATGCTACTGTTATATATATATATATATATATATATATATATATATATATATATATATATATATATATATATATATATATATATATATATATATATCCTATTGCACATTAGGGCAGTGGCGTACAGAGGGGGTGCGACAGCCCCGGGTATCCAGCCGGGAGGGGGGCATCCAGTTAGGGAGAGGGGGCAGCACAGTGCAGTCGGAGGGGAGGAAGAATGAATGAGGTAAAGAACAATTTACGAGCATCCAATCAAGGGGTTGGCAGCGGGCATCAGAGAACCTCTGCACGCCACTGCATTACGGCAATTAATATTCTTTTGGTCCAAATAAAAGCAATATGTCTGAGCTATTCAGCGGGTGAAAAAATAACAATAACAAAACAGACAAATCAAAATCTACGAAACAAAAGTCAAAAACTGACAACACAGATGAACACGTACCAAAATGTTGTAAGCGAAACCTTATCTTGGTGCATATCAGCGCTGGTTTCTTTAATCCGAAAATGGGTCAGCAGTTTCTGAACGTGTCATAGCGTCCGATACACCCATCTGGAGATCATCTGCCACATACTGCACCCATCTTCTCTTTGGCCTCCCGCTTACTCTCTTCCTGGGCATATACCCCTCCATTATTGTTCTCTCCAAACTTTGATGATGTTTCAAGTGACCAGAACATTTCAATTTTCCTTGTTTTATCGTCTTTAGTGCCGATCTCTGTGGCGAAAGGTATACGGGCGTGATCCTGTATACAAGAGTTCGAAACACAGCTTCGCGCGATTTGGCAGCAGGCGTTGCGCTGGTCTTATACGAAATGGTATGAGTGCCGATCGTTCAGAAAGCAATGGCAAACTTTTTTTTCCCCCGCATGTTCTGTTACAGGACATCGCCGCCAACACCAGCATTTTGCCAACACCAGCATTTTACCGCTGTTGTTGATTTCTTGGCAAGATAAAGCTCAGTAGTTGAACTACTGAACGTAAAGCTTGCCAAGACAACAACAGCAAAACGTCCTGTAAAGGATATGCCACTAACTTTAAAAAAAAAAATCGTCTTTAGTAGCAAACCTTCTTCAGTATTTAGCTCTTGTTGTAACGATGCATTTTGTTCTTTTCTGTATCCAAGAAATTCTTAGAACCCGTGTATAACATTTATATTCAAAGGCATTCATTCGCAGTTCAGGTCTCCAGGTCTCACAGGCGTATGTCGCAATGGGAAAGATGCCTGCTTTTAAAAATCTAGCATGTTTGGTTAGATCTATCTGTTTTAAAGGACAGGTGTCAATAAATACACAATAATTGTGAACAGAAAAATACACGGTAACTGTGAACAGATAAATACACAATTCTTGTGAAATCATAAACATACATTAGTTGTGAACAGATGAACAAACAATAATTGTGAAATGGTGAAACGATAAGAAGTTATGTATTGCTTTCTGAACGACCTATGCTCATTAACCACTGTGACAATCAACGCAAAGCGGCATAGGGCCTATGATACCATGTATTTGCATATCGCCTTAATGGATACAGATACTGACACGGCCAATGAACGTGTCTCTGCTGCTGCCTTGTTTGTGCACGCCACACAGTTGAAATGTGTACCTGGCGCAGGCGTTCTTAAACTGTGTACCCCGAACACACGCGGGAAACCCCTTGCCATGTCTCAGAGAACCCTTGCACGAGGACTTTCTATCTACAGTTGGGGAACTGAACTACTCTTCTGCTCTTTATCCGACATTGGGATAAATGACGTCAACAAATCCACCCTAAGCCGTCCTGTATTTTGCTGTTTTCTACAACTCTCTCCAGTTAATCTCAATCAATACTATTAATCTCTGGCTGTAGTTCTGTTCTTTATGCTAAAATATCCCGCTATTTCGTTTGCATTGTGGGCCGTTTAAACGTCGACAGGGTTTTTATCCCATGTGGCTCATTCTCTTTCCGCAGCGAACTGCTTAAAGTGCGTCGCATAAAGCACAAACTCCGTAGCTCCAGCTACGACCCCCAGGAGTCTAAAAATGCACTCATGAACCGAAGGACGCGACCCGGAATCGAACCCACAACCGTCGGAGCCCGCGTTAGACGGCTTGACCACTTCGCCACGGATGATACTGTGGATTCCAGACAAGAGAGTTTCTGAATTCAAAACAATGTTTTCCCGTGATGAATTTGAATAACGAAGACACAAACAATAGATTGCACGATTTATTTCCTGGCATATTTCGCTGCATCTCGTCAGGTACATACGGCTTACGAATGTGGTTTCTGAGGAAAATGCAAAGAATACCATGGGCAGACAGAAAAACCAATGACCAAGTACTACAAGAGACAAATGAACATCGTTAACTGATTAGAGAAATTAGACGTAGACAGTCAAAATTTTTTGGACATGTTATGAGAAGAAATGGATTGGAGAACTTGGTGACAACTGGCAAGATCGAAGGGAACAGACCAAGAGGAAGACCGAGAGGAAAATACCTGGATGGCTTGGCCACATGGCATGGACGAGACAGGAACACTGAGCTGATCCACGACACTGGTGATCGAGTGAAATGGCGAGTCATGACTGCCCACGCTTTCCGGCATGGCACATGATTGACTGTATGATGTAGTCTCTCCTACTGTATGATGCTGGATGAAGTAGCTTCTCCCATTGGATGAAGTAGCCTCTCCTATTGGATGAAGTAGCCTCTCCTATTGGATGAAGTGGCTTCTCTGCTGGATGAAATAGCCTCTCTGCTGGACGAAGTAGCTTCTCTGCTGGGTGAAGTAGCTTCTTTGCTGGGTGAAGTAGCTTCTGTGCTGGGTGAAGTAGCCTCACCTACCGGATGAAGTAGCCTCACCTGTTGTATGAAGTAGTCTCACCTATTGTATGAAGTTGCCTCGCCTACTGTATGTATGCAGTAGCCTCTCTGCTGTGTGAAGTAGCCAATATGTTGTATGAATAGCCTCTCTGCTATATGAAGTAGCTTCCCCTACTATATGACGAGCCTCAATTGACGCATTTCACAACTGGCACAGGACGTTACTACCATACCAAACTAACTGAAGCTAAACTTGTTAATGTGTTCTTAGAATATTCATCTCGTGTTGTGTTACAGTTTCTCCTTGACCCGAATCTGCCCATAAACCTGCATTGTTCACCCGACCCCGTCCGCCGTTTCCCCCGCCTCCTATCAGACGGTGTAATTCCGCCATGTTGGCTGGTCTGGCCTGGCTGCATAACTAGCGGATGAGTCAGCCGTTGGAGCACAGACAAGAACATGGCCAGCCCTCGCTGCTGCTGCTGCCTTGTGTTGTTCTGGGGGACGATGATGCAGTGATTGCGTGTGTGCCTGCTGTAACCTTTACTTGTAGCAGCAGAGGTGATTCTCTTGTACACATATTGTAGGCATATCGAGTCGTTGAAAATTGCGGATTACTTCTCTTCTTCTACTACTACATTGGAACAATTCTCGTTCATTTTTCTCCTTGTCCATTTCTGCCAGTAGAGAAAAGATTTGCCCGTCCCTCAACCCGTCTGTCTTTTCTTCGTGTTTATCAACCAAGCTGTCTGTTTTTATCTATCTGTTTCTATTTTTGCTTTAGGTTATACTTTGTGATTTCTGCGGTATGTACCTGGCAAGGCGCAGCGAAATATTCCAGGCAATAAATTGTGCAATTTTTGTGTCTTTGACTTTTTTATTCTTGTCCACTGTTTGGCTAACTAATGTTATAAAGATGTTTCCATTATCCATTGATTGGACTTATTTTACTCTTTGTCTCCTGTTTGGTTAGCTAAAGTTATAGAGATAGTACCATTACCTCTTGGTTAAACTTATCATTTTATGTTTGCCTCCTGTTTGATTCTCTAAAGTTATAGAGTTACCATTATCCCTTGATTAGACTAATAATTTTATTCTTGTCTCCTGTTTGGTTAACTAAAGTTTTAGTGGGAGTTATAGGGTAGTCCCCGTGGAGAAGTGGTCATGCCGTCTGACTCGGGTTCTGAAGGTTGTGGGTTCGATTCCGGGCCGTGCTCTTCGGTTCACGAATGAATTTTTTCTGAGACTCCTGGGGGTCTTCACTGGAGCTACGGAGTTCATGCTTTGTGTGACGCTTTCCGCGCTGCGGAAAGAGACTGAGCCATATGGTATAAAAATCCAGTGCACTGAAGTTGACCCTGTCGACTTTTAAGCGACTGTTAAAGTTATAGAGATGTTACCATTATCCCCTGGTTGGACATAATTTTAGTCTTGTCTCCTGTGTTGTTAACTAAAGTTATACAGATATTGTTATTATCTCTTATTTTGATTTATTTTATTCTTGTCCCCTGGTTTGTTACTTAAAGTTACTTAGATGTTGTTAACTGGTGCAAAAACTAATGATGAAGGCGTAAATTATGGAACTCCATTCTACCCAGTTACCAACAATTGTTATTCTTCCTCACTCCCCCAACCCCCCTCCCCCATCTTGTATCATCACGTGTAGCGAGTCAGTCCTAATCCTGCCGTTAGTCAGTCAGTCCCTTATTCTTATCTCTTATTTTTGTTGCTATCATTGAACTAGCCAATAAACATTCCCATATGTGTGGTAGTTAACCTTCTTTAGGTATTTATAATGCCCATGTTAAACATTGCCTCAGTGAGTCATGTATTATTGATTATTTTTCATGGGTTTTAATGCTTATTGTTTTTTGTTGTCTAAAATTAGCTTCATAAGTGATATTGAATGAAATAATGATTGAGAGGAAATAGAGAAGGGCAGAAGAATGTCAGATGGGCCTGCGTGCCCAGTTCTTAACCCTTTGAAAATAGTCTGTTTGTTCGTTTATTCGTTAGTTCTTTATTGTCTTCACAGCCTGTGTCATTTTCCTCTTCCACTGCATTATTATCTTCATCTTCCTCCTCCACTGCCAGTAGAGGAAACATAAACTACCGCAACATATACCTAACTTTTGTCTCATTGTTACAAACACACACTTGCATACACATATGTACCCATACACGTATAAACGCAGAAAATATCTTAGATGTTGATGCATATATACGGTGCTGTTAATATATTGTTGGGTATTTTGTGTTATTAATGTATCATCATCATCAAGTGCCATGCCAGCTGGCATAGGCGTTCATGACTCTCCACAGATCTCAGTCTTTGGTTTTCTTAATTATTAATGTTATTATAGGTATTTATTTTTTTTAAATGTGTAGATGGGTATTTCTGGTTGATAATATACAGATGGGTATTTCATGTTAATATATAGATATGTACTGCATGTTAATAATCTATATATAGGTTAGTTAGTTGCATATTCTTTACAGGACATGACAGTCAACCCCAGCATATTTTTTGCTGTTTGTGATCTCTTGACAAGGTTACGTTCAGCTGTGTTTCGAACACGGTATATGGGATTTGAACCGCGTCCGTAACTCCTTCACCACGGAGTCGGTAGATGGGTATTTCATGCTAATATGTAGATAGGTATTTCATGTTGATAATATATAGATGGGTATTTCATGCTAATATGTAGATAGGTATTTCATGTTGATAATATACAGATGGGTATTTCATGTTGATAATATGTGGATAGGTATTTTATGGTGATAATATACAGATAGGTATTTCATGTTGATAATGTTTAGATGGTTATTTCTCATACATAGATGAGTATTTGATTTTGATAGTGTATATACAGACATTTTGTGTTGTAAAACTGGATGTTATGTGTGTTGATGTTAGATACAAGAGGCACATTTACAAACACACTGGGCTACCAACACCCACACTGGGACAGGGTAGTTGTAGTATTTGTGGTCGTGTTTTGAGACGAGAGAGTCGAGAGAAGGTTGTGGCAACTGGGAAGATTGTGGACGATAAAGACAGAGGCAGACAGTGTTGAATTTGCTGACACACTGCCACCTGCTGGTCAAGTGGTTAATGCCGGATTCTCTTTCGGGCAACTCGGTAAGGTGTGCATTTTTTTTTTCTGTCGGAGGCAAAAAAGAAAACCCTAAATTGCACAGTTTGCTGCGACTGCACTAGCCAGGCGGTCTTAATTACTCACGCTCAAGACTCTCACTGTCCTACACGGCAAGGTACTATAGGCAGCAGATGACAGTGACAGGCATTGGTACCGGAGAGAAATTAGCAATCGAATTGTCAAGATCACAATATGACGAATGTTTGAGTAGGATCGTAGTCACCTTCGGCGATCGGCATGGCTCGTAATGATGTGTATCGCTGTATGGCCCCCCCCCCCCCCCCCCATGATGACGATTTTCTTGTTATATAGTCCATGCCGTGTGGTGTTGGTGATCATGTCTGTCCACAGCCTTCTGTCTCGTGTACTGCCAATCTTCTTATAGTCCATGTCATGTGCCGTTGGTAATCATGTCTATCCATAGTCTTCTGTCTCGTGTACTGTCAGTCTTATAGTGTGTGGCGTTGGTGATCATGTCTGTCCACAGCCTTCTGTCTCGTGTACTGCCAATCTTCTTATTTATTATTGTTGCGTATCCCTTACGGGACGTTGCAGTCAACACCAGCATTTTTCAGCTGCTGTTGATGTACTAGGCAATGTAAACAATATAAAATGACACAAAGTAGTGCAGCTTTACATAACAGATTTACGACCATACAGGACGTTGCGGCGATTAGCCTTCATCAGCAAACAAACACATTCACAAACACAACATATAGTCAAGGAGATCTCCTGTGACTACATCAAAAGGTGACGACAGGACGAGAAGAACAAAAGGATGAACAAATGAAAGCAATGAAGAGAAAATGAGAATTGAAAAAAATGTTCATACTTACCTCACAGTTCCGACCCGTGAGTAACGGAAGTGTTACGTTCAGTAGTTTGCCATTGCTTTCTGAACGACCGGCTCCCATACCAGCACGTTATAACACAACGCGACACGGTCTGCTGCACAAATCGCCTTTAGCCACGAAGCCGAATCTTCTTATAGTCCGTATGGCGCCCCCCTCCCCCAAGATGACGATTTTCTTGTTATATAGTCCATGCCGTGTGGTGTTGATCATTTCTGTACACAACCTTCTGTCTCGTGTACTGCCAATCTTCTTATAGTCCATGTCATGTGCCGTTGGTGATCATGCCTATCCAGTCTTCTGTCTCGTGTACTGCCAATCTTCTTATAGTCCATGCCGTGTGGTGTTGGTGATCATGCCTATCCACAGTCTTTTGTCTCGTGTACTGCCAATCTTCTTATAGTCCATGCCGTGTGGTGTTGATGATCATGTCTGTCCACATCTCACTGTCTCGTGCACTGTCAGTCATTTCTGGTACCTGGTACCGATATCCCTCCCTGCGATGATATCAAACTGTCCAGCATCTTCTCTCTTGGTCGCCACAAGCTCTGTTTTCTCTCTCTCTCTCTCTCTCCCCCCCCCCTTCCCGTTTTTCCCCTCCTAACTTTCCGGTTGTGACGACATACTCCAGCTTTCCTCTTCTCATGACATCTCCAAAGAATGTAAGACTGTTGGCTTCTTCTGATGCCAGTAACCAGGTCTTTTTGTGAGTTGTCTTTCAAGATAGCTTCATTGCCCATTCTACAGCTTCATTGCCCTTTCTACAGCTTCATTGCCCATTCTACAGCTTCATTGCCCTTTCTACAGCTTCATTGACCATTCTACAGCTTCATTGCCCTTTCTACAGCTTCATTGCCCATTCTACAGCTTCATTGCTCTTTCTATAGCTTCATTGCTCTTTCTATAGCTTCATTGCTCTTTCTACAGCTTCATTGCCCTTTTTGTAGCTTCATTTTCTATACGTCCACATTTTCATCATTCTATAAAACCACATCTCCGCAGCTTACACATGATTCCTCATTTGTCTGCTAATGATGATGATCTTAAACCGAAGTGTTTCAATTCTTTGGGACAGGTATTCCATACTGTTGACGTTAGAACTGGCTAGTTCATATTGTTACATTTCATGGTGTATCGGAGCTGCAGGATATCCTCACTTGCTGCGCACAACCTGCACAAGCCGTCCTCCTCCTTTCGTTAGCTTACGCAAGCTGTCTGCAGCTCGTTATGTAAACAAAGGCCTGAAGAAGATCCGAGACAAGACGTTCGTTCGAGTGTCGAAAGCCTTGTTTTAAAAGCGTGCCTACGTGAACGTACTTTGCACACAGCGCGTCACAAAAGAGGGTGATGGCGGCGCAGCGTGTGCACGAAGGTCTGTGAGATAACGATGTTTCGTTGTCGGTTACTGGCGGTTACGACAACACACCAGGTCTATTTCTAGCACGCTGTTTTTCTGTAGTTTTGTGAACTCGTTAAGTTATAGATTTCGTAGTAGATGTTCATGGGTGGTGGGGGTTGGAGGAGAAGGGGAAACGGGGTTGAGGGTGAGAAAGGGAGGGGGAATAAGGCGTGGGAGGGGGGGGGGGGTTATAACGAAGAAAGCACGCATGTGCGTGACTAGTTATAACAAGAATAGTTACGAGTGTTAACTTACTGAATAAAAGCAATATGTTTACACCACAATAGAATATGAACTAGCCAGGTTTCTTTAGTGTGGCTCGACCAGATATAATACATTTACACAAACACACGATGTTGCTTAGCACAGGCGGACAATAGTGGCCTCACGTCCTCATCATCATGTGCCATGCCGATAAGGTGGGCAGTCATGTTTTGTCATCTCACTCGATCACCAGAGTCGTGAATCAGCTCCGTGTTTCTGTCTCGACCATGCCACGTGGCCAAGCCATCCAGGTATTTACTTCTCGGTCTTCCCTTTGGTCACTCCCCTTCTATCTTGTCACCAAGTTCTCCAATTCATTTCTTGTAATACCATGCCCAAAAATTTGTGATTGTCTACGTCTAATATCTCTAATCAGTTTACGATCTTCATTTGTTTCTTGAAGGACTTGTTCATTGGTTTTTCTGTCTGTCCATGGTATTCAAGCGGTAGGCTGTTTTAACACGCTGACATCTGCGGGTACAACATGACGTGTGGAGTGGCCACAGCGGGCAAAATCTGGTCGCGCGTGACGTGTTGAGTGGACACAAGAAAATGCGAGGGTAAATTGTCACACATTGCTGTAGAAAAGTAACTAACTATGATAACAACGTGAAACAGTTTATTTTTATACATACATTGTCCCTTTATTACTCAACATAATTTCCACCATCATTGATGCACTTATCCCATCGTTTTTATCAGTCCTCCTAAACCGGCTGCATAAATCTGCGTGCCCTGTTTTCATTTACCTGAAATCCCACAGAACTGTGTGACTTACTTATTGACCCACCCTCGTAACTGTTTCTACCCAACTATGCACCGCTTTACGGGAAATCGCTAGAGGCTAAGTCCACTGAAACCCCACCTTGGCGGGAGAAATTTCGCGAATGACGACGTAGCTGAATGTGAAGTGAAAACGTGGTTTAGAAAACAGGGCACGCAGGTCTGTGCAGCCGGTTTGGGGGGACTGATAAAACGATGAGATAAGTGCATTAATGTTGGTGGAAATTATGTTGAGAAATAAAATGACAATGTATGTATAAAAATAAACTTGTTTCAAGTTGTTATCATAGTTAGTTATTTTTCTGCAGCCATTTGTGACTTACTTATTAACTTACCCTCGTAGCTGGTCATACTTGCAGCGTTACTTGGTAAACACTACAAGTGAATAGCGCTTTGTGCTTTCTTCTTGGGCAGTCGTCTCTCTCGTATATTGTCAGTCTTTTTATAGTCATGCCTTGTGGCGTTGGTGATCATGTCTGTCCATATCCTGCTGTCTCGTGTGGTTTCAGATGCCTATGTACCTCCATGCCATGCTGTCAATCCGTCTAGTAACTTCTCTCTCTCTCTCTCTCTCTCTCTCTCTCTCTCTCTCTCTCTCTCTCTCTTCTCTCTCTCTCTCTCTCTCTCTCTTAGTCTTCTCCTTCTCTCCACCTTCCCTGTTGTGACAACATACTCCATCTTTCTCTATTCTCATGACATTCCCAAAGAATACGGTCTTGTCACACTGGTAACCAACCTCTTTGGGGATTACTTCATTCAAGATACCTTCGTTTCTCTTTTTATCATAAATGTAGGACCTTACCTCCTGCAAAATATTTAAGAACTCACATGTCCCTATCGACTTCTTGTGTCGTGAAGCAAAAGGAGGTTTCAAACTCCGGACTACAGAACCGACAAATGAGTGTGCTCGCCAATACATTGGTTGGTAGTGGATTCCCTGAAAGACCGGGTATTTCCGCCCAGATCGTCTGAATCCTAAAGTGGCCTTTCTTTCATCTATTGAAATGAACGAACAAATGAGCTCAATTTTCAAAGGGGCACAAAGTGGGCACGCGGGGCCGTCTTACAATCGATCCTTCAAAACCACTCATTTTTCGTACATCGATAATATGTTATGCATGTTAACATTCACATAGGGAAAACATTGTCAAATGAATTCTGTGGACATATACGCACACATACTCACACACTTAAACACAAGCATACAAACCTATATACACACTTTCATAATACCTGCATCATTTACACAAACACCCACTCAGTAACACACACTCCCTTATACACAAACACAAGAACAAACATTCACTCATACACACACTCTCCCACCCCCATCTTTTCTCTCTCTCTCTCTCCCCCCTCCCCTCTCCCTTTCTCACGCTCATGTATCCTTATTCATACATAAGGAAAATCGCACACATATACTCTGTACACACATATTAAACACATGCATACCACTCTTCTTCCCCACACACACCACACCTCCTGCCAACACAACACACTTACAAGCATGCAAACTTAAGGCTGATGTAGAGACTTCACTCTCTGCCCGCTACCAAAGTGCCATCTCCACATTGTCTGTTGCGAATTCGAATCCCACACCGCCCCGGCACACATCCCACACCGCCCCGGCACACATCCCACACCGCCCCGGCACACATCCCACACCGCCCCGGCACACATCCCACACCGCCCCGGCACACATCCCACACCGCCCCGGCACACATCCCACACCGCCCCGGCACACATCCCACACCGCCCCGGCACACATCCCACACCGCCCCGGCACACATCCCACACCGCCCCGGCACACATCCCACACCGCCCCGGCACACATCCCACACCGCCCCGGCACACATCCCACACCGCCCCGGCACACATCCCACACCGCCCCGGCACACATCCCACACCGCCCCGGCACACATCCCACACCGCCCCGGCACACATCCCACACCGCCCCGGCACACATCCCACACCGCCCCGGCACACATCCCACACCGCCCCGGCACACATCCCACACCGCCCCGGCACACATCCCACACCGCCCCGGCACACATCCCACACCGCCCCGGCACACAGGCACGTGAGCTAACTACTGCCAATATTGACATGGTTACATCCTACTACATCTGCGTAGCAGTGACATCACCGACCAGGTCCTCCACACCGACCAGGTCCTCCACACCGACCAGGTCCTCCACACCGACCAGGTCCTCCACACCGACCAGGTCCTCCACACCGACCAGGTCCTCCACACCGACCAGGTCCTCCACACCGACCAGGTCCTCCACACCGACCAGGTCCTCCACACCGACCAGGTCCTCCACACCGACCAGGTCCTCCACACCGACCAGGTCCTCCACACCGACCAGGTCCTCCACACCGACCAGGTCCTCCACACCGACCAGGTCCTCCACACCGACCAGGTCCTCCACACCGACCAGGTCCTCCACACCGACCAGGTCCTCCACACCGACCAGGTCCTCCACACCGACCAGGTCCTCCACACCGACCAGGTCCTCCACACCGACCAGGTCCTCCTCACCGACCAGGTCCTCCACACCGACCAGGTCCTCCACACCGACCAGGTCCTCCACACCGACTAGGTCCTCCACACCGACTAGCGTCCGTGCAGACAGTACCGTGCCGGTAGAAGTCCCTAGACCGACCCCCCCCCCCCCCCCCCCCTTCCCCCATAGAAAAAAAGTCCATTTACAAAGCTCAGGCATCCTGGGCGCCGATACACCCATCATAGGAGCGAGTACAAACCAGTCGTCTAGAACATTCACAGCCACAACTATCTCGGAACAGTCATAACATATGATGAGAGTTGCCTTGAAAAGATTAGAACAAGAATCGGTACAACTATCACAGAACAGTTATAACATCTGATGCGAGGTGTCTTGAAGAGAATAGAACAAGCATCGTTATGGTAAAGGTAGCCTTTTGCAACAAGAAAAATTGTTGAAATGCTACACAGAATCTGTGCTTTTGTATGGTTTGAAACGTGGACAATTAATAGACAAGCTGGAAAACATCTCATGGTTGTGAAAATGTGGTTTCTGTGGAAAGTGAAAAGAATACCACGGACAGACAGAAAAAACAATGAGCAAGTCCTACAAGAAACAAATGAAAATCGTAAACTGATTATAGAAATTAGACGTAGACAAATATTTTTGAGCACGTTAGAACTAAACTGGAGACCTTGGTGACAGCTGGTGAGATTGAGGGGAAAAGAACAAGGGGAAGGCAGAGAAATAAATATCTAGTTAGTTAGTCGACAGATCATCCTCGTTGCACATCGGACCATTCAGTCCATAAGTGCTCGGATCCCCTCCTCAGCAAATCCCGCAGCGTGTAGCGGCTAACGACGCCAGTTCTGTGTTGGTTTATCAATCTTCTTTGGCTTCCTGCGTAGTGTTCTTGTTTGGCCACCCCTCTTTTAATTTGCTGCTCTCGCAGTCTGGCCATTGTTGTAGATTCACAGTCATCACTTGGTTCTTGCAAAAGTCTCACTTCTCGTAGAGCATTCAGAATGTCAGCCTGGTCCATGGCGCGTCCGCCCTCAACAGTAGCCTCACCTGCGAGCTTGTCAGCCCGCTCATTTCCTTGTACTCCCGCATGCCCTGGCACGAAGATGAAACTAATCTTTGCCAGCCGAGACCGCTTCACAGGCAGCAACCATTCTCTTCGGATCGACCCCTCCTCTATCCTCGTGATCATGTTCATTGAGTCGCTAAGGAAACAAGCCCTAGTGAATGTCTGTGTCTCGAGCCATGTATCTGGATGGCTATTCGTCCACATGGCATTGTCGAATCAAGAACACAGAGCTGATCCACGACTCTGGACGACTCTGGTGATTGTGTAAGATGGCGAAAAATGGCCGCCCACGCTTACCGGCTTCGCACATGATGATGATGAATAAAACTGCCATTACTGGCCCTGTCTTCCACCCGACTAGCTACCACGTAGACAATACTGGGCGATAGAACAGTCTCTAGACTGACCAACCTCCCATAGACAGAAGCAAGTCCTTTTGTATAGCTCAGACAACCTGGGCGCCGATACATCATCCATCGCAGGAGTGAGTACAAACCAGTCTTCTAGAACATTCACAGCCAACACACACGCACACACACGCAGACACACACCGATTGTGTACTTCTATTGGAAATCGCTTTTCCTGAAAGATCTTTTTTCCCATTTAGCACTGAATCAAATCTCTCTCTCCCTTCCCCCCTCTCTAAAACATTCTGCCCAGGAGTTGGGGAGTGCGAGAGGAATGGGGGTTTAATCACGCGCGCTATCGATCCGGCAACCTTGTTTACCAGCAGAAATGTCATGGCGTATCGATTTCCTCCACGTCCTGCTCTCCCATCCTGTCCTAACACACTCACACACACGCGAGCGAGTTACAACCGCGCGGACAATTCCGTGATGCATAGGCAAAGTTGAGGCGGGACCCACCCGCACCCGGTCGAAGTCTTCCGCACCACAACTTCACATTAGATGCGGTAAACAACCTCACACGGCAGGCCAAACAGGTTGTGCACTTCTTCTTCTTCTTCTTCTTCTTTTTCTTCTTCTTCTTCTTCTTCTTCTTCTTCTTCTTCTTCTTCTTCTTCTTCTTCTTCTTCTTCTTCTTCTTCTTCTTCTTCTTCTTCTTCTTCTTCTTCCTCCTCCTCTTCCTCCTGCTACTGCTGCTCCCCCCCCCCCCCCTCCTAGCTCTCTGGCTCCTCGCTTTATCTCCCAATGGGTTACAAACCCTCACCCCAACCCTACCAACATTTGCCATGTTCTGCAGCTCTTATGTCCGCCCCATTGTATTCGTTTCTGTGACTAGTTCTGTTCTCCGTGTGTTTGTAAGTCAGCCTCTGTTATGAGAAAAGATGCTCAGGTTTTCTGTGTGTGCGTCCCATCCGGGGCCAGCGACCTTTCTTCAACTCTTCATTCACTGACATTTGTTCAGTTCTCCGAACTCCCATTAGTGATCATACAATTTTAGTCCTTCTGTTTTCTACGGAGATCGAATTATCACTTCCTGGATTGTTTTCTCGTTTCCTTATGGACTGAATGGTTCGATGTGCAATGAGGATGATGTGTCGACTGACTAACTTTCTCGTTTCCTGTATTTTACTTTTGAATTTTCGACCGTAATTGTTGTGGCCTCTCATTGCGAGTGTTGCTTAGTTCCCTCTGCATCAGACTTCGTGTGTGGTACAGAATGGTTGTGTCGTAATTCAAGTCCAGGTCAGCAAATCGGAGGAGCCGCGCCGGAGTCCACAGAATTCCTCCACGGAATCCCATTTCTGTTGGTGGTTTGGTTGTTTTTATAATCCAATATTTCATCATTAAGAATAATAATTGTGTAAAAAGGCAATGGACTTTCTAGTTATACAAGAGACTTCTATCTAGTTATACAAGAGACTTCTATCTAGTTATACAAGAGACTTCTATCTAGTTATACAAGAGACTTCTATCTAGTTATACAAGAGACTTCTATCTAGTTATACAAGAGACTTCTATCTAGTTATACAAGAGACTTCTATCTAGTTATACAAGAGACTTCTATCTAGTTATACAAGAGACTTCTATCTAGTTATACAAGAGACTTCTATCTAGTTATACAAGAGACTTCTATCTAGTTATACAAGAGACTTCTATCTAGTTATACAAGAGACTTCTATCTAGTTATACAAGAGACTTCTATCTAGTTATACAAGAGACTTCTATCTAGTTATACAAGAGACTTCTATCTAGTTATACAAGAGACTTTCTAGTTATACAAGAGACTTCTATCTAGTTATACAAGAGACTTCTATCTAGTTATACAAGAGACTTCTATCTAGTTATTCAAGAGACTTCTATCTAGTTATACAAGAGACTTCTATCTAGTTATACAAGAGACTTCTATCTAGTTATACAAGAGACTTCTATCTAGTTATACAAGAGACTTCTATCTAGTTATACAAGAGACTTCTATCTAGTTATACAAGAGACTTCTATCTAGTTATTCAAGAGACTTCTATCTAGTTATACAAGAGACTTCTATCTAGTTATACAAGAGAGTTCTATCTAGTTATACAAGAGAGTTCTATCTAGTTATACAAGAGACTTCTATCTAATTATACAAGATACTTTCTGGTCATACAAGGGACTTTCTAGTCATACAAGGGACTTTCTAGTCATACAAGGGACTTGTATGGTAGTTTATACTACCCACACGTTTACATACGAAGACATTTCAACTCGTAATTTAAACGTATCTGCTAGTTTCCCCGGCTTGAAAAACTCTTTTACATACGAAGACATATCTGCTCGTAATTTAAACATGTCTGCTAGTTTCCCGCCTTGAAGAACTCTTCATGTTTGTATACGTTCACTTAACTGATGTGCCATGGGATGATTAAATCGTCTTAAGTGACTGTCCGTATCTGCCATGCGCTTACATATAGCCGAAATGTCATAACTGTGACGCAGCCCTACATCCCAATTTCCGCCATCCGTTGTTTGGGGTCCAGACCTACTTTTTTGTTTGACATTGGATCTATTAAGTAAGTTAATGATATTCTGTGGAATCCCATAATACATCGTCAAGAATTCCAAAGGGGATTCCCCATTATTGATGTCAACGTTTTTTCTTCTTTTCAGTCCACAAATCCAACTTAAGGGAGTGAATTCATTTCAGTGCCATGCTGTGTTATTATGTGTATTGTGGCTATCTGATCTCACTGGTTACATCCGTCGTTCGCAGGTTTGTCTGGGCTCGTCGCTTGCCAGAGTGAGGGAGAGATTCGTTCACCTATTCCTTCTGGCTAATATATATATATATATATATATATATATATATATATATATATATATATATATATATATGGTCAGTTCAGGATCTGTTCATTTTTCTTCTCCCCAGAATGAACCTGCGCAATATTTTAACCAACCAGGAACTCACAATGACATCGTAACTATAATTGTCGCACTGCTATCATGGCGGTCGGACGAGGGTTCGATGCCTGAAGGGCATAGTTCCATCATCCTGCTACTGAGTTAAGAGCGTTGAGCGGCACTGTGAGCTGTGGATTTCGTGTGGAGTGCTTTTACATGTGTCCGCGGGTGTTTGTGTCGTGAACTGCATGTTCTGAGAAATGGCGGCCACCGATTGCTGAACTAACTGGGTTTGCCCTATGCATTAATGTGTGGCTGCTGGTTTTCTAGTCACTGCCGTTTCCACAGCACTGACATTATGAATAGTATACGGTAGTATACCTGTGCGGGCTGTTGGTTTGTGGAGACTCCTGTCTGTTCCAATGTTCACATTGGGCAGTGAGGTGCATTTTGTGTGATATTCACAATCACAGGAATGGAGCATTATGGGGAACCCTTTTCAGGGAAGTTGGAACCGCGACTAACTTACTAACTCAGGTCTGCAAAATGTGTTGGCTCTATCACACCACAGACCTAAATCAGGATTCTTCTTTGGAACACTTTTCTTTCCCTTCTTTGGCAACTCGGCCATGCTTGCTTGTGTTCGCTGACTGTGAACTCCAGCTCAAGGTCCTGTATGTCGGATGAAGACATCGTGTTGTCCAACATCAGTGTGATGTCATACCGGACTGAGGTTTGTGTGGGTATCCGTTGTCCCATGACTGGCTTATTGGTGTGCAAACTGGTGGTTCCTCGCCGTGCAGGCAGACACTCTCCGACTTCGGAAGAATCAGCGATCCTGCTAAGTTAGCCAGGACCCCGAAGGGACCTGTTGCCCAGGACGCACGACTAGGACGTGTTAGTAGGTCTTGGCCAGTATAGAACCTGGCCCTGGTGCCTTGGAGACACCTCTACGTCCCAGAGCATATATTTCTCTCTCCTGCCTGCTTGTTTGGGACAGGAAATGGCAGTGATTAAGAAAGATAAGGCTGTCTCACACACACGCGTTTACGCGCGATAAGGACTTTTCACATACGCGCGCCCAGACGCACACGCACTGGTAAGGTGTGTGTGGTTGGGGGTGGGGGGTGGGGTGGGGAGGGAAGAGACGAAAACATAGCTTCATATTCAAAGATTGTCGCATTCTAGACGTGTTCCCTTCCTCCAGTGAAGTGTTTAGGCGAAGTGTAAAGATCTTTTCTGCGTTCTTTCCACTGCTGTTTGTAAGTTGGTATTCATGTCTCTAAGTTTCTTCCTAATACCATCACCCCATCTTGTACGTGGTTTTCCCCTGTCTCTGTATCCATTATATTTCTTCAATGTGGCTTTTTGTGTCAGATGTTACCAGAGTATTCTTGTGGGGTGGCCAAACCATTTATTTGATCCGTTGTTCTTTAATGATGTGCATGTGGATGCTAAAACCCAGCATTTGTGACTTTGTGTTTTCTTGACAAGCTTGCGTTCAGTAGTTTGCCATTGCTTTCTGAACGACCGGCACTCATACCATAGTATAAAAATTAGCGCAAGGCGATCTGCTGCCAAATCACCCGCAGCTGTATTTCGAACGCGGTATGCGGAATCACGAACTGCCATAGCGCCGAGTGAGGATTCTAATCAATCAATCAATTATGTGCCATGCCAGAAAGCGTGGGCGGTCATGACTCGCCATTTCACTCGATCACCAGAGTCGTGGATCAGCTCAGTGTTCCTGTCTCGTCCATGCCATGTGGCCAAGCCATCCAGGTATTTTCCTCTTGGTCTGTTCCCTTCGATCTTGCCAGTTGTCACCAAGTTCTCCAATCCATTTCTTCTCATAACATGTCCAAAAAATTTTGACTGTTTACGTCTAACCTCTCTAATCAATTTACGATTTTCATCTGTCTCCTGTAGCACTTGGTCATTGGTTTTTCTGTCTGTCCATGGTATTCTTTGCATTTTCATCAGAAACCACATTTCTGTAGCCATCAAATGTTTTTCAGCTTGACTGCACATTGTCCAAGTTTCACATCCATACAAAAGAACAGGCTCTATGTACCCCCTCAACACTCGTTTTCTCGTTTCAATTGACATCTTTTTATTGGTCAGAATGTTTTTCATCTTGCTAAAGGCTACTTTCGCCATGGCGATTCTTGTTTTAATCTCTTCAAGGCATCTCCCATCTAAACTGCATGTGGATTCTAAAACAAAACAAAACAAAAAAAGATTCTAAACAAAACATTAAAAAAAGGACAGCTCACAGTGACGAAGGTATTATCATCGCTGATTTCGCAACCCAGAACTCTGGCCTAATTCTGTGTCTTTTGTAATTGTGTCGATTGTTTGTTTGTCTTTCCTGTGAACTTGTCGCACTGTTTAAACGTAGTTTAATGTGGATAAAAGGTGATCCGATCTGCTGGTCGGCCATTAGCAGATTGGTGGTTATGGAGCTTCTTCTTCGACTTCTACTCCACAGCTCTGTAAGTGCGTCGCCAGAATGTTTATACAATTAGATCCTCCACTGCCACATAGTTCCAACATACCGACCGCCTCGTCACAACGTCCAGCCTGGTCACAAGATACCGCCTGGTTGCAGCGTACAACCTGGTCACAGCACACAGCCTGGTTGCAGCGTACAACCTGGTCACAGCACACAGCCTGGTCACGGCATACCGCCTGGTTGCAGCGTACCGCCTGGTTGCAGCGTACCGCCTGGTTGCAGCGTACAACCTGCCCACAACCGCGACACATGTCTTATCAACACAGTCACAACAGACGACCTAGTCAATCAGCATAGTCACAGAGAGAACATAGTCACAGCAGAACCCAGTCACAACAGAACCTAGTTACAACAATCTTGGTACATCAGAACCCAGTCACAACAGACACCTAATCACAACAGACGACGTAATCAATCAGCATAGTCACAGAGAGAACCCAGTCACAACAGAACCTAGTCACAACAATCTTGTTATAACAGAACCTAGTCTCAACAGAACCTAGTCACAACAATCGTGTTACAAAAGAACCTAGTCACAACAGACACATTGTCATAACAAAACTCAGTCACAACAGACACCTAATCACATCAGACGACGTAATCAATCAGCATAGTCACAGAGAGAACCCAGTCACAACAGAACCTAGTCAGAACACTCTTGTTACAACATAACCTAGTCACAACAATCTTGTTATAACAGAACCTAGTCACAACAATCGTGTTACAAAAGAACCTAGTCACAACAGACACATTGTCATAACAAAACTCAGACACAACAGACACTTTGCTACAAGAGACGACCTCGTTGCATTAGCTTAGACACCAGAGACAACATATTCACGTCAATTTTGTCACAACAGACACCCTAGTCTCAACAGAGTACAGAGTATAATGTTTGCGGAGAAAGACCTCTGATTCGTTCTCTCAAATGCCGAGAAGGCAAACGGTACAAACACAACTGTATGCGGAGAAATACCACTCTCTCATATGTTGAGAAGGGAAAAGTTATGCGGAGACAGACCGTTCACTTATATATTGAGAAAGGAATGATAATATCAACTGTATGCGGAGAAAGACTTATCTCATATGTTACGGGAAAATCGGATAATACAATTGTATGGAAGAATGATCATTTTCTCTTAAACCCGTGCTGATCTATCGATCGCGCATACACATAATCACAAATATAACCACACAGAACGATGACAAATATTGACGAGCAGGCGGTCGGACGGCCGAGCAGGCAGTCGGACGGCCGGGCCGGCGGACGTACATGTTGAACCGAAACATCGATTTTCCCACATCTTTCGACCAGAAAGATCAACAGGGAGGGGGGAGAGGACAGGCTTTAGGGCTAGGACAAAATGACAGCGTATAATGCCAGCGTGATTGATTTTTCTCCTGGCCTGTATGTCATCGATCGTGTTGGGAATCCGTTCGTCACCGCTGGGGAGATGGGGAGAAGGGTTGCCATAGGGATGCTCTGGTGATGTCGTTGTTGGAGATTTATGGCTGGTTGCAAGGATTCAGGTCTCCTGGACGGATGACCTCTCACTGCTTTTCTCTCTCTCTCTCCCCCTCTCTCTCTCTCTCTCTCTCTCTCTCTCTCTCTCTCTCTCTCTCTCTCTCTCCGGTTGTCTTTGGCACGCCGAACCTATATTTTATAGTGCTTCTGGCAGTCTCCCTCTTTCTCCTTAGCAAACGCTTTCTCTCTCCTTGACATGCTTTCTCTGGCAGGTTTTGCCTGGAACTCTCTCTCTCCGCCTCAGGGCGCAGTTTCTCCCGTTGCTGATCTCTCTCGCACTCCCCTATTTTTTCCTTCCCGAGACACACTCTTGCCACTCACCGTGCCAATCTGGCACGCGCACTTACTTTGGCACCCTGCCTCCGTTGACCTTTATGACACCGTGGCACTCTAGCAGTCGGTTATTTCGGGCACTCAGGGGCATATTTTGGCACTCTCTCTCTTTCTCTCTCTCTCTCTCTCCCCTCTTCTCTCTGTCTCCACATTCTCACTCTGTGACGGACACGCTCACACGCACTCACTCGCCCGCGCGCACACACACGCGCGCACACACTCACACTGTTTGACTCTCTGTGTAGCTCTGACACCTTTATACACGCTCTCTCTCTCTCTCTCTTTCTCTCTCTCTCTCTCTCTCTCTCTCTGCGACTGACATGTTCACACACTTCTCTTCTCCTCTCCCCTCTCTCTTTCTCTCTCTTTCTGTGACTGATACATTCACACACATACACACACAGACATCTCTATCTCTCTCTCTCTCTCTCTCTCTCTCTCTCTCTCTCTCTCTCTCTCTCTCTCTCAAATAGTGTGCTGATACCCACACATGCACCCACAAACTGATACCCACACATGCACTCACAGACACCCACACATGCACTCACACAGTCCTAAAAGAGCGATGGTCCAAACATTTGCATAGAAACAACAGCTTCATTCTACAGGTCTGTTTTGCCGGGATCAAACTATAGACGTACTTACATCTTCACGCCCCTCTTGTTTCCTCACCTCACCTCTCTGTTTTCCCACGTCACCTCTATGTTTTCCCACAACTCTTGTGTTTTCCCACAACTCTGTGTTTTCCCACCACTCTCCTTATGTGTACATCTACAGACCAGCCGTACGTTCACCAGGTCCTCCCCACGTATTCTTTCGTGTCCACTTACTATTCATTACCATCGAACTTCACCCTTCCCTGCCAGAGATGAAGTGCGTGATGTGCGTCCCCTGTCTCGCATTACCGTCACCAATCAGGCATAGACCAGTCCTGGCTTTGTCACGCACCCAGCAGATCGCGTGCACCCAGAAACAGACTCCCAGTTGCTATAAAAATGCCACGGCACCCAGGGTACGTTCTTAGAGAACGTTTACATTCCAGCCATCTACCCGATTATGTTTGTCTGTAAATGAAATCTAGAATGGAATTAGCTCTCTTGTTCTTGATGTTGAAACGGCTGGACGTTTGAGATTTCGTTAAGTTCTGCAGGATCTGCGTCTTTCTTTTGTCTGTTTGTTCTTTGTCTGTATTTAGAACTTCAATAAGGAGCATGTGGCTGGGCTTCCCATTCGGGTGACCTGGGTTTAAATCCTCGGTAAGATGATGAATTTGTTTTACGTCGGGGGGGGGGGGCATATATAAAACACTAACTTGCACAGCTTGTGTCGACCGCACTAGCTTTTTTCGCATATCCTTTACAGGACATCGCTGTCAACACTAGCATGTTACCGCTGTCGTTGACTTCTTGGCAAGATTACGCTCAGTAGTTTGCCATTCTTTCTGAGCGGCCGGCTCACTTTTCCCATAAGTTACCAACGCGGTGAGAACCGCTTCCAATTCTCGCGCGCTGCTTTTCTCTACGTGGATAAACGGGATTTTATGGAGAAAGTCGTGTAACACCTAGGCCACGGAGCGCGGAACTGCACTAGCTAGGCGGCCGTACTTCCTCGGGCTCAAGACCTCCCTGTTCTACATACACCGCAAGGTACTATAGGCAGTAATGGCAGTTTAGAACTTAAGCTGCCACAGACAGCCGTTCTGTCACCCGTTCTGTTTCTTAATTTTGTTGTCCCCTGTCGTCTCTGCCTTCGATTTCGATTTCACCATTACCCCTACCCCGTTCAACTTCAAGAAGTTATAGTTGGGGTTCATCACCGGCTCAGAATGATAGTTCTGGGTTTACCCTCCCAGGCTTATTAATCCGAAGGTGATTGTTATCCATATGGGGTAATGCCCCCCCCCCCCCCCCCCCTAAATCTCTTCTTTATATATAGCTCAGTGATCCAGTTCATGGCGACCATCGTTGCGATCCAGTTTCTGCTTCTGCAGTTAAGGAAGGGATGGGATATTTCTAGAATTCTCGTATACACACATTTGGATCCTCGTTGGTGATGTGGGGTTTTGCGTGCTGTGCTGGGGTTCCCCCTGTATTGTCCATGGGTGGAGACTAGCACACTCATGGAGATATCGCTGTGCAGTGAAACGTGATCAACGTGAAATGAAATGACACGAATCCAAAAAGGTCTACTCCTTAAAGGAGCCTGCCACAAGCACAGCTTTACTGTCTCAATCACAGCTTCACTGCCACAAGCACAGCTCCACTGCCACAAACACAGCTCTACTGCCACAAACACAGCTCTACTGCAACAAGCACAGCTCCACTCTCCCCACAGCTGACAACAGATATTGCCAACCGCTACACTCAACATGCTAATCTTGCCCAGCCTTCCGTTCGGCATCAGTGAGCAAAAACTCCACAAGAACTAAATTACTCTTCCTTAACTATGCTGGAATCAAACAGCTTCGGGTACCCATCATACCCTTCTACCCGAGAAGTCATAATAACAGTAATAATATTCTCAACATTCCCTCCTAAATATGTCCCCGTTGTTTCCTTCTTATCATTCGCAGAAACAAAGATGATAGCGGAAGCCATGGACTTCCTTTGCGTTTTATGTTTTCTGTTCTGATTTTTTCTTATTCTCTCTCTCTCTCTCTCTCTCCCCCCCCCCCCCCCCCCCAGCGCTTTCAACCGGCCACACAAATAAATAATCATTCACGTTTCCATCCCTGAGCTCTACATCCCGGCTTCGAGGAGGGGAGAAAAACGCAGTTGTCCTTTTCCAGTATTGATTTCATGCCAACTTCGTCTCTTGAAATGATGCTATCGATCCGTGGAGGGCCGGCAGTGCGAGCCTGAATATCCTATCAGCATTCCTAGACAGGGCCACAACAAGAGAAAGAACGAACGCGTCAAATGAGCACTTTTGGGCTGCAGATTGAGGAGGAATTCGAACCGACAAGATCAGAGATTCTGGCGCTTGGTGTTGGCTGGTGCGTTTCTGGGTGATTCTGGCTACGATTTTCTGAGTTTATCGGATGGAGAGAGGTGTGAGTTGTGGCTTGTGTGTGGGGATATGTGTTTTGAGTGGTAACCCCGAAAGACTTCACTGAAGATCCCATAGAGGTCGATAAACATTATGGAAAAACGAGAGGTCTTACTTTCGTAATAGTCCATGCCGCGTGGTGTTGGTGATCATTCATGTCTGCCATTAGCGTTCTGTCTCATGTACTGCTAATAATTTCTGATACCGACGTTTCTCCATGCCTTCATGTCAGAATGTTCAGCATCTTCTCTCTTGGTCTCCCCCTGCCTCTCTTCCTCCTCAACATTCCCATTGTGATGACATGCTCCAGCTTTCCCCTTGTCATGACACGCCTAAGGAATGTGGACTGTCTTCTTCTGATGTGACTAATAAGCTCTATTTGTGAGTTGACGTTTATCAAAATATCTTGCTCTGTCTATCCGTCCAGTGTGTTCTCATCATTCTTCTAAAAAAAAAAAACCACATTTTTTTATAACTGCAATGCAAAAACAAATTTGTCTATAACTGCAATGTTGTTTCTTGTGTGAACTTCACTGTCTTTCTATTTTAAAGTTCACTCAGTAGTCCGTATAGTTTTATCTTCCACTGTTGTCTCCATGCCAGAAGGTTTGCCTAGATATGTTGTATTTTGGGCAGACTTGGAGTATGTGCTCTGCTGTCTGCGGTGCCAGTTTACACGTGCACATGGCTGATTCACCAATCTTAAATTGTGTATACACGTGGTTGCATAATCTATTGTGTTCTGTTTTGAGACGCAGAATAATGACTTGTTCTGGTATGCCAATGTCAGCTAGCAAAACCACGTCATCAATATTAACGTCGGTTGTTACACTATGCCCAACAACGGATATTGTTGGCATGTCTTGTATGTATGTCATTACTATTCCGCTCATTAGTTTACCCAACCAAGATGTTAAAGATAGAGAATGTGTAGTTTGTTACACACGAGCAGTATCTGGTAACACGGGGAGTCACGTGATATTCGTGTGAATGGTTAGACTAGGGTAGGTTGTCTACGCGTAGTCGTGTGAATAGTTAGATTACACATTGGTCTTGTCTACGCGTTGGTAGATTTATCATCTGGTGGATCTGTATGTGAATGATTCTCTCATGGTGGGTGTGGTGGATCTGTATGTGAACGATTCTCTCATGGTGGGTGTGGTGGATCTGTATATGAAAGATTCTCCTAGGGTGGCTGTGGTGGATCTGCATTTAATTGATTCTCGCAAACAGATACAACTTAATCTTGCTTCTGTACCAGCCGAACAAAGAAGAAGAAAATAAAAATGCGCTGAACGAAATGAGGAAAAAGCTGTGCTTTTCAAAATGTTATTGTGGCCAGTTCTTTATCACCACTTTTGAGTATTGCATAAGCCGTGTCGTGTGCTGTTATGCGTGGGGTTTTGGTCTGTTTAAAACTTCTGTCGCTATCAATGCATTGTTCATTTTCCCCGCTGTTGAGCTTACGAAAACAATCAATGATGCAATATTTCAGGCTGTTATAAACCCCACCATACACATGCATAGAAGTTTGCCTGTCCAATCAATCAGGTGCCGTCTCCACAATGAAGGTTGGCTGCAATGAATATCCAACATTGTCAGTCTCGCCTTAATTGTAAATTCCATCAGTGCTGTTCGTTGTCTCTTGATGTTGTCTTCCCACTCGTATCGTCTACCTACCTCTTGCTCGCTTGCCTTCAACCTTACCCTCCAATATGGTTATTATAAGAGTTGTCTTTTAACGTGGCCGAAATATTTCACACGAAACTATTCCATTATGCCATTACTCCTTTCCGTTCAACCTGAAAAGAGATTATATTAGGATTCATGCCTGGCTCAGGTTAATAATCCCGTGACGGAGTCAGCCACAAATAGGATATTATTTTGAAGGTGATTGTTGTTCAAAGAGGGTACTGGATGAGTTACTTGCAGCTAGCTATTTCGGTAGCCTCTATACATCCCACGCCCTTGTGTTATCAGAGCCTCACTAGTGAGCACATAGTAACACTGAACCGTGAGCATGGCGTAAAAGGCGAATAAAGAGGGTTGGTCCATGACTGGCTAATTCACACCGTATAAACGAATCTTCAGTATATATACGAAACTACATCATCCACGGCGAAGGAGTAACGGACGCAGTTCGTAATACAGCATACCCGCGTTCGAAACACATCTGCGTGCGATTTGGCAGCAGACAGCCTTGCATTGGTTTTTTAATTCTGAAAATGATATGGGTGCCGGTCGTTCAGAAGCAATGGCAAACTACTTGAACGTAAACTTGCCAAGAAATCACGAACAGCCAAAATGCTGAGGTTTACTGCGGCGTCCTGTAAATGATATGCAACTAACTTTTTTTTTAAAAACAGCATGTATACGAAACTACAGCATACACCGAAAACTTCAGAATGTATACGAAACTAAAACACATCCCCAAGAAGCAGTCATATTTTAGCTACATTATGGAAGACAAAAACTGGAACACATAACAACCGGAAAGATTGAGAGAGAGAGAGAGAGAGAGAGAGAGAGAGAGAGAGAGAGAGAGAGAGAGAGAGAGAGAATTGATAGTCTTGTGTCGTGGCACGGAAAGGAGCCAACACACGAATTGATCTATGTATGCCGTCGGATATCGCAATTTGTGAAGAAGCACGATCGCCCACGCCAGCCGGCCAGGCACTGAATGATTATGAAGATATACGAAAACCTGAAACCGACTCCCCAAACCCAACGTGCTGGTATTTCGTGACAGCACGCCATCCTGTTGGCAGAAGTTCTGATCCTGTAGCCTTTTCCAGAAAACACCAGCCCAGACAGTCTTGCCAGTGTGCAGAGACACAGGCAGTCACGCGGTAGATCTCGGCCTACTTCTGTCGTGTCGGCCTGAACGCCAGTTGTACACAACTCTATCCTCGACCCTTCCTGGTGACTAGGCCCCGCAGCCACATCCGGTTTCTTTGTACACGCGGTAAAATTAGGCCTACACACCCCCTAGCCTACACACTTCCCCTAGGCTTCACCGGTCAAAGTACAAAGAGTCTTTCAAGCGTTCTGCCAAAACAGTAAAGTAAGGGAAGGAAGCCCTTCTGTACACCTTAAGGCGTATCGTGCATAAGAGTGCAATCCTCATATTTGTATAGAGAAATCGGTATTCAGTGGGTGATGTGCTTAGTATCACGACGGCAGCCTGTACTTTCCAAGCCATGTCTGGTACCCATGTTATATTGGGTCGATCTGCTACTCAGGTCAACAATTTAAAAAAAAAATGATTCTTCCCAGCTGCGGATCGATCCTTTGACCACCGGGTCAGCAGACTAGTGACTAAAAGCGACCTCTACCGCGGTTCTCTCTGACAAACAGAATGTCCTCTTAATCTCTTTTCTCTTTCTTCTATTTGTATGAACGCGAATCAATACTTGCGCATTTGTTTATGTACTGACAAACAGCCTGGGGGGGGGGGGGGATGGAATGTAATAGATAGCAACACAGTCAAATGTCGTCTCCGCAATGAAGGTTAGCTGTAGTGGATCGGGTCACATTTAAGTGGACGTGTGAACCACTCTGATTCTACTCTTCTGTAAACTTCTGTCTCTTTTTCCACACACCTTTCCCGTTGTTCACGTCTTTAGTCATCTTATCGCCACACAGCCACTCTATTGGAGAGTTTAACCACTGTGATTCTACATATAGGTTATTCTCCGTCTCTCCTTCCACGGATCTTTCCAGTTTTTCTCGGCTCATTATGTAGTCATGTATCATCGTGTGTGTCGTGCCGACTGGTTTGGCGTTCATGTCTCTTCACAAATCTCGGCCCTTAGTGTTCTGCATCAACTCTGGCTCAGCTAGTTTCTCGTGAACCCACTCCGGCCCAGCTAGTCTGTCATGAACCCACTCCGGCCCAGCTAGTCTGTCATGAACCTACTCCAGCAAGTTTATCATGATGAACCCACTCCGGTCTACCTAGTCTGTCATGAACCTACTCCAGCAAGTTTCTCATGATGAACCCACTCCGGTCTACCTAGTCTGTCACGAACCTACTCCAGCAAGTTTCTCATGATGAACCCACTCCGGTCTACCTAGTCTGTCATGAACCTACTCCAGCAAGTTTCTCATGATGAACCCACTCCGGTCTACCTAGTCTCTCATAAACCCACTCCCGATCCAGCTATTTCGGTAGCCTGTATACACCCTACGCCCGTGTGTTATCTTCTCTCTCTCCTTCTTCCCCTCCCGAAGAGATTAGTAACATTGTAAACTTCCCGAGCATGCCGCAAACGGCGACTAAAGCGAGTTGGTCCCTGACTGGCTATTTCATACCCGATATACGAAATCAGTCCACCATGAACCTGAACATGTGTCTCGGGGGCAGTTTATAATTCCCGACACACCGAGTCGACGGTTCGTAACCAGCCGCGGGAGATTTAGAAGCAGACAGCTTTGCGTTGATCTCCACAGTAGATCACGTCGATCTCCACGTCGACCGCCCAGAAAGCAATAAAAACATACTAAACTAAAAATTGGCAAGTAAATCACAAACAGCCTGCAAATGATTGGGTTCCTTGGAACGTCCTGTAGAGGACACGCAGTGGTCTCCCCCATGGCTTTCTGAACCAGAAGTCGGTATAGTTTGGGACAACAACTGGCCAGCCCTACATAGTTAACAGAGATTTTGAAAACTCCAGGATAAAGAATAGTTCTGCTCCAATTCCCGTTAACAGCCTGGAACAGGCAGGCAGGCAATAGGCAGGCCAGGAACAAAGTTAAATATAACACACTTATACAAGAGGTACTTTTGTAGTCAACAGGGGGGATGTGGAAGCATTGACCCTGGAAAGAAAGCCGTACTTGATAGCGCATTCCCCACTCAAGGCGCTGTTTGTAACTTGCGTGTTTGTCAGTGTTGTTTTAGACAGGCTTCTCTTTTAATCTGTATCGCTGTTTGTCTTTCTTTATATCTGTTTGTCTTTCTATATCGTTGTTTGTCTTTCTGATTACGCCATAATGACAGATTGTTAAGGTGCTGTTTGTCAGGCTGTGTAGTGTCGGCAGCCTAGTTGGGGTGTGTGTGTGTCAGAATGCCGTGTGCCCAAGATCTTTATAGGCCATGATTATTTTTGACTTCCAGTAGATGGAAGATTCTAGGTTTTCATGGTTACCGAGTTGCTTGCCCTCTTCTCTACCTATCTATCTACGTACATACATGGGTGGGTAGGTAGGTTGATGGGATGAGACTACTGACCTACCCACATCCCTGCCTTCCTCACAACCCACTCGTCTACCTAATTACATACCTACCTGCCTGTCACCCTACCTATCTACCTGCCTACCCTTTTTAACCACCTACATGTCTGCTTACCTACCCACATACCTACCCACTTACCTACCTAACACCCTGCCTAGCTACTTGAGAACGATACACTTTCTTTCTTTCTTTCTTTCTTTCTTTCTTTCTTTCTTTCTTTCTCTTTCACCATTGGGACTTCCTAGTCGAGTATAGGCCCACACCAATGCAAACTCACCCACCTTGTATGACCTGCTCACCCACCTTGTATGACCTGCTCACCCACCTTGTATGACCTGCTCACCCACCTTGTATGACCTGCTCACCCACCTTGTATGACCTGCTCACCCACCTTGTATATGACCTGCTCAAGTCTACAGAGTTACTGTTCTCTACTTCCACTTTGATTCATGGTAATACACGGGCTAGGGTATCTATACACACAATCACACCAATAAATGAACATACATAGCATCTGTTGGATCTGTCCCCAGGGCATGTTGGTGTGGTGGGACAGATTGGCTGGGTCTGTACCGTTGGGTAGGGTTTTGGTGCATGATAAGGCAGATGTGGCCAGGGCCATTTGGGATCATGTGTATAGTGCTGAAGAACAGATAGATCAGTGGTTCTCAACCTTTTTTGGCCCGTGCCCCCCTTCACCATATTTTTAGGACATTCTTCCCCCCACCATATTTTTAGAATGTCTCACCCCCCCCCCCCCCTTTGTATTTCCTCCCTAAAAATTTCCCTCTGCTTCTACACAGTATACATAATAATTCAAGCTAAATTTAATAGCACATACTAAAACAAGTCTAGACATCTACATAAAATATGTTTTGCGGATCTACTTATGTTATAAAATGAATTTCAGAAGGGTGATATGAACAGAACCGTAAAGTTTGAAGGGAAAAACAATATCAAGTAATCGGTTCTTGTGTTAACATAATCTAGAAATAATCTTAATCCCCCCCCCCCCCCCCCCCGAAACCCTAAAAATCCCCCCCCCCCCCTCCCACCGGTTGAGAACCACTGAGATAGATCATCATAGCCTGTAGAAAATGGTGCAGCACGGAGTGACCAGTATGGTACTCTGTCACCTGGTTATTGAAGATGGCAGAACACATTGTAAATGTCTCTCGAGTACTATGATGCGGGGTCTTGACTTAATACTTTGGTGTTGTTTGACAATTTCAGACAGCCTCCGTAAGAAATAGGCTAATCAATTGTTGCACATCTTTTCTTTGCAGTCCTTCTGAGGACGACGGCTCCAGCACCCATGACAAGGGCGACAGCAATCAGGCATCACTACCTGGTAACATCTCTTCCATCGCAGCATCACCTGCGCTGGATAAGTTGTCAAGCACAGCATTTGATCTCCAGAGGGGTCGTGGGAGGGACAGGATCAAACAAAAGAAGTTTGGGCAGAAGTTTGAAAAGTAAGTTTTGCTTAATACCAGCATTTCAGTTCTTTTCACTGGCATTTTAGATCCTTTCACCAGCATTTCAGCTCTTTCACTTACGTTTCATATCTTTTCACAGGCATTTCAGCTCTTTTCACTAGCATTTCATCTCTTTTCACTGGTATTTCAGCTCTTTCCACCGGCATTTCAGCTCTTTCCACTGGCATTTCAGCTCTTTTACAGATGTTTCAGCTCTTTTCACCGGCATTTCAGCTATTTTCACCAGCATTTCAATTCTTTTCAACGGCATTTCAGCACTTTCACAGAGGTTTCAGCTCTTTTCACTGACATTTCACCATTTTAGCTATTTTCACCTTTTCAGCAATATTCTTTTTAATCCTTCCTTCCACCTTCCAGGAGAGTGCATCAAACTTAATTATGCACTTCAAAGGTTGGTATGTCTGATTTGAGCATTTGATGAAGCTTGTCTTCTCTAGATAGACTCCACCTAAGGCAACAGCCATGTCTGCCCAGAAGGAGTGTGTGGGCTGGCACACACGACCTCATGTTTTTCACCCTATGTGAGAAGGCTCTCACTGCCCAGGAGATAAGAGGGCAGTGTGAAATCATTACATACAGCTAACATTGGAGCTAAATATTCTAACTTCAGCACTAATTATTATTAATACCATTATTATTAATGTTGATTCTAGGAATAATAACCAGCCCTATGCTAGGACCGGTTCTATTGTGAAGGGGTTATGGATGCAATTTGTAATCCTGCATACCCCGTTAAAAAACAGCTGCTGGCAATTTGGAAGTATATCGTCTTGCGTTGGTTTCCCATTCAAAAGGTATGAGTGCTGGTCATTCAGAAAGTAAACTTGCCAAGATATCAGCCAAACAACCAACAGCCAGAAAATGCTGGGGTTGACTGCAGTGTTCCAGAAAGGACATACCACTGACTTTTAAAAAACTGTATTATTACTGTATTGTTCACTTTGTATTTCATCAGGTGTGGAGGCTCCTTTGGTCGGCATGGGACCACAACATCCACAAGAAGTCTGGAAGCTGCCCGTTCGCAATCAGAGGCAGCGGCAGCGGCTGCAGCGGCAGTTGCATCATCTTCAGCTGCCACCCCAGGCCAGGCAGCGGCCGCCGCGTCAGGGTCCAGCATCAACAATGGAAGCACATCGGGATTGAATCCAATCATTGTCAGTGACACCAAGGAGGTTAGAGATTTGAAGGAAAGTAATCGGGAGTCTTCTTCGAGGTCCCGGCCGCACTCTGTAGCGTCGCCCAGCAGCCGAAATAGCGGTGTGAAAAAATCCAATTCACATTCTAGATCTGTTAGCCGCAGCCGGTCGCGATCTCGGGGGTCGAGATCCAGTAGTAGAAGCAGTCATTCATCGGGTACAAGCCAATCTACCTCTCCGCACAGAAGGTGAGTTGTTACATCAGTGATAACTTCCCCTGTCTTGTGTTCATATCAGTGATAACTTCCCCTGTCTTATGTTTACATCAGTGATAACTTTCCCTGTCTTGTTACTCTTCTACACTTTTGGATGGCTGCTGCATCTAAAGACCAAACATTCACAAATGTGCAGTGGAAATGATTGACATAAGAAACCAAAACATTACATCAAATAAAATAACATAACTCCTCTTGTATACTAAGTTGTATATTTGGTTAAACACTTTCTCGCTCATTGGAAAGATCACTCATGTTATTCTGTTATTGTTTTTGTTATTACTTTTCTCACCTAAGTGTGTGAAATAATAAGCAAGACCTAGTGTGTGTACACACAGACATACAGCATAATCGTCACAGAGGCTCTCCAGTGCCTGTTGAAATCACATTAAGTGGGCTGCAAGTCTGATGAAACAGTGCGGTTTTATACAGGAGATCCTAATTTAACATGATTAATTTATTCCCCACCATTGTAGGATGCACGAAAATCCTAAATAAGAAATATAATAACCACATGGGAAAATTATCCTTGATCCAGAATCAAGCATTAGGGACATCCAGGAAGGCCGGCTAACCTGGTTAACAAATGCCAGGAAGGTGTGGAATGTGGTGCCCGAAAGGCAAAATATTGTGTAGCTCTGCTGTAAAATGTCACAACACAATTATGTGCAAAAATAAAATATTGAAAGCAGAAGACAAAGAATTGAGTGTTAGGGAGTAGACAGTTGAATCAAAATTTTTTAATCCGTTCTGAACCTGTAACATTACATAAAGTTCTTGGCGTACACAGAACGGGGAAAATAATTGTAGGAGATAGCGGAGCTTTCAGTACATATTTAACCTGATTAGAAATTATTGCTGCCTCCAGAGCATATTTATGGGCATTATAACAAGAAGCCGTACACTACAGCATCTTCCTTGAAAATGCTGCAGAAAATACCATTTGACAGCCTTCGCCCAGGATCAACCACTGAGACTGCACTAGCCCATGAATTAATGACCGGATCAAAGAATGGGTCAACCACTAGGTCCGCACTAGCCTGTGAATTATTGACTGGATCAAAGAATGGGTCAACCACTAGGTCCGCACTAGCCTGTGAATTATTGACTGGATCAAAGAATGGGTCAACCACTAGGTCCGCACTAGCCTGTGAATTATTGACTGGATCAAAGAATGGGTCAACCACTAGGTCCGCACTAGCCTGTGAATTATTGACTGGATCAAAGAATGGGTCAACCACTAGGTCCGCACTAGCCTGTGAATTATTGACTGGATCAAAGAATGGGTCAACCACTAGGTCCACACTAGCTTGTGAATTATTGACTGGATCAAAGAATGGGTCAACCACTAGGTCCACACTAGCCCATGAATTAAAATCTGATCACAGCTGAGGATCAAGTCCTGACCCCTTTT
Organism: Cepaea hortensis; assembly: GCA_963921405.1. Lineage (NCBI taxonomy): Eukaryota > Metazoa > Mollusca > Gastropoda > Stylommatophora > Helicidae > Cepaea > Cepaea hortensis. The sequence continues at coordinate 230,562,488 of OY992876.1, forward strand.
GTGGGAAGCAGCTGCACTAGCAATTGTGTCATGTCAGCATTGTGTGTGGTGTAACCTGCAGACATGAGTTGAGTTTATTAGCACTGAGTGAGCTGAAAATAAAATGATCATGCAAATCCATGGATGAAACAGAATTGCAATGACATAAGTTTTGTGTGTTGTCTCCGCATAATGACAGAAGTTGTGTGTGTTGTCTCTGCAGTCACGCCAGCTCAACAGCTCGTCCGCAATCCATGGTGGGTAGCTCCAGACTTGTCAGCAGCGAGGTGAAGGAGGCCAAGAGAGACAATGAGGAGCGCAGACCTCTGGGAATATGTGTCATGGGGTTGCCGATAAGATCCACAGGTATCAACTGTCATTTGTTGTGGTTTTGTTTTTTCTATTAGTTAGTCGTGGTTCCAACCTCATGGCAAAGGGTCGCTACATTACGCTCTGTTCCTGTGCCAGTGAATATCACAAAATGATCCTCGCTGCCCCATGTGAAAAGGAACAGACAGGAGTCTCAACAAACGAACAGCCTGCACAGGTCTTTTCTATTGAGTTGTTGCTGTTGTTGTTGTTGTTGTTGTTGTTACTCCATTGTTGTAGATTTGCCTGTTTACAAATTGGAATGATACCAACTGCAGCAGGATGTGGTAATATAAAATTAATAAATAGGTTAGGTTGAAATCCTGTGTTCTGTGCCGACAGACAAGACTGTATTTACAGTCTCAGTCCTCTTCCTTCCTTCCTGTGCCATTAAGACTCCTAGTGGAGTTTAGACCAAAATAGAAAGAATAAAATAGTATGACAGAAATGCTAATGTAGAGCTTAGAGAACTAATCTAGACACGAGGAAAAGACATTAGTACTGGATAGGACACACACTGAAGACATGTGCTGAGATAGATACTCGCTGAGATAAGACACGCACTGAGGCAACATGGCGATCATGTAACTAAAAGTCTTTCTGTGAAACCCATGGAGCAGATAAAATAGAGGTTACCCTAAAAAACACCTGAAGAGAATTAGAGGCACATGAATAACATGGGGGTGAACATGGACAGTGCTATAACAAATACATTGGCCGACTTGAAGACAATAGTTACACTGTGCTTCTAATAGTGGGAGCCAGGGATGAAGTTATACCTCTCTCTAGTACAAAGCCGCGGCTGAATTGTAAAGGGCATATGTTGCCCATGCAGCATGATCACTCTCTCGGCCTGCCTAGTTTACTGCAGAGGAAAGGTAACACCAATACATTTGGAACAACAAGGTGCACAAACTGCCGAATTAGCAAAGTAATGCTCTAACTGTTCACATGTCGCTCCTTTAGGAGATAACAGAGGATAGGATGACTTGTTGTGAGTTGGTTTAGGAGATAACGGTGGATAGGATGACTTGTTGTGAGTTGGTTTAGGAGATAACGGAGGATAGGATGACTTGTTGTGAGTTGGTTTAGGAGATAACGGAGGATAGGATGACTTGTTGTGAGTTGGTTTAGGAGATAACGGAGGATAGGATGACTTGTTGTGAGTTGGTTTAGGAGATAACGGAAGATAGGATGACTTGTTGTGAGTTGGTTTAGGAGATAACGGAGGATAGGATGACTTGTTGTGAGTTGGTTTAGGAGATAACGGAGGATAGGATGACTTGTTGTGAGTTGGTTTAGGAGATAACGGAGGATAGGATGACTTGTTAGGATGACTTGTTGTGAGTTGGTTTAGGAGATAACGGAGGATAGGGTGACTTGTTAGGATGACTTGTTGTGAGTTGGTTTAGGAGATAACGGAGGATAGGATGACTTGTGAGTTGGTTTAGGAGATAACGGAGGATAGGATGTCTTGTTGTGAGTTGGTTTAGGAGATAACGGAGGATAGGATGACTTGTGAGTTGGTCTAGGGTCTAGGCTTCTGTGGGGGATGAATGACGGAAGAAGAAATGAGGTACAGGCCAATCAACTTATTGGCTGTCATAAAACATCAAATACACCATGAGCAAAAAAATGAACTCAACTTCCATTGTTGCAAGTCTGTCATTGCAAGTACCATTTGTTGCAAGTCTGTCATTGCAGCTGCCATTTGTTGCAAGTCTGTCATTGCAACTGCCATTTGTTGCAAGTCTGTCATTGTAGCTGCCATTTGTTGCAGGGTCTGTCATTGCAACAGCCAGTTTTTTGTTATTGCAGCTGCTAGTTATTACAATTGTTATTGTGTCATTCTGTTATTGCAAAATGCCTGTTGTTGATCTATCCGCATTTCCTAATTTATTTCATTGGAACTGTCTATTGTTAAAAGTCTGTCATTGTGCTATTTTGTCATAGCAACTGTCTGTTGTCAAAAGTTTGTCATTGTGCCATTTTGTCATTGCAGTTGTCAGTTGTATGTTTTCATAGTTTTTTCATTGCAATTTCCTGTTGTCTCTATCACTGCATTGTTTTTTCATTACAACTTTTGTATTCTTGACTCTGTCAGCGTTAACTAAACTGTCATCATGAATTCTTGTTGATGTCACTTTTGTCACGACAACTTCACCATCAATCTCCGCTTATCATCTTAACTCCCTCATCTTAACTGTCATTGTCATTTTACCTGTGGCCTTCAACTCTGCATGTTGTTTAAACTCTGAAATCCTGTCTTCATGTCATAACTCTGACACCTTGTCTTCATGTCCTACCTCTGACACCTTGTCTTCATGTCCTACAAGCCTTGTCTTCATGTCCTACAAGCCTTGTCTTCATGTCCTACAAGCCTTGTCTTCATGTCCTACAAGCCTTGTCTTCATGTCCTACAAGCCTTGTCTTCATGTCCTACAAGCCTTGTCTTCATGTCCTACAAGCCTTGTCTTCATGTCCTACAAGCCTTGTCTTCATGTCCTACAAGCCTTGTTTTCATGTCCTACAAGCCTTGTCTGCATGTCCTACAATCCTTGTCTGCATGTCCTACAAGCCTTGTCTGCATGTCCTACAAGCCTTGTCTGCATGTCCTACAAGCCTTGTCTTCATGTCCTACAAGCCTTGTCTTCATGTCCTACAAGCCTTGTCTTCATGTCCTACAAGCCTTGTCTTCATGTCCTACAAGCCTTGTCTTCATGTCCTACAAGCCTTGACTGCAAGTCCTACAAGCCTTGACTGCATGTCCTACAAGCCTTGTCTTCATGTCCTACAAGCCTTGTCTTCATGTCCTACAAGCCTTGTCTTCATGTCCTACAAGCCTTGTCTGCATGTCCTACAAGCCTTGTCTGCATGTCCTACAAGCCTTGTCTTCATGTCCTACAAGCCTTGTCTTCATGTCCTACAAGCCTTGTCTTCATGTCCTACAAGCCTTGTCTTCATGTCCTACAAGCCTTGTCTGCATGTCCTACAAGCCTTGTCTTCATGTCCTACAAGCCTTGTCTTCATGTTCTACAAGCCTTGTCTTCATGTTCTACAAGCCTTGTCTTCATGTCCTACAAGCCTTGTCTTCATGTTCTACAAGCCTTGTCTGCATGTCCTACAAGCCTTGTCTTCATGTTCTACAAGCCTTGTCTGCATGTCCTACAAGCCTTGTCTTCATGTTCTACAAGCCTTGTCTGCATGTCCTACAAGCCTTGTCTTCATGTTCTACAAGCCTTGTCTGCATGTCCTACAAGCCTTGTCTTCATGTTCTACAAGCCTTGTCTTCATGTTCTACAAGCCTTGTCTGCATGTCCTACAAGCCTTGTCTTCATGTTCTACAAGCCTTGTCTGCATGTCCTACAAGCCTTGTCTTCATGTCCTACAAGCCTTGTCTTCATGTCCTACAAGCCTTGTCTTCATGTTCTACAAGCCTTGTCTGCATGTCCTACAAGCCTTGTCTTCATGTTCTACAAGCCTTGTCTGCATGTCCTACAAGCCTTGTCTTCATGTTCTACAAGCCTTGTCTTCATGTCCTACAAGCCTTGTTGGTTGAAGTCAAGCTATGGCCAAGAGGTTAACATGCTCTCCTTGGGCTCAGAGCTACTGGGTTTGACCTCAGCACGAGGCTGAGAATTTTCCCAAAATCCACTGGTGCCTAAATGACATCACACAACCCCATGATCTCTTGGGTAGTGTATCGGATACCTTGTTTTCTCAGATAAGGGCAACAAAACGGAAGGTACCACATGCAAAGTAGTGCAACTTAAAAATCCTGCGATAGTTTCAAGTCGCGAAGATTAGCCTGTCAGATTGTGGCCAAATTGTTAGGAAAGAATAGCCTGTCAGTTTGTTGTCCTGGAAAAAAACTAGCCACAGGTAAATAGTACCCGTTCATAATCATCATCATGTGCCGTGCCAATAAGCATGGTCGGTCATTTTCTGCCATTTCACGCGATCACCAGACTCGTGGATCACCTCTATGTTCTTGTCTTGACTATGCCATATGGCCATGCCATATGGCCATGCCATCCAGGTATCTGTGTCTCAGTCTTCCCCTTGCTCTTTACCCCTCAATCTGGCCAGTTGTCACCAAGTTCTCTAGTTTATTACTTCTCATAACGTGTCCAAAAATTGTTGATAGTCATGTTTTGTTTAGTAGAGACCTGTTACCCTGGGCTGAATCGTCTAGAGGAAGCAAACCCTACACATATGCAGTTTAAAGTCAGACACGTTGTCCTCTGAGGCACACAACTAGATATGTTTGATAGTCATGTTTCGTTCAGTAGAGACCTGTTACCCTGGGCTGAATCGTCTAGAGGAAGCAAACCCTACACATATGCAGTTTAAAGTCAGACACGTTGTCCTCCGAGGCACACAACTAGATATGTTTGATAGTCATGTTTCGTTCAGTAGAGACCTGTTACCCTGGGCTGAATCGTCTAGAGCAGTGTTTCCCAACGTGGGGCCCACGCCCCACAAGGGGGCAATTTGACTGTTAAGGGGGGCAATTCGAAAATGGAAGAAATCGGCTGAATATAACAAAACGGGGAGACTTGAGACTGAAGTTAACTAAATTGGAACCTGACATAAGATCTCTTTGCAGCAAGCATCAAGCGCAAGGATCTCACTAAATTTAAATAATAAATAATTACTAATAATTAAAATAATATAGACAAATCTTTCATTAAAATTATTTTGTACTTGAATTTCAGTTCTCCATTATATGTTTTGAAAATTTACTTACTGTGTTTGCTCAATAATTACCTAGTTATTTCTTCCTAAAACCTATCATTCAAGTTTCTTTAGTGAACATTTCAATTTTTGAATATTAAAAATAATGTATATGTTGGGGGGTGGGGGGGGGGGGGGGGGGGCGTGGGACGGGGGAGGGGGGCAATATGAATTTTAGAAAGGCTTAAGTGGGGCATGGCACAAAAAAGGTTGGGAAACACTGGTCTAGAGGAAGCAAACCCTACACATATGCAGTTTAAAGTCAGACACGTTGTCCTCTGAGGCACACAACTAGATATGTTTGATAGTCATGTTTTGTTCAGTAGAGACCTGTTACCCTGGGCTGAATCGTCTAGAGGAAGCAAACCCTACACATATGCAGTTTAAAGTCAGACACGTTGTCCTCTGAGGCACACAACTATATATGATGCACTCTCCTCAAAAGAGGAGGAGGAGGAGGAGGAACCTTATAATGTCAGTCCTAACTTTGGTGTCAAAGCTTCACATCATCATAACTACCAACGTTGTACGTTTGTACAAATGCCACCACAATTCTGCCATCATAACTCATGCCTGTAAACACAATAATTTATTGTACCTGACCTTACTGACAACTCTCACTTTGCCACCTGGCAGATTCCAGCTTGCGGGACGGCCTGTACCATGAATACAAAAAACAAGGCAAGGTTACCACGGTTCAGATCTGCGGGGACGGAGACAACAGATGTGCTATCATCAGCTTCCGAAAGTGAGTACTACACACAGTCAACATAACACAGTTCTCTTTTATAGGTAAAGATTACAAAATAAAACGGACAACAAAAAAACCTGGCTTATAACTATCATCAGCTTCTGAAAGTGAGTACTACACACCGTCAACAACACAGTTAATTCTCTGTTATAGGTAAAGATTACAAAACAAACGAAAAACACCTGGTCATTGCTATAAAATCTCTTGAGAAAATCCTAACAGGCATAAGCAAAGGCGCAGAGATGAGTGAACAATTACCAGAATATGGATGACAGACAGAATATCGGATGACAAGAAAAACTGGGGAGTTAGCAAAATATCAAATGATAAGAAGAGAGGAGTATTATAAAAATATCAGATGACAAGAAGAGTGGGGTGGTATCAAAATATCAGATGACAAGAAGAGTGGGGTGGTACTCAAAATATCAGATGACAGGAAGAGGGGTGGTATCAAAATATCAGATGACAAGAAGAGTGGGGTGGTATCAAAATATCAGATGACAGGAAGAGTGAGGTTGTATCAGAATATCAGATGACAAGAAGAAGAGTGGTGTGGTATCAAAATATCAGATGACAAGGGGTGGGGGGGGGGGGGGGAATCAAAATATCAGATGACAAAAGTCATGATTGCCAGTGTCTGCTTCAGACAAATCACCGGAAGAGGATGAAGCATGGCAAGAAAGCCCCTGCTCTGGAAATAACAGGGCTAAAGAAACGGGGAGATCAACAGCTAATGGTGAAGAGAACTAGAAGCATGAGTATAAATATTGAAGGGGTTACAAAGATAGTGGAGGGGGGGGGGAAATGTTCCTGAGATGGCTGGGTGCTTTACGCTCCAGTGGGGGATAGTGGTAGATGAAAAGGTTTGTTGTGGAAGGCATATACAAGATGGCGTCAAGCTGAGTGCTGACAAACCAGTTAGAATCTAGGCAAACTTATTGGCTATATAGATTTGTTATTGACTCCAGACACATCATTTCTGACTATAGGCAAACCATTTATAGAATAAGACAAACCAGTTATAGAATACAGACAAACCAAACATTGAACACAGACAAACCAGTTATAATACATGTCAACTAGTTATATAATACAGGCCAACCAGTTATAGAATAAAGACAAACCAGTTATAGAATACAGATTAATCAACCATTTATAATACAGGCCAACCGGTTATAATACAGGCCAACTGGTTATAGAATACAGATTAATCAACCTGTTATAATACAGGCCAACCAGTTATAGAATACTGACAAACCAGTTATAGAATACAGACAAACCAGGTATAGAATACAGATTAATCAACCAGTTATAATACAGGCCAACCAGTTATAATACAGGGCTGCCAGTTACAGAATACTGACAAACCAGTTATAGAATGCAGATAAACCAAAGGTCATAATACAGGTCAACCAGTTATAGAATACAGACAAACCAGTTATAGAATACAGATTAATCAACCAGTTATAATACAGGCCAACCAGTTATAGAATATAAACCAGTATACAGATAAACCAAATGTCATAATACAGGCCAACCAGTTATAGAATACTGACCAACCAGTTGGGCAAGCACTAATTTGCGGGTTTTATTTTCTCATATGCAGACCAGAGGATGCGACCAAAGCATTAGAAGCCTCACAAGGGAAGAAATTCTTTGGAGCCCAAATTAAAGTTGTCTCCCATGAAGGTGTTGGTAAGTACAAGTTCTGCTTCAATTGTCATTGAAAAGAGCCTTGATTGTATTGTAGTATTGTCTGTTTATGCTGAACATTTACAATTTGATTTTATTCTCTGAAGATAGTGCAGCTTGCAATGGGGAATTCAAATAAAATCACCCGGGAAGGTTAACCCATTCGCCAGATGCCCACAGAAGTCGGATGTGTTGGCCTAACGGCGCAAGAACGCAGCTCTGCTGTAAACAGGCACAGCGCAGTCATGTCCGAAAAAAAAACTCCGGATGAGCGCAGAAGAAGAAGAAAATAAAATCACAAGTGCATGATTTTGACGGGGAATCCCAAATGTGTACCCCTTGTGACTAACAAATACATTTGAATAACGAAGACAAAAACAATTAATTGCACGATTTATTCCCTGGCATATTTTGCTGCATCTCATCAGGCCTTGTTAGGATGCAGCAAAATATGCCAGGCAATAAATCGTGCAATCTTAGTTTGTGTCTTCATTATTCAAATTAACTACGGGAAAATTTTGTTTTCAACAAATACATTGCCAGATTTCATTAGTATGTTCCTGCTATATGTAGTAAGTACAGTTACACATGAAATACTGATTGTAGTAGACATGAAGAATAGCTAATCACATTTATGTGTTGCTTGAGACAGGCTTAATTATGCAAGATAATTGTTATGAAAATTTGAAGTTTCTCTCTGATTCCCAGTCTCTGACCAAATAAATGGGAATAGTAAAACTGTGTTCGATAAAATGTGTAATATTCCAAAAATCTTCATCATTCGTTTTGAGAGAGTGCTGGTAGAGATGCCAACCGCACATCATTTCCTGTTTGTGTCAATGGTGGAATAGATGTTAAACGACAAACAAAAAGTTAGAAAAGTATTTCTCAAGTGTTAACAACACAGATTTTAATATGACAATGATGGACAATTAGCCCACAAGTAAGACAATCTATTGAAACCATAGCAATATAGTTTAACATAGAAATGGTAAAAATACCTGGGCACTGACAATTATTATTGTCGATTTCTTCTTCTTGCTCTTGTTCCTCTAGATAGATTCCATTCAAAATAACAAGCTGTCTCTGCCCATGTGTAGGTTTGTCCCTTCCAATAATTCTGCCAATACAGTGGCCTCACAGCCAATACAATCTCTTTGCAATTTCCAACTGAGGGGTATAGATTCTCGTTGTGAATTAACTTTTTGTTAGAAAGGTGTATTTTTGTTTGTGTTCAGACATTTCTACAATTCTTGTGAAATGTTTTTTTTTGCGGCGCTCGCTTTGAATTCAAGCGTAGTCCATACACACATGCTTCTAGTTAGATTAGCTTTCCCTATTAACAGCGTCCTCACCATCAGGTGAACCCACTGTGACTTCAGAGGTACTTGTAATTAACGTCCCCAAGTCAGGGACAATAGGTCATCATTTTAGCCCAACTGTCCGGGGTAGGGGTTGAACCCCTTACCTTGGCATCAGCACACTGGATGTTTAAGAACGTATGTTCTTATCCATTCGGCTATGCTGACCTACATTCTTTTAAAATGTCTTGGTTTGTTAAGTAAAGGAAGTTTCTATCTAATTCTAAGGTTCTCATTGAGAAGTAGGTTTTGTTAGATAAATACATTTTGTTTCCACATATTCTACAGTTCTTAGTTTGAAATGACATTGATTGGATATGCAAATTTGTGTATGTTCTTGACAGTCTATGATTGTCTGTGAAATATACTTTGTTCGATGAAAAATGTTTTATATTCTGGCATTCTACAATTCTCATTGTGAAACATGGTTTGTTAGATAAACATAAGTTTTAATCCTGATATTCTATAATTCATGTTGTGAAATGACATGTCAGGATAGACAATTTGTTTATTTATCAAAACATTTTATAATTCTCATTGTGAAATGACATATTAGATTTTAAAAAAATTTCATCCTGACATTCTGTGATTTTCATTGTGAAGTATCATTTTATGTTAGATCACATGTAATAAAAATCCTGACATTCTATAATTTATTTTTGTGAAATATGTTTCATTACACAAAAATATCACCTAGCCTGACATTCTGCGATACATAATTGCAGAAGTGGACGATGCAGATAGAGGAAATGATATTGACAGCCTCGATGAGTACCACGTTAAATCAACACGGACATTATTTGTTGGTAACCTTGAGAAGGAGACAACCACACAAGATCTCATTGACAAGTTTAAGCAGTTTGGAGACATTATCGTAAGTTGCAGTTCCCGTGAAGGCAGATTAACTCTTTGTTCATCACTATATATATTCATCAGATTAGATTAACTGTTTCTACCACACTGTCCCATCGTGCATCTGAAGTTATTGCAGATAATACAAGCATCTTGGTACAGTACATAACAATAGTCATCTGTGGTATGGTAGATAAAATTACAAGCATCTAGCACAGTAGATAAAAATACGAGCATCTGTAGTACATAGATACAAGCATCTTGTGGTATTATAAAATAGAAATGGGAGATAGGTATCCCCAATTCGTAGTTGCTGACTATTATAGGAAAACCAGGAATTGGCTCGTAAGACTCCCTAGTATTAAACATATATAATTTATAAGGTTCCACTAGGTATAAGTGAGGTTTTCTAATAGAAGGTACTGTAGCACAGTAGATAAAACTACAATCATATGTGGTACGGTAGATAAACATATGTGGTACAGTAAATACAAGATGTGGTACAGTAGATAAAACTACAAGCATCTGTAGTATTCTAGATACAAGCATTCGTAGCACAGTAGATAAAACTACAAGCATCTGGTACAGTAGATACAAGCATTCATAGCACAGTAGATAAAACTACAAGCATCTGTGGTACAGTAGATACAAGCATTCATAGCACAGTAGATAAAACTACAAGCATCTGTGGTACAGTAGATACAAGCATCTGTGGTACAGTAGATACAAGCATTCATAGCACAGTAGATAAAACTACAAGCATCTGTGGTACAGTAGATACAAGCATTCATAGTACAGTAGATAAAACTACAAGCATCTGTAGTATTGTAGATACAAGCATTTGTAGCACAGTAGATAAAACTACAAGCATCTGGTACAGTAGATACAAGCATTCATAGCACAGTAGATAAAACTACAAGCATCTGTGGTACAGTAGATACAAGCATTCATAGCACAGTAGATAAAACTACAAGCATCTGTGGTACAGTAGATACAAGCATCTGTGGTACAGTAGATACAAGCATCTGTGGTACAGTAGATACAAGCATTCATAGCACAGTAGATAAAACTACAAGCATCTGTGGTACAGTAGATACAAGCATTCATAGCACAGTAGATAAAACTACAAGCATCTGTTGTACAGTAAATACAAGCATTCGTAGCACAGTAGATAAAACTACAAGCATCTGTGGTACAGTAGATAAAACTACAAGCATCTGTGGTACAGTAGATAAAACTACAAGCATCTGTGGTACAGTAGATAAAACTACAAGCATCTGTGGTACAGTAGATAAAACTACAAGCATATGTGGTACAGTAGATAAAACTACAAGCATCTGTTGTACAGTAAATACAAGCATTCGTAGCACAGCAGATAAAACTACAAGCATCTGTGGTACAGTAGATAAAACTACAAGCATCTGTGGTACAGTAGATAAAACTACAGGCATCTGTGGTACAGTAGATAAAACTACAGGCATCTGTGGTACAGTAGATACAACATATGTGATACAGTAGATAAAACTACAAGCATCTGTGGTACAGTAGATACAAGCATTCATAGCACAGTAGATAAAACTACAAGCATCTGTGGTACAGTAGATACAAGCATCTGTGGTACAGTAGATACAAGCATTCATAGCACAGTAGATAAAACTACAAGCATCTGTTGTACAGTAAATACAAGCATTCGTAGCACAGCAGATAAAACTACAAGCATCTGTGGTACAGTAGATAAAACTACAAGCATCTGTGGTACAGTAGATAAAACTACAAGCATCTGTGGTACAGTAGATAAAACTACAAGCATCTGTGGTACAGTAGATAAAACTACAGGCATCTGTGGTACAGTAGATAAAACTACAAGCATCTGTGGTACAGTAGATAAAACTACAGGCATCTGTGGTACAGTAGATAAAACTACAGGCATCTGTGGTACAGTAGATAAAACTACAGGCATCTGTGGTACAGTAGATACAACATATGTGATACAGTAGATAAAACTACAGGCATCTGTGGTACAGTAGATACAAGCATTCATAGCACAGTAGATAAAACTACAGGCATCTGTGGTACAGTAGATACAAGCATTCATAGCACAGTAGATAAAACTACAAGCATCTGTAGCACAGTAGATAAAACAAGCATTTGTAGCACAGTAGATAAAACAAGCATCTGTGGTACAGTTGATACAACATTTGGTACAATAGAAAAAACATATGTGGTACAGTAGATAAAACTACCAGCATCTGTGGTACAGTAGATATACAACTACACACTTCTGTGGTACAGTAGATACAACTACAAGCATCTGTGGTACAGTAGATAAAACAAATATCTCTGGTACAGCAGATACAACATATGTGATACCTTAGATAAAACTACAATCATCTGTGGTACAGTAGATACAACATATGTGATACAGTAGATAAAACTACAAGCATCTGTGGTACAGTAGATAAAACTACAAGCATCTGTGGTACAGTAGATAAAACTACAGGCATCTGTGGTACAGTAGATACAACATATGTGATACAGTAGATAAAACTACAGGCATCTGTGGTACAGTAGATACAAGCATTCATAGCACAGTAGATAAAACTACAGGCATCTGTGGTACAGTAGATACAAGCATTCATAGCACAGTAGATAAAACTACAAGCATCTGTAGCACAGTAGATAAAACAAGCATTTGTAGCACAGTAGATAAAACAAGCATCTGTGGTACAGTTGATACAACATTTGGTACAATAGAAAAAACATATGTGGTACAGTAGATAAAACTACCAGCATCTGTGGTACAGTAGATATACAACTACACACTTCTGTGGTACAGTAGATACAACTACAAGCATCTGTGGTACAGTAGATAAAACAAATATCTCTGGTACAGCAGATACAACATATGTGATACCTTAGATAAAACTACAGGCATCTGTGGTACAGTAGATACAACATATGTGATACAGTAGATAAAACTACAAGCATCTGTGGTACAGTAGATAAAACTACAAGCATCTGTGGTACAGTAGATAAAACTACAAGCATCTGTGGTACAGTAGATAAAACTACAAGCATCTGTGGTACAGTAGATAAAACTACAGGCATCTGTGGTACAGTAGATAAAACTACAGGCATCTGTGGTACAGTAGATACAACATATGTGATACAGTAGATAAAACTACAGGCATCTGTGGTACAGTAGATACAAGCATTCATAGCACAGTAGATAAAACTACAGGCATCTGTGGTACAGTAGATACAAGCATTCATAGCACAGTAGATAAAACTACAAGCATCTGTAGCACAGTAGATAAAACAAGCATTTGTAGCACAGTAGATAAAACAAGCATCTGTGGTACAGTTGATACAACATTTGGTACAATAGAAAAAACATATGTGGTACAGTAGATAAAACTACCAGCATCTGTGGTACAGTAGATATACAACTACACACTTCTGTGGTACAGTAGATACAACTACAAGCATCTGTGGTACAGTAGATAAAACAAATATCTCTGGTACAGCAGATACAACATATGTGATACCTTAGATAAAACTACAATCATCTGTGGTATTAGATAAAATTATCCACAGAAGTCGGATGTGTCGGCCTAACAGCGCAAGAATGCAGCTCTGCTGTAAACAGGCACAACGCAATCACGCCTGAAAAAAAAAAACTGGATGAACGCAGAAGAAGAAGACAAAATTATAAGCATATGCGGTACAATAGATTCAACTACAGGCATCTGTGATACAATATATACAAGCATCTGTGGTACAGTAGATACACACGTGGTACAGTAGATAAACTATAATCATCCATGATACAGTAGATAGTTTATCTGTAGTACAGTAGATAAACTAAAAGTATCTGAGGTACAGTAGATAAATGAAACATGATGCCTGGTACAAAAGTTCTTGTTCCCTACACAGGATGTGGATATAAAAAAACAAGGTGCCGCAACAGCGTTTGGATTTGTTCAGTATGCAGATATTTTGAGCGTGGTAAAGGCGCTACGGGAGATGGAGGGCGAGCACATTGGCAGCAGCAAGATCAAGGTACTCGCACATAATTGATTGTTTGTTGTTGGTTTTGTTTCTTAAACAAATTGTACGGCAGTTTTACAAAATGCAGTTAGGAAAAAAAAAGCCGGTTGCATATCCTTTACAAGGCGTAGCATTCAACTCCAGCATTTTTGGGCTGTTTGTGATTCCTGGGCAAGTTTACGTTCTGTAATTTGCCATTGCTTTCTGAACGACCAGAATGCATACCATTGTATGGAAACCAGCGCAAGGCGGTCTGCTTCCAAATCGCTTGGCAGCTGTGTTTTGAATGCAGCATGCAGGATTATGAATTGCATTTGTAACTCCTTCGCCACAAAGCCGGCTAGGAAAACAGGATGTTAATTATGTCATAGGCCTCGATTGTGGCCATGTTTCATTTTCGAGGCCTCTTAAGTATAACAAATATTTTCATTAATACTGTTCATTCTGCTTATTATACCGTAATGTAGTCACTGTAGTGTCATCTCAGTGGTGTATGGCTGTTGTGTTTTCTTCTTCTTCTTTGCTGATGAAAGCTTGCTGCTGCGACACCCTCGGTTTTCATAATTCAGTTATTTTTTCCATAATATTTAGTAAAGCTAGGAGTCTCTGTGGCGAAGTGGTCAAGCCGTTTGACGTTTGACTCGTGAGCCAAAGGTTGTGGGTTCGATTCCGAGCCGCGTCCTTCGGTTTACGATTTAAATGTTTCGGAGACTCCCATGGGTCGTCGCTAAAAGCTACGGAGTTCGTGCTTTGTGCGACGCTTTCCGTACTGTGGAAAGAGACCGAGCCGTATGGGATAAAAACCCGGTGCAATGAAGTCGACCCTGTCGACTTTTAAGCGACTTTTTAAAAAAAAAAATTTAGTAAAGCTGCCGTGCACTTTGTGTTTTTGTATTGTTTACATTTCTACGCTTTACTGCAGTTTTAGCATATTTCATTTATACTGTTGTTGTTGTTGCAAGCTGTGGGACTCATTCTGTGTCTGTCTGCCTTGCTGCCTCTGTCTCAATGTCTATCTTGCTGTGTATGCTTTGCTGTCTCTATGCTTACCTCTCTGTCTTTGTGTCTGCATTGCTGTCTCTTTGTCTACCACATTGTTTCTGCCGGCCCCTTGTCTTCTGTCTGCCTGCCTGCCCGCCCGCCCGGTCCTTCCGTCCGTCCGTCCGTCCATCCGTCCGTCTTGTTGACTCTGTCCTTTTTCCTATCTCACAGTTTACTCTTGTTACTTTCTCTCATTCTTTGTCATTGAACTATCTATCGGTTTATAACAGCAATGATTATTTTTGTCATCCCTTTTGATGTTACTTCTTTTATATAATAAATATAAATCAAATTATAAAACTTATCATTCATTAGCCCATTCACTTAACCTGTCTTGTTCTCTTCCTGACAGCTGGGGTTCGGCAAAAGCATGCCTACAGACTGTGTTTGGCTGGACTGCCTACCCAGCAATACTAGCACCCGCCTGCTGAGATCCACTTTGGACAGCTACGGAGAAGGGGTAATCTACAGCTATGTTGACAGGATCCGCAATAAAGGCCTGGTTTACTTCTCAAGTTACGAAGATGCCCAGCGCTGTGTCAGCGACATCAAGTCCAGGCCGCATTTCATGAAGAAAAAGTTGCAGGTTCGAAATTCAGGCCACTTTTCTCAGATAAAAAAATTTAGCGATGACATTTTCTCTATTAGTAGAGAGGAATTATGTTTATTTTCTTTTTTTCAGTTTGAAATTTAGTTATTTATCTTTTGTCATGAATTATCTGTAATGATACATAATTTTTTTTAAATTGCTATATTTTAACATGAGCTGCCAGTAATTTACTGTGAAAGTTGCCAGTAATTTGCCATTAATCTTGGGTTCTGCTAATTTATTGTTACTACTTCCTATGAGATGTGTCAAAAGAGTTACTGTTTCCTATGAGACTTGTCAATATGTTACTGTTTCCTATGGGACTTGTCTGTATGGTACTGTTTCCTATGAGACTTGTTGTCAGTATGTTACTTCTGTTTCCTATGAAACTTGTTGTCAGTATGTTACTGTTTCCTATGAGACTTGTTGCCAGTTTGTTACTGTTTCCCACAAGAATTGTCAATATGTTACGGTTTCTTCATGTTCTATTCATGTGCCTCATAAATTGTGTTTTTCAATGTTGTTCCTATGCCATTTATCCACGTCTACATTCTGGTATTTAGCATTTCCTCTCTACTGTTTCCTTTATGTTATTTCCTTTATACCATTTCCTGTATGTTAATTCCTTTATGTTATTTCCTTTATACCATTTCTTCCATACCATTTCTTATAAACCATTTCCTCTAGACCATTTTGTGTATGTTATTTCTTCTATACAATTTCCTTTATTTTATTTCTTCTATACCATTTCCTCTATATCAGTTCTTCTATGCCATCTCTTTAATGCTATTGCCTTTATGCCATGCATCTTTGCAATGGTGAACTATTGAGTTTCTCCCATCTCACTGAATGATAAAGCTTTTTTGTGAAATGTTGTCTGCTGGTAGTCATGAAGAGTGGCCAAACCATTTTGTTTTTAATTTTGAGTTTTTAAAATGTAAAATAAAGGCTGACACTGGTATCAAGGCATTTTGATTTCTGATATAATATTTTTAATTTGTTGTTAGTTTCCTTAGCTGTTGTTGTTCCGTTGTGGAATGATAGCGTAGTGTGGGAAAGAACAAAAACATCTACGCCCAGCGATAGAAGAGAAATGAAGCAATGTTGTTTAGAGGCTGCGGTATCTGCCTCTTGACTCATTTAGACTGGTTGAGTTCACGGCCTTGAACTGTGCTGATGTTTTATTGAATAAGAAAACGTTGGTATACACACTCCTGATACTGGCGTGGTGGATCCAATGTCTGATGTTTTCAGACAAGGATATAAAATTTGGAGGACCATTTTTGGAGAACTAAAAACACTTCAGTGACTAAAACACTTTGAGGACCGAAAACATTTGGTGGACCAAAAATACTTGGAGGACCACAAAACATTTAAAGGGCCAAAAATGATTGGAAGACAAAAACACATGGAGGACCAAAAACATTTAAAGGACCAAAAACACTTGGACAAAAAACACTTGGAGGACCAAAAACATTTAAAGGACCAAAAACAATTGGGGGACCAAAAAAAACAAACTTGGAGGATCAAAACATTTAAAGGACCAAAAACACTTGAAGGACAAAAACACTTGGAGGGAGTCTCCATGGCAGTGTGGTTAAGCTGCCTACCTTGCACTCTGAAGGTTGTGAGTTCGATTCCAATCTCCATTCTGTTCGCAAACTGGAGCTACGGCTTTCGTGCTTTGTGCAACCTTTAGGGTAAGCTGTCCTTGTGGAAAGAGAATGAGCCACATGGGATGAAACCTGATGCAATGAAGTAGATTCTCTCGCGTTTAAACTTGGAGGATACCTGTACCCCTGCTTTAAACTTGGAGGATCCCTGTACCCCTGCTTTAAACTTGGAGGATCCCTGTGCCCTTGCTTTAAACTTGAAGGATCCCTGTACTGTTAGTTGCATATCCTTTACAGGGCAGTCAACCCCAGCATTTTTTGGCTGTTCATGATTCCTGGGCAAGTTTACGTTCAGTAGTTTCCCATTGCTATCTGAACGAACGGCACCTCTAAAATTTCCTAAATTCCAACGCAAGGCAGTCTGCTGCAAAAATCAGCCACAGCTGTGTTTCGAACGCGGTATGCCAGATTACGAGCTGTATCCGTAACTCCTTTGCCATGGAGTGATCTGTGCATGTTACACACAACAAAAACCCCTGAACAGGTGGCTGCCAAACATGGCAGAGCAAATAGGTCACTACAGAGGCCAGATTTCAAGATTAGGAATACTATCCACAAAAAGATTCAATAGCATGTGTTGTTCTGGTATACACACATTCTGATTCTTGCCAGCACTATGAACTTGGTGCACTTTGTTGAGATGCTCCCTGTTCGATTGTGGGAGGAGACTTGAGAGCATTTATGGAGATATCTGTGTGCAAAAAGAGCAGTTATTAACTTGAGGCAACCCAGAAAAAGAAAAACTAGAAGTAAAAGTGAATTTCAAGTATTTGTGCTTATGTTGTCTCTGATTTGGAATATTATTGCAGATAGTTCCCTGATTTGAGTTCACCTAATGCAGAAATATTTCTCTTGCAGATTGATTTTGCTAGCCGTGAGTGCCAAAATGATTTCTTTGAGCGCATGGAGAGGACAAACCAGCTGAGAGCAAATGAGCGGCCAGACGACAGCAACAGGGTCCACAGATTTCGACAGCAGAGGAGCTTCGACAGCTTCCCGGAAGACGGGTAAATGTTGCATGGTTGCTGGCATGTTTCTCACTACAGACGTTATTGTACATGGTGAAATATTATTCTTTTTAGCACATTATAAATGCTTTTCTTGCTGCTGTTGGAGTCGTTTTTGTTTTTAAGTTTCTACTCTTAGCAGCATACTTGAAAAAGACACCTAATGGGTGGAGATTGTATAGGACACTGCCCTGACAAGTATGTCAAAAAAAGAAACCGTGTCCGCAATAAACTGTTTATTGTGTGTGTGGGTACCCATATTTAGATTTCTGTTGTATGAGTGAGTACACATACAATTGGATCCCAGTTTATTGCATCTGTGGGTACACATATTTAGATCCCTGTTTATTGTATATGTGGGTACACACAATAAGATTCCTGTTTATTATACGTGTGGGTACACATTTGGATCCCCGTTTTATTATATGTGTGGGAACACACATTTAGATCCCTGTTGGTGCTGCACAGTTTATGCACTGTCTTATAGTCTGTGGGAAGAGACGAGAATACATGTGAATTAATTGCGATCGAGGTAGTGAGTCTATCATAGATCCAACATTGACTTTACCTTAATGCTGACCTGGCATTTGTTCACATAGCATATAGAATTCTTGTTCTTTCATTCACTTGAAATTGATTGTCTGTCTGCAATTTTGTCTCTTGTATAAACTTCACTATTTTTTATTTCACTTAGTTATAGAGTTTATCTTCCACTGTTGTTTCTCTTGGCCTGAAGTTTTGCCTAGATATATTGTATTTTGGGCAGTCTTAGAGTATGTTATCTGCTGTCTGTGGTGCCAGTCCACATGTGCAATGGCTGATTCGCCAATCTTAAACTTTGTATACATAAGATTTTGTGATCAAAAGTGCCTTGTTCTGAGGTGCAGAATAATGAATTGTTCTGGTCATAAAGTGGTAATCATCTTGAGCTGGTGTTGGTGGTTTTTGGATTGATGTGATCATTCTTTTCTTTTGGTGGTATGTATCAGGCACATCAGGTTGTCTTCTGTTGATTTTTCCTTAGCTAGTTGATCAGCTCTTGTTTCTGGGCACTCCTCAGTGAACGAGTATCCACTGTATGGTGACTGTACATCGGCTACCTAGTTCAGAGGCCAAACCTAATAATATAATTTAACTTCTTTGCATATGACCAAATGAAAGAGTACCTACTTTATGGTGACCTTACGCTGGCTGCCTAGTTCAGAGGCCATAATTAATAATATAATTTAACTTCCATGCGTACAGCCACAGAGTGCTCAGATTGCATAATGATTGTGTTTGCTCCTGCAGGAGCCCTTCAACTTATGGATTTAGCAGAACGTCCAGTAGCTTCTCGACTCGAAATGGTCGCAGCAGCAGCGGAAGTACCAGCTTCAGACGTGGAAGACAGTATCTGGATGCCAGCTTCCCAGAAGAAAATCACACCAGCTCGACAAGGCGGTCCAGGTGAGTTTCTGCACACCCATATGGGCCGGCCACTCGCTGAAGACTGCATAATTTTGTGCAGGAAACAAGCCACACACATGCAAGTAATGTGTACAGAAATCATATCACGCACATGCAAATAACTTGTACATTTATCAAATCACACACACATATAAGTAACTTGTACAGGAATCAAATCACACAATAAGATCATGTACATACAGCCTTGTACAGTCAATACATCACATTGGAAACAAATCATACAGGAAACAAAACATACATATATGTATGTAGTCTATAAATCACACAAGAAATAAATCACAAATGTAACAAATCACACAAGAAACAAATCACACACAAGTAACTTGTAAAATAAACCAACATCATCGGGTTGCTCTGTATAATCTGATCATTCAGTGGTTTAGATAAATTCATTCTGTCTTATTTGTGATTGGCTTAGAATGTAAAGTTCCACAGTGGCTTAGTTATTAGTGAGCTTGCCTGCCTAGACAGTTTTTCTGACCAGTATGGCTTTGGGGAGAGCACTAATGGAGGGGTATATGCCTGGGAAGAGAGGAAAAGGAAGGCCAAAGAGAGGATGGGTGCAGGATGTGGCGGATGATCTTCAGATGGGTGTATCCGATGCGGGACATCTTGCTTGTGATCGAGAGGTTTTCCGGAAGGTTGTTATGGGAGCAAGGTTCTGAAAATGACATGCTACTGAATGAATGGCTTTGGAGCCAACCCTGCCTCGAAAATGGGTTCCAGAAATTCTTCAGAAGTTTCTGGAAACTGTTGGAAGAAAAGGTGTCGAGGACGGAAACTGACTTTTCCATCTGATATGTCATGGTCTACATTATTTATGTTAATGCCAAATGCTGCACATCCCAACTTAAGTCTCTGCTATGGAATTTTCTTTACCATTTTAGGATATAGATAGGAACACCTGTTATTATTTCTGATTGACTTGGATGATAAATGAGGGGAAGAATACCTCTTATCTTATCTCTGATTGGCTAAAGTTATAGGTAAGATATTTCTCTAATCTCTGATTGGCTAAAGTTGTAGGCAAGATATTTCTCTTGTCTCTGATTGTCTAATGTTGTAAGATATTTCTTTGGCTAAAGTTAGTAGGTAAGATTTTTCTCTCATCTCTGATTGGCTCAAGTTGTAAGATAATTTTCTTTGTCACTGATTGGCTAAAATTGTAGGTAAAAGGTTCTCTTGTTTCTGATTGGCAAAACTTGTTAGTAGGATATGTTTCTAATTGGCTAAAATTGTGGGTAAGATATTTCTCTTTTCTCTGATTTTTAAAGTTGTAGGTAAGAGTTCCTCTCTTGTATTCCATTGGCTGTGGTACATAGAAAAACAGTATATTGTCTCTAATTGGCTTAAAGTTAACAAAAAATAAAAAAGAAGAAGAAAAAGAGAGAGAGTAGAGGGCCCTTTTTCATGCCTTAATATGCATTGGGCATATGGTGCTAGACCCGTATTTGTTTATAGGTCTATTGGCACTTGATGGTGATGTGGTCATTATCGGGCAGACCGCCTTTACACCCCCCCCCCCCACCCCCATGACATTTCCTGGTAGTCATTTAAGGCTGGGGGGGGGGGGGTGTTTATGGTTAGGGATGGAAGAGCCTTGTGTGTGTTTTAGAGAGATAATCTTAGCTAGGCAGTGTTCTTTTTTTAAAATTTGTTAATCCCATATTTCTATTTTGTAATTGTTTCGAGACGGCCTATTGAGACCTGTCTTTCTTGTTTTTTTTAAATTTCAGGAGGCAGGAAGAGTACAGCCAATCTGGTCAGTTCTACAACAGCAAAGGCAGCACCGATGATTACGATGCAGTCTTGCGGGAGTATGGACACAGTCAGCGAGAGCGCAGGGAAAGGGACCTCAGCCCTCGTCATTCAGCTGATCGCCATGGTGACAGTCAGTCGAGGCAGAGCTCACGTGACCAGTCGCTGGATCGCTACGAGAAGGAGCGAACGGTGGAGATCTACAACAGTCGAGACACCAGCCCAGGCAGCGATCACAATTCGTTTCACTCCGAAAGCCGGTACAGGTCCTCGCGGGATGAGAAATACACATCCCGTGACCGCTATGATGATGCTAAAGTGGATAAAAAAGACTTCGACCACCACAGCCGGGTTAGCCGCAACGCATCACCATTTGTTCACAACCACAGTAGCAGCCGCAGCCACGACAGCGACTACGAGCATCGAGGCGGCTCTCGCTCACAATCTCCACCAACTCCGATCCAGGAAGATTCATCAGTTCACAGGATGTACTACAATGATGAATACAAACGTTCGGTTGAGATCACAGACGACTACACCAGTTACTCACATTCTCAGAAGCAGAAAGACTCAGATGATGCAATTACAAAGTCTAAGTTGGTATCAATTCACCCCAGCAAACTCGGAGCAGAAGTTTTAAAAACTGCTAGCAAAAGTCGCAAACGGATACACGAAGAGTCTGTCATTTTAGATGTCAGTAAATTGGACGGTAAGTTGCTGCGAAAGTCAGACAAATCCTCATTGGTGTTAACGGATAAAGGGAAGTTGTCTGACAAAGAGAAGAAACACCTTGAAGCTTCTAGACAGGTGTCAAAAGGTCATGATCAGACAGGAAGTCCTGGTTCTTCTGGAAGTCATGGTGATTCAGAAAATGGCTCTGTCAGTGAAGGAGATTTGCATCATCTCCACCAGGAGAAGCACCACATCCTTCGTAAGCTTCAGGAACTCAGCGAGGAAGGGATAGGCACCAGTGAGCCAGACTCTCCCAGATCCGTTTCCAAAATTAAATCTGTGGCTGTCAAAGAGGCTTTAAAGTTGTCTGGCAGAAGCCATGACGACCGGAAACTTGATGAGGTGGGGGCTAAGGGTGATGCCCACAGGAGACAGGGAGCCAAGGCCAGAGCTGCAGACTCCAGGAGGGAGAGCAAGAGTCATCCGCCTGAAGAAATGAACTCTACACGAGAGGATAAAAACCTCATTGATGACAAAGAGGAATCTATTGGTGGCAACAGTGACTTAGATTATTGTTCTGATTTAAGGCGAATGAAGAAGAGGAGAACAGAGTCGAGTGTAGATATTGCTTCGGTTAAGGGCAAGGGTTATAGAAGACAGAGCAGTGTTGATATTAGCGACGAAGAGGACTCTGACCAGAAGTCGGACCACGGCTTAAGGTTGCACAACACCTCTGTGGTAACAAGAGGCTCTTGTGATAGTCGAGTGGGTTCTAAATCATACGGTGACCCGAGCAAAACTGCGGAGGTGTCGTTGTCTTGTGATAGTGACGTTTTCAAAGGTGGATTAAGTGATAAAGATATTTCTGTGATAAAACAATCCCAGACTGTGTCAAAATCAAATACCTTCTTTCCTAATAAGGATTGGAATGTGGATTATGGTGTGACCGTACGAAGTCCTGTTGGGTGTTTCAGTCCCGCTTGTAGTGATGATCACACACAGGATTCCGTGACTTCTGGGAGTTTTACAGAAAAAAGTTCCGAACATCTGTCCTCATCTTCATGGCAGCATGCACCAGCGTTACCTCACCTAGATAAGGATATTTCATACGGGGAATACGGTTACTTCAAAGACTTCACCATCCCAGGCAATATATCTCCGGATGATTGCCTGTCGGATGACAGCTTGGATGGAGAACTGCTGCCGGCCCCAGGTGAGCCTTCTGTGGAGGAGCGCATCCGTGTCATTGATGAAATGTTAAATATGACAACTAGTAACAAATCTTCTGACTCTTCGTTACTAATGTCCGTGCTTTCCAACAAAGACATTGCCAACAACAATGATAACACAGCGCTGTACTCCAAGTTTAGGATTCGGAAACGGGAAGGTGGTTTGGACGGTGGCAATGGAAGTTTGCTGATAGACAGGAAACCAGAGCCATCTGTGATAATGCAACAAGTGTTGTCGAAGAAGAGTATCTTAGATCAAGACTTCAAACGCTTAGAGCAGATGTCTGAAAAATACGATCTCTACAGTGGCAGGGAATTCCTGAAAACCGAAGTTGTTTCCCCGAAATTAGTTGAACCGAAAGGGGATAGCTATTTTAAACCGCTCTTATCACCTTCATTGTTAATATCGCCTTCATTATCACATCCAGTGACAACATCTTCATCGATGTTACAGCCAACAGTAACTACATCAGTAGCGGGCTCAACATCATCATGTTCTGTTACAAGTTCGAGTGTGCTGACCACGTCTGTTGTCAGTGCCCCGATCACAACCTGCTCAATTCATACATTACCCAAACTCGCAGCGCTGGATGCTTCAAAGAGGCTCAAAGTCAAGCCCTCAGAAGCATCCATGGAAGTATCCGATAAACATTCAATTTGCACAAATGTGTTGATGCTTAAACAGGATATAGTTGTGTCATCATCCTCACCATCACCTTCATCTTCATTTCCTGTATTGACGTTTACAAATAATTCATTGACGTCGTCAGTGTCGCAATCAGTAACTAATTCTTTAGTGGGAACATTAACGGCGACGGAGACGACGACCTCCCAGCAGAGTTGTAAGTTTGCTGTGTCACCGTCACCTTTGCCACCTTCATTGTTGTCTTCGTCTGCTTCATCAACATCCAACAGTTGTGTATCTTCCACAGTACACCCGAGAACTACTTTGCAGCATAGTGTGTTAATGTCCCCGTACATCACCTCATTGTCGTCGTCGTCGTCGTCGTCGTCGTCGTCGTTATCTGTCACTCAATCAACAAGTGGGGGGGCCCCTGTGGCGGCACCATTTACTCAGGGTCCAGACAAAGCACAGCTCACACCAATTGTTGGCCAGGAGGCCCCAAGATTGTGTTCACCGTCATTCACTCCAGAAAACTCCAGGACTACAGTCAGCTTTCACATGCCAGGAAACAGAAGTCCCAGAGTTGCCAGCCACGTAGCTGATAATGACGAACTACAAAAGACCAACAGTAAAACGGATCTAAAAGTGATTGTCTCAAGTGATGGGGATTCCAAAACAGACGAACTGAAAGCAAATACTGGAATTTCTCCAGACATAGAGTCTCCAGTTTCTGTTCAGTCAGAAACATCAAGCATTGCTTCGGTTCCATTGTCTTCCATTGACAGTAAAAGTAACTTGCATTTGGATGAAAAGACCTTAACTATACCTCCTGTTATTGTTTCGCAATGTATTGGATCACAACACACCAGCGATCTGAACTTTTCAGCGAAAAATTCAGATTCTGTCAAAACAGAATTGGTGTCGCCCATCCTTGATGCGGAGAAGACTGTCGCAGAACTGTGTGAGAAGAACCAGCAAAACTTGCATGATAATGTCATCTTGTTTGAGACCATAAAGGCAGCAGACATTTTGGTTTCAAGAGAGATTAAACCGTCTCTTCCATTGACCAGCCACACAGTTTTCAGTGTTAGTAGCAAGGATCATTCTGAAAAACAGCACAGCGCGGCGGACATTAACAGCAGCAAAGGAAAGTTGTGTTCTTCTTCAACTTTGCACACGACTGACATAGACGCCACTTCAGCATTAAAATCTTCTTCATCTACCACTGCCCCATCATCATCACACCCTGTTTCCAAACCTTCTCTTGATAAAAATGACAAGAAAGTTTCTGGAAAGTTGAATTCAAACTCCTCCAAGATGGCTGGTGTTTCTGTAAAATCTGAGGCACTATTTGCCCCGGATGTTAAAATGGAGCAGATTGTTAAAGCCAGCGATAGTAAGTCAGATTCTCGGCATCATCCAGTGAAAGGTGGTGCATCCAGCAAGTCCAGTAGCAGTGACAGAAAGTCTGCAAAAGCACCACCGAAGGATTCGCACGACACCAAGGAGGTTCAGAGCAAAGAATCTGACAAAGCTGAGAAAAGATTAGACGTGGAACATAAGAATTCTTCTCTTCATGAATCAACAAGTAAAAGCAGGGAAAAT
This sequence comes from Cepaea hortensis, assembly GCA_963921405.1. Taxonomy (NCBI): domain Eukaryota; kingdom Metazoa; phylum Mollusca; class Gastropoda; order Stylommatophora; family Helicidae; genus Cepaea; species Cepaea hortensis. The sequence continues at coordinate 230,587,945 of OY992876.1, forward strand.
CATAAAGGCAAAGACAAGAGAGATCAAAGTAAAGATTCAGATAAGGGTAGGCCAAAGGACAAAGAAGATAAAAAGAAAGAGGAGAGAAAGACTTCAGAAAAGAAACTTGATAAAAAGTCTGTGACCCCGAAAGATGATAAAAAAGGAGAGAAGAAAGTGGATGACCGGAAAGACAAGAATAGTGAGAAGACAAAGGTGGCGACAAAATCAAGCCAGGCAAAACATTCAAAAGTAGAATCAAATGGAAGCAAGCAAGATAAGAAACAAAAAGAGAAAGTTACAAAAGATGTGAAAGATAAGTCAGGGGATAAAAAAGTTACAACAGCACTTTCTTCAGTTTCTGCTAAAGCACAAACACATGAAGTGAAACCAGACTCTAAGAGTGCACAGAGGACTGACTCAACGGAAACCAAATCTACAAAACACGATGCAGTTAAAGACAGTTCATTGAAGTCGCAGAAAGAAGGGGTGCATAAATCTGAAGCCAGTGGGAAAAATGAACAGAAAGCAAAACATAAAAGCGATCTGAAAGGGGCCAGCAAGGGATTTAGTGAAGCGAAATCTGACAGCAAAGAAAGCCTGACAAGTACACCGGCTGCGAAGAAGCCACCTCAAGTGACCAAACCCAAGAAGGAACACGACAAAGGTAGCTCGAAACAGAGCCTCGGCAAACAAGGCGACAAGTTTCTCAAGTCAAGGCAGGCAGAAGACGAAAAACTGAAGGAAAAGCAGAAGATAAAGGAGGAGAAAGAGAGACAAAAAGACAAAGAAAAGGAAGAGAAGGAGCTGAAGGAACAAGAAGAAAAAGAGAAGCAAAAGGAGAAAGAGGAGAAGGAGAGAATAGAGCGAGAGGAAAGAGAAAGGAAGGAAAAAGAAGAAAAATTTAAGGAACAGAGAGAGCAGCAGAAAGAAATAGAACGAGAAGAAATGGAAAGAGAACAATTAAAGGAAAAGGAAGAGAAAGAGCAGAAGGAGCGAGAAAGAGAACAACAGGAGAACGAAGAGAAAGAACGTCAGAAAGAGAAGGAGAAAGAGGAGAAAGAAGAGAGAGAGCGACAGAAGGAAAAGGAGAAAGAAGAGAGAGAGCGACAGAAAGAGAAAGAAAAGGAAGAGAAAGAGAAGCAGAAAGAGAAGGAAAGAGAAGAGAGAGAAAGACATCGAGAGAAGGAGAAAGAGGAGAAACAGAGACAAAAAGAGAAGGAAAAAGAAGAGAAAGAACGGCAGAAAGAGAAGGAAAGAGAGGAGAAAGAACGACAGAAGGAAAAGGAAAGAGAGGAGAAAGAGCGACAGAAGGAAAAGGAAAGAGAGGAGAAAGAGCGACAGAAGAAGGAAAGAGAGGAGAGAGAGCGACAGAAAGAGAAGGAAAAAGAGGAGAAAGAGAGACAGAAACAGGAAAGAGAAGAGAAAGAACGACAGAAGAAGGAAAGAGAAGAGAAAGAACGACACAAGGAGAAGGAAAGAGAAGAGAAAGAACGACAGAAGGAAAAGGAAAGGGAAGAGAAAGAGCGACAGAAGGAGAAGGAAAAAGAGGAGAAAGAGAGACAGAAGCAGGAAAGAGAAGAGAGAGAACGACAGATGGAGAAGGAAAGGGAAGAAAAAGAGCGACAGAAGGAAAAGGAACAGAAAGAACGACAGAAAGAGAAAGAAGAGAAAGAAAGAAAAGATAGAGAAGAGAAAGAGAAAATGAAGAAAGAAAAGGAAGAGAAACAAAAACAGAAAGAGAAGGATGAAAAGGAGATTCTGAAGGAGAAGGAAAAGACGGATAGAAAGTTGAAGAACAAAGAAGAACAGAAAGACAAGATCAAGAAAGAGAAAGTGAAGGATATAAAGCCTGACAAGAAAGGGAAAGAAAAGAAGGTGAAAGAAGATAAACTGAAAAAAGAAAAAGAAGACAAATTCAGGAAAGAAAAAGATGACAAGAATAAGAAAGACAAGGAAGAGAAAGAAAAAGCAAATAGGGACAAGGAAAAAGCGGAGAAAGAAAGAAAAGAGAAAGAGGAAAAAGAGAAGAAAAAATTAGCCCCAAAGAAACCAAAGCGAAATGAGTTGGCTGCACTGTTGGAGCACAATGATATGATTCAAATGTCCTTCACATCTATGTACGACCGCGTAAAGACACAACGCAATCGCGAGCCAGATCCACAACACAAATCGGAACCAGCACCAAAATCTTCATTTGACAAATTCAAACAAAACCGCAAGAAAAATGGCGGTAAAGTCAAGTCCTCATTTTACACCTTTGACACATCATCAGACATTAGTGAAGATGATGGTAATGCTGATGATGATGATGACCTTAGTGACCTTTCAGACCACAACTCAAATCAGAAAAACGAACCAGTGGCGGAAACAAAACCAATGAAGACAAAACAAATTAAGAAGAGGGCACACGTCTCATCGTCATCGTCATCTTGTGAGGAAGATGATGATGCCCTGCTAAGTGCCACGAAACCGAAGAGTCAGAAAACAGACAAATTTAACGCAATTTTCTCATCAGACTCTGATGATGATAATTTTCAACCGCCATCCAAATTAAAGTCTTCTGCCAAGGTCAAGTCCAAACCTATTGCAAAACGGAGGAAGACAAGGGACGACTCCTCTGATTCACTAGCCTCCAGAGATGACTTTGTCAAACCCCAGATCATGTCCAGTGTTACCGATAGCCTGGATGATATGGATGTGTCAGATGAGGATGAAATTAAGAGCAAACGCAAGAAAACTAAAGCAAAACCGATACTGTCGAGTGACCACGATGACAGAGATTCTTCTATGGAGTCTGTGACCAGAAAAGCAGCAAAGACAGACCTTGATTCTTCTCTAGAATCCCTGTCCAAAACAGCAGTGAAAGCTGTCAAAGAGGAAAGCCCACCCAAAAAGACTAAACCAGAATCTAAAAAAGTCACGAAAGCTCATGATAGTAAGGTGATTAATAAAGAAGGCTCTAAATTGCATGTAAGTGAAAAGAAGAAAAAGAAAGGTGATAATAAAACAGAGCCTAGCAGCAAGGCTGAGACCGGAAAACAGAAGCCTAAAGTGCAGTCAGAAAATAAGTCTGTAGAAAAAAGAAAACGCAAACCGGAGTCTGAAAAAGGCAGTATGTCTAAAGTGAAAGCTACAACCAAAGCAAATGTGCAGACACCAAAGCACAAAGTGGGTTCTGTGAGTACTGCAGAGCCACATAAACCCAGATCTAACCATGATAAACCAAATGAGGAAGACAAGTCGAGATCTAAGGAAGACAAACCTAGACCTAAGGAGGATAAACTCAAAGAAGAAGACAAATCCAGGCCTAAGGATGATAAAATCAAAGATGAAGACAAATCTAGACCTAAGGATGATAAAATCAAAGATGAAGACAAATCTAGACCTAAGGATGATAAAATCAAAGAAGAAGACAAATCTAGACCTAAGGATGATAAAATCAAAGAAGAAGACAAGTCCAAATCTAAGGATGATAAATCCAAAGAAGAAGACAAATCTAGGTCTAAGGATGATAAACAGAGAGAAGAAGACAAATCTAAAGCTAAGGATGACAAGCAGAGAGAAGAAGACAAATCTAAAGCTAAGGATGATAAACAGAAAGAAGATAAACATAGGCCTAAGAACGATAAACCCAAAGAAGAAGACAAGACAAAATCTAATGTAGAGCCTGAAATCAAATCTGCTGCAGAAAAAGTCAACATTGAATCTGAAAATAAGCCTCAAGTGGGAGAACCAAGACATCAGCCAGAGGCAGAGGCTAAGTCTGATAGAGAACATTCCCGGGCTAAGAGTGAAGAAAAACAAAAGGTGGAAGTTGAAAGGACATTGCATCAAGAAAAAAACACAGCCAAGGTGGAATTAGACAACAAACCTGAGACAGAACTGCTCAAAATGGAAGTAGAAAGCTCATCAGATACAGAAACTGCAAAGTCTAAGGTAGAATATAGACATAAGTCTGTAGAAAAGATGATCAGATCTAAACCAGGACTGGAGACTAAACAAGATGATGAAAGACCTGTGTCCTTTGTGGAGGCAGAGGTCAAGTCTGATGATGATAGTCTCCGAGGAGCTAGATCAGAATCAGATGACAAGTCAACACCAAAGACCGCGCCATCAAATGATTCCAAAAGTAAATTTCAAGCAGAAAGAAAGAAGAAGAATGAAGATAAGGAGGACAGTGTTGTCAAAAAGAAGAAGAAGAAGAAGTACGATCAGTTAAAAGAAGAAGAATTAGTTGACTCTCTAATCACAAAAGTGTATGATAAGTTTGAAAGGAAGAAAGAAGAGAAGAGGAAATCCCGGCTGTCCATCTTTGACAGTGAGCCGGAAGATTCGTCTGCCCAGTCTGAGTCGTCAGGTAAAACGGTGTCAAGTTACGCAGAGAAACTGTCTGCCAAAACTGAGGAAGTGGAGCCTACAAAACCCAAAGAAGACAAGGTGGACAGTTTGAAAGAGAGTGCCAGGTCAGAGAAACTAGCAGACGCAAAGCCTGCATCCGATGAAGCTTCTAAAGTTGCCAAGAAGAAAACCAAAAAGAAGAAAGATAAAAAAGAACAGAAAGAGATTGCTGATGAAATTGGAGATGTTATGATGAAAGATCAACCCGAGAAGGATAAAGAGAAACCTGATTCGGAAACAAAACAAGAGAAAATGATCAAGTCTGAAGATCGTTCGGATGATGAACATGTGAGACCTCCAAGGAAGAAGAGAAAGAAGGAACATGACAGGGATACTGATAGAGAGAAAGAGCATGACAGGGATACTGATAGAGAGAAAGAGAAAGGCGTAAAGGTTGGTAGAAGTCCAGAAAAGAAATCTGATGCAGATAAATCTATGTGTTTTAGTAATGAGGATAATGCAAATATATCTGATGATAAGTCTTCTTCACAGTTTGTAGATGAATTTACAAGTTTCTGGGGCCACCCAAAACCAATTCTCATACCAAAGAGACTGAAAGATTCCAAGAAATCTGACGATGAGAAGGTCAAGCACAAAGACCACAAAGATGAGCTTAAAACTGGGGGAAATGTAGATCATTCTGAAGCATCTAGCGCCAAAGACGATCCAGGCGATGGAAGAGAAGCAAAGTTCTCTCCCAGTGATGATAAGACATCAGAAGCATTCCAGAATGTGGGGCAGATGGACTCTGATTCAAGCAAAGCACTCAAGCTGGAGCTAGAGACCATAGACGATTTGATTGTGCCAATATCAGAAGCTGAGACAACGGTCATCACTGAAGTGGCTTCTGTCAGCATGATTGATTCTGTATCTTCTATTGGAGCCTCTTTATTGATGCAAGAAGAATCTGGAGAGTCTGCAGTAGTTCCCGATGAGACCACTATCGGCTCCTCAGTTGAAATTGACGATGATGATTTCCCGTCATTGATCATTGATGAAATTCCTGAAAGCTCTGAGAAGAAAGTGACAAAAAAAGATAAGAAGCTTCTGAAAAAACAACAAGTAAAGGCGTTTAATGACCACATGGATGAGGTGATTGCCAGCGTGGCTATGGCATTGTCCAGTGATGATGAAGATGAAACCTGTTTGCACATAGACTCCATCAGCAATGACCAAGAACTTCTTCTATCTGATGTGATTAATCAGGAATTGAAGTACAAGAAAATTTCTAGCGAACCTGAGACAAAAACTTCTTTGATCACAGATATGTTGTTTGCAAACAAGGAAGTAAAGAGCAGGCAGTTGAGCAGTGCTGCATCGCATGGCAGCTTGCAGAAAGACAAGGATGCTTCTGGGGAATCTGGAGTGGCAAAGAAAGAGCAAGAAAAGAAGGAGGTTGTCAAGAATTTTGGGCAGTTAGATGAAGAAACAAAGAAAAGAGATGAAGAGCTGCTGAAAACATTAGCCGTGCTTTGCGACCCAAATTTGGATAGACCGGTTGTTATTGATGATTCAAAGCGAGAACCGACACCAGAAGATGTCAAAAAGAAAGAAGAAGCAGACAAGAAAAAGGCAGAAGAGGAAAGAATTAAGCTGGAGGAGGAGAAACAGAAAGCAGAAGAAGAAGAAGAACGGAGAAAGGTGGAAGAAGAAAAGAAAAGGGTGGAAGAAGAAAAGAAAAGGGTGGCAGAAGAAGAAAAAAAGGCGGCCCAAGAAAAAGAAAAAGCAGAAGCAGAGAGGAAGAAAGCAGAGGAGGAGGAAACCCGGAGGAAGGTTGAGGAAGAAAAGCACAGAGTAATAGAAGAAAAGCGGAAAGCAGAAGAGGAAAAGAAGCGAGCAGAGGAGGAAAAGCAGAGAGCAGAAGAGGAAAAGAAGCGAGCAGAAGAGGAAAAGAAGCGAGCAGAGGAAGAAAAGAAGAGAGCTGAAGAGGAGGAGAAAAGAAGAGCAGAAGAAGAGGAGAAAAGGAAAGCAGAAGAAGAGAAGACTAGACGGGAGAAAGAAGAGCAAGCATTAAGAGAGGCATCAGATGAAGCAGCTCGTGCTGTGGAGTCTTTGTTCCAGAGTGGCTTTGACCAGGAACCTGTTGATGTGGATGATGACCTGCCTCCGCTGTTTATTGAGCCCGCAGACAAAGAACCTCCCGTTGAAACTGTCACAATGTCACCAACTGCAGACAAAAATGACCTGGTGTCCATCTTCTCAAGTCCAATACCAGACAAGGTCACAGCCAACCTCGATGATAAACTGCTGGAAAAGAAACTTGAGGAGAAAGGATCCATGGACCAGGCAGACAATAAGATGGATTCTTTTGGTCTCTTTGCCACCCCAACCCAAACTCTAGCGCCTGCACCAGTTTTGACATCCCCTCGGAGGAACTCTGCAGGCATAAAAGAGAAAACGCCGGAGCCTGTTACTTCTCCTCACAGACCCATGCAGCCATCACCTCAGATGCACTCACCTCATAGAATGCAGTTTCCGCCACAAAGACCTTTGCAGTCACCGCAGAGTCAAATGCAGTCACCACCAAATCAGATGCAGTCACCACCGAATCAGCTGCAGTCACCACAAAATCAGATTAAATCACCACAGAAAGCTTCAATGTCGCCCCAGATGGATATTCACTCGCCACAGCCCATCTTGCACCCACAGAGATCTACGTTCTTTAGCAAAGATGCCAAAGCCGACAGAAATTTTGTGCTAAACACGGATGTGCCACCTCATTCTCACATGGATATTCTCCATGGACAGCAGCCACAGCGACGTGTATCCACTACATTATCTGCTCAGCCAATACTGGATCAACCACTTCGACCAGTTCAAGTATCACCTCGTCGAAAATCTCAGGAGTTCCCACCGGAGCAGCTAGCTGTGTCTTCCAGAAGGAACACAATCACAGGCCCTGAGGACGTCTCAGTCACACATCTCGATCGCAGGTTCCCACCCTACATGGGTTCCGACATCATCTTTTCTAAAGAACGCACTCACAGTATCTCCAGCTTACCACCTCCAGTATCTATATCACTGGACCACGCACCGCATGACACCAACTCACAATCTCCCATGCAGAGTTTGAACATTCCTTCGCATCAAGACAACATTCTTCTATCCCCAAAGAAAACATCACCTGGCTTGCAGTTCAAAGAGCGAACGCCCGACCCGCCTATTTTTCCATCGGTTGCCAATAAAAGCACTCTCCAGGAACCTGTGTCTCATTTCTCTAAGGGACTCATTCAAGAGCAGCTATTCGCCCCGTATCCAAAATGTCCGTCTCAGGAGCAGTTGTTTTATGGGCCTAAGAGCCAGTCCTCGGAGCTATTCAGACAGAACAAAGTGGCTGGAGACAATGCTATACTTCATACCAAAAGTCCAGCAGCTGAAAAACCAAATCTGCAGCCAAACCGAGGTCCTGATTCACTTTTGATGCCGCAGAAAAGTACTGGCCAGGAATTGGCTTTGCAGCATGCTAAAGGGCCACACCATGTGCTAGACCCGTTTCCACAGCATGAGAAAGGTTTATTGCCACATGAACAGATGTTTTCACCAAAAAGCCAACCTGACAACCCATTTAACTATCCAGATCAGAATATTGACTTCCTGTTGAACTCTCCACCGCGGAATAATTTGACCTTTCCAAGTTTTCCGCAGACAACTGAAGTCAATTTGCCACCAGTTGTCAAGCAGCCAGATTACAGCCAAGACCCATTGTTTATTGCTGCAGCCGAAGCAGGTACTAGACCAGGAGATAGAGAGCCCTCTCACATCAGGAGAGCTGAGGGATTCCCTGCCTCATTCTACCAGGAACCCGTTCCTGCTGCAAAAACGCATCAAGACAAGGTGACCATAAGCCTACAGCAACATCAGTCATCTGTGGAGGATGACAAGAAAGGTACAAGAAAACGCAAGAGAAATAGCAAGAAAACTACACATGAGGATAGAGCTGCTGCTCTAGCAGAGCAGCAAGCCATTGAAGAAAGTGTACAAGCCAATGTGGATTCTATTCGCAAAGCTCTCAATGCAAACCAAGCAAAGGCTGCCGCTGAAAAGTTACATATGGGTGGAAGCGAAAAGAAGAAGTCACTGGATGCCTATGATTTTGAAGCACATATTGGCCAAGATATAGGAGGCACCCCTGGCATCTTAGCTTCTGATGGCGGGTATTCCAGTTTTGGTGAAACTGAGGCAAAACCGCTGAGGTCACGAAATGAAAGAGGCAGAGGAAGAGGATATGGAGGCAGGCGAGGTAGAAGAGGCAGGGGGGCTATTTCATCTGTGCATGAGTCAGCAGAACCACACCAAAGACCTGACTCTTTGCCGTCCTCACAGCCGCCATTAAATTTCCCAGTTCATGCCCAGAACTCAGACAATGTGCCACAAGTTCAGCAACATCCTCTTCAGCAGTTTGCTCTGTCCCAGCAGCAGCTTCCATCATTTCAGCGACAAGTGCAGCAGAGCCAAAGTAACCACCAGCCTGCTCATGTGTACTCACAGTCTCATCCATCTCCAGTATCTTCAGAGAACAGCTCAAGTCTGCCAGGACCTGACTGGCACCAGAAGCCAGTCTCTCAGCCATACCCCCACAGTCACGTGGCACCGCCACACCAGCAGACGCTACAGCAGCCGTCAGTTAGATTGCCGCTTCCTAAGAGTGATGTTTTGAGTTCCGAGTCTAACAAACAGGACTTAGACTTGTCTTACGGCGAGTCGGAGTTAATCATCAACCTGGATGACCAGCCTTCCAGCACGGAAGGTAAAGAAAACCAATACAGCCTAAGCTCGGATGGGGAAGAACGAAGTTTGATCCCGTCTCCATCAACCCCCAAGAGCCAGAGATCAACACGAGCAAGAAAGCAGCCTGACTACAAAGCTATTGCTTCAGGAAATGTGCATACTCCTGCGCAGCCCCGCTCATCTCGGTCTGGTGGATCACCACGAGGGCTTGGAAATGGAGCAAATTCTCCCAGAAGTATGTCCCCACGGACCCGCAGCACAGAAAACATGTCTTCCTCACCTGTAGTCAAACTGGAGAAACTGGAAGTTGGCCGTACCACTAGAAGCCGAAGAGAAATTGCTAGTAGAGGATGTGGAAAAGATAATGAAATCGAAAGAGCTCCTCCATCTGCAACCATCTTCGAAGATCACAAGGGTAAAACTGGTGCTGATGAAAGCAAGTCTGTCTCCAAAGAAAATATATATGAATTTGTGGACAACGAGCATGAGCAGATAATTGAAACAAGCTTGCGATCAGCTCGAACTCGAAAGAAGCGAGTCTCCGATCAGGAATTTCCACTGCAGCAGCAGCAGCAAGCACTACCGGATTACATGCCAGCGTCTCCGGTGTCAGCCTCAAACTCCACACCCTTTGGGCAGGAGTCCAGACACGGATTTGAAATACATGCTCCAGACGTGAGGTCAGCAGAGGAAAGTCCCAAGCTGCCTCACTTGAGTAATGTGGATGCAATCATAGAAGCCGTGTCCAAAGGAAACTTTGGTTCTTTTGAAGATGACCCAGCTCCGGAAGTTGCAGCTGTACCAGTGCCTCCAGCTCCTGCTGCTGTTGTTGTCTCTGAGCCAGGTATGAATTCTGTCGTGCTGTTTTTGGTTGCTGACACCTGTTTTTGGAAGTAATGTGGTTTATTTGATTAGTCTGTTGTTTTACTGCTGTAATGTTGAGTTATTTTGTTTCCTTCATGCAATTTTACTTTGAATATTTATTCTCTTTCTCATAGAGCTTCAGTTTGAACATTCTATCTGTTTCTTAAAGAGCTTCAGTTTAAACATTCTATCTGTTTCTTAAAGAGCTTCAGTTTGAACATTAATTTTATCCCTGTCTTATAGATCTTCAGTTTAAACATTCCATCTCTTTCTCATAGAGCTTCAGTTTGAACATTCCATCTATTTCTACTGGAGCTTCAGTTTAAACATTAATTCTATCTCTGTCTTATGGTTTGTTAACAATACAGCATTGTTAGTTAACAGTTACAGCATTGTTGGTTAACAGTTACAGCATTGTTGGTGAACTGTTACAGCATTATTGGTTAACTGTTACAGCATTCAAAACAATGTTTTCCTGTAGTGAATTTGAATAACGAAGACGCAAACAATAGATTGCATGATTTATTGCCTGGCATATTTTGCTGCACCTCGCCAGGCACATACTGCATGCAGAATTCAAACAATTTTATTGTAAAATAATTAGATAAATCCTTCAAGCTGAAATATACACATGTTCGCACAGTAATGTCAATTTTCTACCATGGTAATTTTAAATTTTTTGTACAAAACTGGCTTGTGTAGATTAATCATTATGGCTTCTGCAAACTTTAACAAGCGAGTAGTTGTGTGTTAAACAACAACACACGAAAGGTACTGTCTCTATCAATCACATGGCCGCTTTCCAGCAGATGCCTGGAAATTGATTAAGTGAGAAGCTTCCAGTGTGTCGGCCCCACTAGGCTCCCATCGGCTGTGTGTAGTATCTTGTAGTGTATATGTACCTGATGAGATGCAGCGAAATATGCCAGGCAATAAATCATGCAATCTATATTGTTTGTGTCTTGTTACAGCATTGTTGGTTAACATTACAGCATTGTTGTTTAACTGTTACATCAATGTTGGATAATGGTACAGAAATGCTGGTTAACAGTTACAGCAATGTTGGTTAACAGTTGCAGCAATGTTGGTTTACAGCAATGTTGAACAAAACATCATTGTTGGAGCTGTTGTTTTGTAATAGCTAGATGTTTACAGCCGGTCTCTCTGGCTGTGGGGTTACAACACTTTCTGTAATCCCGTTTATCACGCAGAGTCTCGTAGCGGAGCGAGAGCTGAGGCGGTTCGACCCCCGCTCGTGACTTGCGGGATACTGAGCCGGCCGCTCAGAAAGCAATGGCAAACTACTGAGCGTAATCTTGCCAAGAGATCAACATACAGCTGAAAGATGCTGGTGTTGACAGCTAAGTCCTATAAAGGATATGCTTAAAAAAAAAAAAAAAAAAAAAAGATGTTTACATGCTGGCCTGGTGGTCATGACTTTGAATCCACATTGGGCGCATATTTAAAACTGATCCGAGCCACAACCCCCCGCCACAACCCCCCGCCCCCCCACCCCCGGTCCACCCAGCCTTAAATGGATACTTGCATTAAATTATAGTTCATCATTGTTAACTGATTAGAGAAATTAGACGTAGACAGTCAACATTTTTTGGGCATGTTATGAGAAGACATAAATTGGAAAACTTGGTGACAACTGGTAAGATCGAGGGAAAGAGAACAAGGGGAAAAGACAGAAGTAAATACCTGGATAGCTTGACCACGTGGCAGGGTCGGGACAAGAACTGAGCTGATCCACGACTGGTGATCAAGTGAGATGGCGAATCATGACCACCCACACTTATTGGCATGGCACACGATGGATGGATTGTTAACTGTACAGCGGCCTGGTTCCAGGTGCATTTCTGTCCCTAACCCTCACTGCTGGATATAAACGGAAAAGTATCAACTTCATTGCACCAGGTTTTTAAAAAAAATATCCTGCATGGCTCGGTCTCTTTCCGTAAGGCGGCCTGCCGAAAGCATCGCACAAAGCACAAACTCCGTAGCTCCAGTGAGTTCCCAGAATTCATACCGTTGCCTAACCCCAGGTGGATTTCTGTCCCTAATCACACTTGCTAGGAAAAGAAGAAGTGGGGAGCCTAAGTTTGCAATACAATGCCAGATGTGCTGCCTTGTTTGTATCCTTTCTGTATTTGTTTAAATTTTACGCTTGATGTGGTCTTTCCATCTTGGTCTTTTTCTGGCTCTAAATCCAGATCTTTTGTGTGTTGTTGCTCTTATTAGCAGTTGATCCAGTTCTGTTCTCATAAGATGTCCATACAGAGCCAACAGACAGATTGTCTGGGTTGTTTATATATCTTATTTTGTTTTTATGTCTTGTTATTTTGTTTATATATCTTGTTTTGTTTATGTCTTGTTAGTTCGTTTATATATCTTATTTTGTGTATATATCTTGTTTTGTTTATATGCCCTGTTATTTTGTTTATATGTCCTGTTATTTTGTTTGTGTCTTGTTATTTTTTATGTATCTTATTTTGTTTATATATCTTATTTTGCTTACATGTCTTGTTATTTTGTTTATATATCTTATTTTGTTTGTCTTGTTATTTTGTTTATATGTCTTTTTATTTTGTTGATATATCTTGTTTTGATTTCTTTTTTATATATCTTATTTTGTTGACATATCTTTTTTTGATTTCTTATTTATATATCTTATTTTGTTTTGTTGATATATCTTGTTTTGTGTTCTTGTTTATATATCTTATTTTTTAAATATCTTTTTATTTTGTTTATATATCTTGTTATGTTGATATATCTTGTTTTGTGTTCCTGTTTATATATCTTATTTTGCTTATATATCTTTTGTTTATATATCTTATTTTGCTTATGTCTTGTTATTTTGTTTTTATGTCTTGTTACTTTGTTTATATGTCTTATTTTGTTTATATGTCTTGTTATTTTGTTTATATGTCTTTTTTATTTTGTTTATATGTCTTTTTATTTTGTTGATATATCTTGTGTTGTTTTCTTTTTTATTCTTATTTTGTTGACATATCTTGTTTTGATTTCTTGTTTATATATCTTATTTTATTTATAAATATATTTTTATTTTGTTTATATATCTTGTTTTGTTGATATATCTTATATTGCTTACATGTCTTGTTATTTTGTTCATATATCTTATTTTGGTTTGTCTTGTTATTTTGTTTATATGTCTTGTTATTTTGTTTATGTCTTTATTTTGTTTATATATCTTATTTTGTTTGTTTTGTTATTTTGTTTATCCATCCATCCATCATGTGCCATGCCGATAAGCATGGGCGGTCATGTTTTACCATCTCACTTGATCACTAGAGTCGTGGATCAGCTCTGTGTTTCTGTCTCGACTATGCCACGTGGCCAAGCCATCCAGGTATTTACTTCTCGGTCTTCCCCTTGGTCTGTTCCTTCGATCTTGCCAGTTGTCAACAAGTTCTCCAATTCATTTCTTCTCATAACATGCCCAAACAATTTTGACTGTCTACGTCTAATGTCTCTAATCAGTTTACGATCTTCATTTGTTTCTTGAAGGGCTTGTTCATTGGTCTTTCTGTCTGTCCATGGTATTCTTTGCATTTTCCTCAGAAACCACATTTCTACAGACATCAGATGTTTTTCAGCTTGACTGCTCATTGTCCAAGCTTCACATCCATATAAAAGTACAGGTTCTATGTAGCACCTCTTTTTCTCATTTCAATTGACATCTTTTTATTGGTCAGTATGTTTTTCATCTTGCTAAAGGCTACTTTTGCCATGGCGATTCTTGTTCTAATCTCTTCAAGGCATCTCCCATCAGATTTTATGACTGTTCCGAGATAATTGTACCTATTCACTTGTTGAAGAATATTCCCATTTTCTTGTATATTGTATTTCGTTCTTCCTAGTGATGACCATAACCTGTGTCTTTTTACAATTTAATTCTAACCCTAGTTGTTCACTGTGTGTAACAACCTCATCTACTAAATCAGAGGTTCCCAAACCATGGCCCGCTGTTAGTAAGTGGCAAGCGAGGCCTCGTTATTTAATATATTTTAATAATTTCAAAAAATGCACTCTGAGCGCCCCGTCAGCGTGTGTTACTCTGCTCATGGTTGTTATGTTAAAATATTATTGAATGCGCCTGTTCAGTTCGCAACCTTCAGCTGATCATATGATTTCATTCTGGCGACTATTGTCAGTCGAACAATTTGAACACTTGCGTTCATTCGCCCAGAAATACATTTGTCATTTTTGTTCGACTTACAGAAGCGAGCAGTCATTTTCCGCAATGGCTGTTATAAAAAACAAGCAACGTTCCAGACTCACTGACAGTAACCTAGCTGCGCTTATGACTTTGGGCATGACATATTTGTGCCCAGACATTGATAAACTGGCATCTTAACTTAAGTAACTGGTTATGAAGAATAGTTGCAATTGTAAATTAATTACATTAATAACGATTTTCGAAACTGTTTAAAAATTTATTGTTAAATGAACTTCTAATTTTAAACCAAAAAATTGACCGCAGTATAGTACTGACACTGACTGCCTTTAAAGTTTTAGAATTTTGTTGACGGAAGTTAAGAAAGGTAAGAATGATATTACACGACTTTTATAATTGTATAACGTTGTGGCCCGCTTAACTACTGAAAATAGTAGATATGGCCCTCTGCTTGAAAAACTTGGGAACCACTGTACTAAATGTTGCAGGTCCTGTTCATTGTCTGCAACAAGACTATCATCTGCATATCTAATGTTATTGATGCATCGTCTCCCAATGTTGATTCCTTCCATATCTTCAATATTTTGTTTATATGTCTTGTTATTTTGTTTTTATGTCTTGTTTTGTTTTCTTATTTGTTTATATATCTTCTTATTTTGCTGATATATCTTGTTTTGTTTTCTTGTTTATATATCTTTTTATTTTGTTGATATATCTTGTTTTGTTTTCTTGTTTATATATCTTATTTTGTTTATATATCTTTTTATTTTGTTTATATATCTTGTTTTGTTGATATATCTTGTTTTGTTCTTGTTCATATATCTTATTTTTTAAATATCTTTTTATTTTGTTTATATATCTTATTTTGTTTATATATCTTTTTATTTTGTTTATATATCTTGTTTTATTGATATATCTTGTTTTGTGTTCTTGTTCATATATCTTATTTTTTAAATATCTTTTTATTTTGTTTATATATCTTGTTTTGTTTTCTTATTTGTTTACATATCTTATTTTGTTGATATATCTTTTTATTTTGTTTATATACCTTATTTTGTGGCACTCTTCCGACAGACGGGTCTAAATAGTTCTGCAGTGAATAATTTTATATAATTAACACTAACCCTAACTAACTAACTTATTCACTGCAGAACTATTTAGACCCGTCTGTCGGAAGAGTGCCTATTTTGTTTACATATCTTATTTTGTTTACATATCTTATTTTGTTTATTATATGTTTTTCTTATTTTGTTGATATATCTTATTTTGTGTACATATCTCGTTATTTTTGTTTTTATGTCTTGTAATTATATATATCTTATGTTGTTTATATATCATTTTATTTTGTTTATATATCATATCATATGTAGGTGTATAACCGAACATATTTTGTGTTTCAGTCACAGATCACTTACCAGCCCCACCACCGACCAGATCCAGCAGAAGATCCACAGAAATCAAGAAAGAAGTGGATCAGAAAGCTGAGAAGACATTCATCATCGCAGAACCCCCCAGATTTGAGGGACGTGAAGCAGGCCGTAAGGGCCCCACTGTACCGCCTCTGAGAATTAAAGTGGCCCATGGCGCTAAAGTAGAGAAGAGTGAAGAGAAGCATTATGTCATAGAAAGAGCTAAAGGCCCGGGTTCGACTACAGAAAGTGAAAAGCCACCTCTGTCATTTACTGTGAAGTTGTCGGACACTGGGACAGCAATCATTAAGTCAGCTAGTGGGACTACCACCCCCTCTCTGGCTTCTCCACAGCTGCCGGCGTCTGGTGGGAAGAACCAGGTAGCCACAGGTGGAGATGTCTTCAAGACTGACAGCCAACAGAAGAAAGACAGTAGTATTGGTCTGTTTTCTGGCCTGCCACAAAATGAGCATCACGGCAGTGAACTTGACACCAAGACCAGCCTTGCCGTGTCTCAGGCACCAGCGTGGAAGTCTGTGGATGCTCTTGCAGATGAGGCTACGGTCAGCAGGCCTACTGGTGCCTTACATCCTAAAGTGGCCGCAAAGGTCCAGGCTTCACAAGAATCCCAAATCAACATTGTCCAGACTCAGGCCTCAGTACCACAGCCTATCCAGCAGTATCCTCCATCATCCACTGCATCCATATCCGGGCTGCCTAAGTCCTCCCCTGTGACACCGGCTACTCCTCATGGATTAAAGCACACTTGGTCATCCTCTCTACAGCAGGATTCTCACCACCAACTTGTGATGCCTGAGCAGGCATCGTCTGGGCCATATCATCCTGCAGCGTACCACCAGAACCTCGCTCAGATGTCCTCTCCTCTTCCGAGAGATGCCCAAATACTGCACCAACAGCCGCAGCAGCAGCAGCCTCCAGGAACTCACCCAGAGAGCAAGCAGCCGCCCAATGCTCACAGTCAGCCCATTGTTCGATCAGAGAGGCCTGTCAAGGCCAGCAAGCCTGGAGGAATGGAGATGACACCTGATCTGGCCTCAAAGTTGGCAGCTGAAGCTCCAAAGCACCAACAGGTAGACTTTTCTTCATGTTTCTTCTTTCTACTTCATTCCACTGGAGAAGTTCATGTTGCCTCAGTTTACAGTCTTACCCATGGATAAGTTAATGTTGCCTGAGTTTCACAGTTTTAGCATTCAATAAAATACATGTTGCCTCAGTTTACATTAATGGCATTGGATAAGTTAATGTTGCTGCAGTTTGCACTCTTATCATTGGATAAAATACATGTTGCCTCAGTTTAGCATTCATAGCATTGGATAAAACACATGTTACCTCAGTTTAGCATTCATAGCATTGGATAAATAAAACACATGTTGCCTCAGTTTAGCATTGATAGCATTGGATAAAATACATGTTACCTCAGTTTAGCATTCATAGCATTGGATAAAATACATGTTACCTCAGTTTAGCATTCATAGCATTGAATAAAATACATGTTACCTCAGTTTAGCATTCATAGCATTGGATAAAACACATTTTACCTCAGTTTAGCATTCATAGCATTGGATAAAACACATGTTACCTCAGTTTAGCATTCATAGCATTGGATAAAATACATGTTACCTCAGTTTAGCATTCATAGCATTGGATAAAACACATGTTACCTCAGATTAACATTCATAGCATTGGATAAAATACATGTTACCTCAGTTTAGCATTCATAGCATTGAATAAAATACATGTTACCTCAGTTTAGCATTCATAGCATTGCATAAAATACATGTCACCTCAGTTTAGCATTCATAGCATTGCATAAAATACATGTCACCTCAGTTTAGCATTCATAGCATTGCATAAAATACATGTCACCTCAGTTTAGCATTCATAGCATTGCATAAAATACATGTTACCTCAGTTTAGCATTCATAGCATTGCATAAAATACATGTCACCTCAGTTTAGCATTCATAGCATTGCATAAAATACATGTCACCTCAGTTTAGCATTCATAGCATTGCATAAAATACATGTCACCTCAGTTTAGCATTCATAGCATTGCATAAAATACATGTCACCTCAGTTTAGCATTCATAGCATTGCATAAAATACATGTCACCTCAGTTTAGCATTCATAGCATTGCATAAAATACATGTCACCTCAGTTTAACATTCATAGCATTGCATAAAATACATGTTACCTCAGTTTAACATTCATAGCATTGAATAAAATACATGTCACCTCAGTTTAACATTCATAGCATTGAATAAAATACATGTCACCTCAGTTTAACATTCATAGCATTGCATAAAATACATGTCACCTCAGTTTAGCATTCATAGCATTGCATAAAATACATGTCACCTCAGTTTAGCATTCATAGCATTGCATAAAATACATGTCACCTCAGTTTAGCATTCATAGCATTGCATAAAATACATGTCACCTCAGTTTAGCATTCATAGCATTGCATAAAATACATGTCACATCAGTTTAGCATTCATAGCATTGCATAAAATACATGTCACCTCAGTTTAGCATTCATAGCATTGCATAAAATACATGTCACCTCAGTTTAGCATTCATAGCATTGCATAAAATACATGTCACCTCAGTTTAACATTCATAGCATTGCATAAAATACATGTTACCTCAGTTTAACATTCATAGCATTGAATAAAATACATGTTACCTCAGTTTAACATTCATAGCATTGAATAAAATACATGTTACCTCAGTTTAACATTCATAGCATTGCATAAAATACATGTCACCTCAGTTTAGCATTCATAGCATTGCATAAAATACATGTTCCTTTAGCTACATTAATACTGTTGGTTAAATTACATGGTGCATCCATCCTTCTCCTGCAATCTAGATGATCATCAGGGCATAACCCTTGTTGGGGCAATTTCAAAACTTAGCAAGCCAAATGCTTCCCAGATAAATAGACTGAATATTCTTTCGAGACTAGGTTTTCTCATTGTTTTGAAACTATACCAGGGCAGTAGTGGTTATGGCCTACACTTTATGATTCCCATATTCCAAGGGTTTGTAAACATGACCAGTGTTTTCTGTCTCTCTCTCTCTCTCTCTCTCTCTCTCTCTCTCTCTCTCTCTCTCTCTCTCTCTCTCTCTCTCTCTCTCTCTCTCTCTCTCTCTCTCTCTCTCTCTCTCTCTCTCTCTCTCTCTCTCTCTCTCACACACACACCACCACCCCCCCCCCCCCCCCCCTTTCAAAAAAAAAAAAAATCTACGCATGGAAGAGGAAAGATATGAATGTGCCACAAACTCATCTAGAAGGTTTATCTAGTGTATTCAAAGAGAATAACAGAGTCCATGGGAGTCTCCATATATGCAGCCCATAAACAGACACTCTCCACCTGTTTATGCTTCACCTCGACACCACAAGGTACAAGAGGAACAAGATATGAGATTCAGATACTAAAATTTCCTTAACTTATGGATTCACAGAACACTAAAGAAAAACAGTTTGAATTACAACATACTATTACTAACCAATTTATATTCACAGAAACAAATGTTAAGTTCTCATAAAAATGGGAAAATATACTTCGTGCTACACACTAGCACTTCATGGGACATTGCACTTCTAACAAACTACGATTCCCTTGGCATGTGTTATCTTTGCTATTCTAAATACTGTAAATTGCTTTATCATCTACGCCCATACAATTGTGTGTAAGTAAGGCACTATTTCAAACCCCTCAGGTTATCTACAACCGACATCCAACAACCAAACATTCGGAACATTCCTCCAACTAACAGACCTTTCTCATCTGCCTCTGCTTTTCATCTCAAACCCTCCCAGAAAATTCAAGTGTCAGATATTTCTGTTTACCACTCTCTTGTACATTCTGACAGTCACAATCTTACTGTCATCTACTGTCAATAGTGTTGTGTGCCTTGTGGCGTAGAACAGGAGGGTCTAGAGCCTCAGGAATTAAGGCCGCCTAGCTAGTATAGTCACTGGAAACTCTGCAAATTTTGGTTCTTGCCATGGAGACAAGTAATAATGATAGGCCACACGGCCACAATTGTATTATGTGTAAACTTCCTGTTACAAACAACATCTTTATCTTATCCTGACTTCTAATTGAGATATTGAAATAATAATTCCCATTGTTTTGTCAACCCAGGGACCTTTTACCTTCCCGCCTCATCTACCACCTGCCCACTCTGGCCAGAGACCTTTCATTATGCCTTCTGACCAGCCAGGACATCACGCACCACATTTCCCCAGCGGTTCTTTGCTCAAGCCAGGTTCTGATAATCGCCCTGCTAAGTCACCCTCCATACAGTCTCAGGTGGCCTCCAAAATTGGAGCAGAGGTCAGGACACAGACTCCGCCGGTGACCCCGGGAGCCATGCTTTATGCTGGTGTGGTGTCAGGGCAGCCACATTCCCTGTCACCCTCGGCTGCAAGTCCAGAGGGCCAGGTGGGTTTCTTGTTGTTGTTGTTGTTGTTGTTGTTAACTGATTCACATACATTATTGAAGTTCTTTGCCACATCCTGTCATACACCTAGCTGCCAATCAAATGTGAGTAGTTCCAGAGAAATCTGGTGCAAAATTAATTATATTCCTCCTGAAAACAACATTGGTTGCAGCTCCATACATGCCCTCTCTTTATTTATTATTCATCTCTAATTCACTTCTCTATGCATGTTTAGGTTCCTCTTTGTTTTGTTTGTCCTGAGGGATCCAGAAAAAGGACTTCATAGTTATCAGGTTCCATTTTATATCTATCTTATTTTGTGACACTGTTGTTTCCTCACCCCTTGATTCAATTAAATCCATTTGGTTGTCTCCGTAAGCTCAACCTGAGTAATTCATTCTCTTAATGGCAAATATGGACCAATATAAACAGTACCTGAAAGATCATCCACATTGTGATAATAAGAGAGTACAATTTATTAGAACAGAATAACATAAAACATGATTTTGTAGTTAACTAATACATGTCTTATCCTACAGGTGATCGAAAGAATACAAAACCCAATTAGGCAAACCGAATCTAGCCAGTCTCAGTCCCCACTGGGTCTTCATTTGCCAGGATCACATCACCAGGACCCAGTCAATCGGTTTATGAAAGGTAGGTTGTCCATTTGTTAAATCAAATTCTGTTGTAGTTTGTTTCTTTTGTTTTTGACAGGTTTGTCATTGTTTTGTTTCTGTAGTTTGGTTTTGTCTGTGTATGTATTGCTGGCTGTTGTATCATGTCTCATGCAATTTTTTTAGGCTGTCTCATGTGTAAACGTTTTTACCGGCTGTGTCATGTCGCTAAATTCTGTTCGTGCTTTGTCATATACCTGAAGCTATTTCTAGCTATTCTATGTCTCTAAATTTCTTCTGGCTGTCACATCACACATATAAAGCTTTTCTATTATGAGTTTCTAAATTAAATTTGTTTTGGCTGTTTTGTCACATATCTAAAGCTTTTTTAAACTGGTCTATCATGTGTCTCTAAATTTATTTTCTCAGGTATTGTGTCACATATAAAAAACATTGTTTTCTAAGTTAAATCCTATTTCCGAATATTCATATACTGACTGTAATATCTTCTCCCTGTTCTATCACTCATGTCAAAAGCTTTCTTCATTTTTCTTTCCTCTGCTTATGTTCTCCTTGTAT
The DNA here is from genome assembly GCA_963921405.1 of Cepaea hortensis. NCBI lineage: Eukaryota > Metazoa > Mollusca > Gastropoda > Stylommatophora > Helicidae > Cepaea > Cepaea hortensis. The sequence goes on from OY992876.1 coordinate 230,609,196, forward strand.
GTTTATGTTAATAAGCATGGAATGCTTAGTTTGTTTCCGTCTCTAGAATTTAGTTAGTTTATTTGCTAATTAATATGTTTCTGTTAACTATTGTTCATAGAGTACTTTCTTGTTACATCCATTTACATGCATGTTTTTATGTGCTCGTGAATGTGATTGTTCACATTCGTATATGATTTGTGGGTGTATCAGTTGAAATACATGTTTGTGTGTGGATGTGATAGTTATAACACTTATTTGTAAGCACGCACATACATAAACATGTGAACACCTCCGTGCAACCATAAAAAGTTATTAGCAAGTACTTTGTAGGATGTGACAATGAAGCCCTGCATTATTTGGCGGCTTGTGATTTTCTGGGCAATTTTACGTTCAATAGTTAGCCATATTTGCTTCCACTTGCGTACAAATGCATGCACATTCATACATATGTATATACCTGGACACACATACATGTATTCACCTTCACATCTTCACAGTCAGACATGTTTTTACACTTGCTAACACGCAGATACATTTTATCTTCATAACCACCATTATGTGTGTGACAGTGTACATGCCAGCTTGTCTTTCTTGATGTCATTGGTCGTTACTGTGCACTAAAAGAAAACACTCTGATTGTCTCTTTAGATGAAGCTCAGGATGGCTCAGGCACCCTCAGCGGGCATACGGAACGCACACCTTCCCGGGAGATAGCTATGTACCAGCATATGATCGAGCAGCAGCGATTGCAACAGCACCTGTTGATTGCAGAAGCTGCAAGAAACTCTGTCTCCGATCCCGCCCGAAACATTGCCGTGGCCATGAGAAATGCACTAGAATCATCTCGTAGCACACCTGTCGCTCTTGAAGGTGGCAGAAAGGGATCTTTACCAACATCCCAAGCAGTGAGCCATGGACAGCCTCTCAACTTGACTCCACAGTCAGACCTCCGTGGAGGCCAGCCAGATCCATCACGTGTGACTCCCAAATCAACTCCTCCAGCCCCACAGAGCCCTTTCTCTATGCAGTATTATGACCGCAAAGGAGAATCAGGTCGACTTCCAGCCACCGTGGCAGGACCTTTCATGCAGCCAAGTCCAGGAGGGCATCGGGAGGGTCTAGCCCCACATATTTATCAAGAACTATCTCTGGCCAACTTGCCTCACAGTTCATACATGGTGGGCAGACTGCCCATAGACCCTCGCATTTACGCTCCAGGGCAACAGGCACCACCTCACCTCATGAGAGAGGGAGTTCTTTCTGGGTCCTTCCCTCAAGCTTTCCCTCCTGGGTCTCGCTTCCCAGGCCTTGAACATCCCGAAGGAAAGAAGAATGATCCAGGTCACCCAGATCAACCGGGTCCCCACATGCTGAGGTCCCCATCGCCCATCCAGCGACAGATGCAGGCGGACGCATTGAGACAGCAGCTGACTCGCATGCCGTGTGACCTCCCTACTAGAGACAGCCCAGTTGGATTTTTACAGGTAAGTCTGGTCAGATGATTTGCCTCCTTCACAGTGAAGGTTGGTTGAAATGGATTTCTTGCATTCTCTGTTTTTCTACATGATGTAATAAAACATCGAGGTTTGTGCAGATTTTGCAGAGAAATCACCAACTAATGTTTAGGCGAGATAATTGACTTCATTTGACAGGATTTTATCTCACATTGCTCTCTCTTTTCACAGCTCAGCCTGCCGAAAGTTTTCCACATAGCATAACACCATAGCTCTGGTTGACGACCACCAAGTGTCAAAAAATATGTTTATCTTCTTGAAGTGATGATGTAGTCCAACATCCTTTTACAGTTCATCTTTTGGTATCTTCCCATTGGTTGGTTTGTAATCATTGGGTGTTCTTGCCTTTGATTAAATCTGGTGTGATGAATGCAGTTGTGTGAATCCCGACTGGGGCTTGTGAATTCAGTTTGCCTAAACCCTGACTAGGACTTGCATCTTTCTGAGTTCAGGTGATGTGAAGATTTCTCTCTCATCCTAGTACACTAAAAATCTGTTCTGTTGGGTTCTGTTGGGTTCAGAACTAGTATTTTAACACCACATCTGCAAAATGGCATGTTTCTTGGAATATTATCCAGACTGGGGGGAAAATCTGTGGTTAGGCCACACCGTGTGAAGATGCTGTCATTTCCTCAGCAGTATAGGATCTGGTTTACCCATGTAAACTATTGTCTTCCTGTTGCGCATTTACTGGCTTGGGGGAAATGCATTTGAATTCGCAACACAGCCGATTTTTAACATTGACTTACGTTCACAAGTCAACCCAGCTGAACATTGGTACCAGAAAATGTTGTTGAGGTAAAGGCGGCCAGTGTGACATTGGCCTCATCGCCCCTGGAGTGCTGATTGATCTATGCAAATATGTATATAGATTTGTATATATAGATTCAAGCCTGGACATTGAACAAGCAATTAGAAAGTCAAATAGAGGCCCTGGAGATATGGATATACAGATGAATATGTCATATTTCATGGAAAGTCAAATACAGAGGTTCTTTAAAAAAAAAGCTTTTGCTTGCCCTATTCTGTTCTTAATCTCTGTTGTGCATCTTCCATCTGATGTTATAAATGCCCCTAGATATTTAAAATTATCCACTTTGTTAAGAATGTTTCCTTCTATTTCCATTTCACATTTTGGTGTAACAATTTCTTTGATATCACCATTGTTACTGTTTTCTTGATATTCAAGGATTCTTTCTTTCTTTGCACGCTCTGTTACTACTATGCCCAACAACTGTTGTAGGGCTGTTGCATTATCCGCTACCAATACTGTGTCATCTGCATAGCGTATATTGTTTATATTATAACCTCTGATTAGTATTCCTGGCTTCTCTTTGATCTCTCTCATTATTACTTCACTATAGTACTTGCCTTACTAGGTGATTAAAAAAATTGTTTAAACATCTTTGACCCATCCACATGGTTCATCGGATGCCTAACATGATCTGTGTTGTTTTATTTCAGATGCCAGTTTGGTTTGTTATTTGCCTAACTACTAATTTGTTTCTCTAACGTCTCTGACAAATCTACATGGTTTACTGAATGTCTCACACGATCTGTATCATTCCATTTCAGAGGTACCCCGTTATGTGGCAAGGAGCCCTGGCGTTGAAGAACGACAACAGTTACGTACAAATGCACTTCATTGCTGGTAACCGCCGTCTGCCAAACCAGGCCCTGCCACAGCCCATGCAGAATGGGGCCTTGCCCCCTCTCCGCATCAGTCAGCGGATGCGACTGGAGCATGCCCAGCTGGAAGGAGTGGCTAAACGAATGCAGGTTAGTGTCTCATCAAGTGCCATCTTGGCGCTGGAGGCTGGCTGTATAGAATCTCATTACGTTCATCATCTCTCACAACCTGTTTCCTGTTTCTCCACAGAGCTCTCAGTGCAGCTTCTTCCAGTCTGCCGTTTCATGCTGTCTTTTATTTCTTTATTTCCTCCTCATTAACAAAAAGTCACGTCAGTTTATACCTTCATCTCATTCAGTATTATTATTTTCAGCCTCGTTTAATGCAATACTTATTTGTTTATGGAGCTTTGATGGCATAGTAATTAGTGCTCTTGCTTACCAAGATGGTGGTCTGGTGTCAATCTCCAGCAGAGGCAAAATTATTTTTCTGACCATCAGGGCTCTGGGCTCACTCCTGCACTTTTTTGAAAAATTGCATACAGCAATTTATCCAGCAGTCACCATTTGCTGCATTCAGTTATAACACCACTTGTAACATTCAATTATAACATCTTGTAGCATTCAATTATAACATCTTGTAGCATTCAGTTAAAATACTGTGTAGCATTCAGTTGTAACATCTTGTAGCATTCAGTTATAATACCACTTGTAGCATTAATTTATATTACCACTTGTAGCATTAAATTATAACACCACTTGTAGCATTCAGTTATAATACCACTTACAGCATTACATTATAACACCATTTGTAGCATTCAGTTATAACACCACTTGTAGCATTCAGTTATAATACCACTTACAACATTCAGCTATAACACCTTGTAGCATTCATTTATAACACCACTTGTAGCATTAATTTATAATACCACTTATAACACACAGTTATAATACCATTTGTACCATTCAGTTATAATACAACTTACAACATTCAGTTATAATACCTATTACAACATTCAGTTATAATACCACTTGTAGCATTCAGTTATAACACCTTGTAGCATTAATACCACTTGTAGCATTCAGTTATAACATCACTTGTAGCATTCAGTTATAATGCCAGCTGTAGAATTCAATTATAACACAACTTATAGCATTCAGTTATAACACCACTTGTAGCATTCAATTAAAACAATATTTCCGTATCTTGTAATTTCAGTGTGAAGACCATTACTGTATCCTGATCGCTGTTGCTTGCGGCCGAGACCAGATGGACATCAACCAGCAGACGAGAGCTTTGAACGAAGGGTTCATTACCTACCTGCTATCTAAACAAGCAGCTGGCATCGTCAATGTCCCACTTCCTGGCTCGGAACAGGTGCATAACACTTTTTATTGACTTAGTCATCAGATTATCCTTTATTGTCCCTTACAGCATCAGATTATCCTTTATTGTCCCTTACAGCATCAGATTATCCTTTATTGTCCCTTACAGCATCAGATTATCCTTTATTGTCCCTTACAGCATCAGATTATCCTTTATTGTCCCTTACAGCATCAGATTATCCTTTATTGTCCCTTACAGCATCAGATTATCCTTTATTGTCCCTTACAGCATCAGATTATCCTTTATTGTCCCTTACAGCATCAGATTATCCTTTATTGTTCCCTTACAGCACCGTTCATGTCCTTCCCCATATTATTCATTTTTGTTCCTCCTCTTCTCTCTGTCTTGTTAGATCTTCTTCCATTTCCTTTGCACTGTGGACTCTTTTTTTTTTTTTAAAAAGAAAATTTCTTATCCTATTCAGCGGCAGTATTTTTTGGTTCACGGTTAATCTAGTTCTTTTCAACAGCACCACATTAGTGGTTGTGTCATAGCATCCTAGACCTTCTGTGCCATGCAGCCACCAATTACTAAATATTTGTAGATTTTAATTGTCGCAGTTATCCTCCATGTTTCTGATCTGTACAGTAATTCCTAGTGCTATAATACCTATCCTAGTGCTATAATACCTCTCGTATTCTTCATATGATATCTTGATCTCTTGTAATTGTTTCGTTGTCCTCCATGTTTCTGATCTGTACAGTAATTCCTAGTGCTATAATAACTCTCCTAGTGCTATAATACCTCTAGTATTCTTCATATGATATCTTGATCTCTTGTAATTGTTTCGTTGTCCTCCATGTTTCTGATGTGTACAGTAATTCCTAGTGCTATAATACCTCTCGTATTCTTCATATGATATCTTGATCTCTTGTAATTGTTTCGTTGTCCTCCATGTTCCTAGTGCTATAATACCTCTCCTAGTGCTATAATACCTCTCCTAGTGCTATAATACATCTCATATTCTTCATATGACATCTTGATCTCTTCCTTGTAATTGTTTCATTGTCCTCTGTGTTTCTGATCTGTACAGATGAATTGATTTAACATCAGAATGTAATATTCTAAGTTTGGCATTCTGTTTAATTTCTGTTGACTTCCACACATTACTTAGTGCTATAATTCCTCGCTTGAGCTTTTGTATTCTTAATTTATCTTGATCTGTTCCCTGATTTTTGTCTATTGTCAAGTGCTATGATGCCTCTCTTGCCTTCTGTATTCTTGATTTGATATCTTTATCTGTTCCCCGATTTGTGTCTAAATTGCCTCCTAGATAGATCTATGATTCCGTCTCAAGTGAGATTCACAACGAGAAACCATGGCAGCAGCAGGATGTAACAATAGGAAATACAAACAGGCGTATGTAGCTCCTGTCAGGTTTACTAAGACCCCTCCCGCTCCAAACACTGGATTATCATTCGCCGAAAAGAGGCATAGTATATATAGTGCTGTACTCACATTTGTATTAACCAACCAGCGCTCAATTGGTGATGTTGCTATTATGTCTGCCGCCTTCACTTTCCAAGTCATTTCCTGGAATCCATTTTAAACATATTTTTTTGGTGGGGGGGGGGGGGGATTTAATTTGCTTGCTTTGAACTCCAGCATAGTCCATGCTGGAGTGACTTTTGCATGTGGGCTAGTTTTCCTTATTACCAGTGTCCCTCACCATCTGGTGAACCCACTCCAATTTCAGAGGTACTTGTAATTTACGTCCCCAAGTCAGGGACGAGAAGTCATTTTAGTCCAACTGACCGGTGTAGGAGTTTGACCCGCTACTCGGCATCAGCACACTGGAAGTTTAAGAGCAAACGTTCTTATCCATTCGGCCATGCTGACCTCCATTGTGTTTATTTGATTTTGATAATGTATTAATAATTACTTTACAATGAAGGAGCTCCATAAGCAACTAGATGTTTGTTTTTCTTCCCTCAGGTACGCTTTGTTGTACACATCTTCCCACCGTGTGAGTTTGTGGACAACTCCGTGGCCCAGCAGGGTGGTGTCATCCTCATGGAACAGCTCCGGGAAGTCCCGCACGCGGTTGTCATCATAGCCACCACGTGAGAGGAAATAGAATCGAACCTCGATCAACAAGAAACACAGCAGGTCACACTCGGCTACGCCACGAGTGAATGGCATGGTTCTATACGTGCCACAGCCTCATCGCACCAGCTTACAGCCTCATCGCAAGCTGCCGTCAGCCTCAGTTTTTATGCTGCACCCCCACGTGTGATAGAAAATTACCAAACCCATGCTCGTGGGTGTAATTACACTGACATCAAGTGTACTTTCAGTAAAGTTGAAATGCAGCATCCACATGCTGCGGGGATCCAGGGTCCACATGCTGCGGATCTGCAGATAGCATTAGCATGTCTGAAGCACCATGAAACGCGCCTTGGTTGCCAACTTTGAAAGTTTTCATACAAACTGCAGGGCAATCCAGATTAAGTATGTCACGATAGCAGGTTAAACATCAAATGCAGTTTTAACACAAGCCGGTTAAACATGAGAGCAGTGCAATGTCAGCAGATGAGACGGGATCCTTTTATCAGTTTTGAATGTAAACATTTCACAATTTTAAAGCTGTATTATTTTTAGCATTGCTGCATGTATCCATTGGATACTTCCGGATTGCTTCATGTGTATCTGCAAGATAGTTATCTAGCTGTTACCACGGTCAGAAATTTTGTAAATTTGTGCCACAATATAAAATTTATCAAACAAAATACAAATCCATGGATTCATTTGTTCGTTGTTTAGGATCAGTAATTGATACCAAGTGACACTTTTAACATTCTAATGTATAGTTTCCCGGCCTACCACATTTGAAGTCAGCATGAGGCGATTTGGCAGCAGATCGGTTTGCGTTGATTTTCACAATGATATGAGCGTGGGATGTTCAGAAAGAAATGGCATATTATTAAACGTTAAATTGCCTATAAAATCACAACCAGCCAGTAAATGCTGGGGTCGATCATGAAGTCCTGTACAGGGCATGTGACTAACTCTGGATGTAGTGCAATTCTCTGCTGATGCAAATGAACACAAGTAATGACTTTTAACACAAAATAACTTGTTATATTGAAATATATGTCACATGACTTAACTAGTTATTTTGCTCTTAACAATTCTATGTGAATCATGGAAGTAACTTCTTATTGGACAAACTTTTGTGGTGTGTAGCCAATCAGAATATAGTTTAGCAGAAAATAGATTTCATCGTACAGACATCGTTGAAATGTGATTTTTGCAAGTATCAAATTGCATATGCCTCGTATGGGATATGTGTTAAATGTATGTTGTTCTTGGAGACAATTTGTTTACACAACTGAACTGGCATGAATTCAGCATACCTCTGCAAACTAAATATGACGTCATGTCACGATGGACCTCGTGACAGATAGATATTCTGTTACTTTCTCCCATCATGTGACATACACCAGCTTACATTGCCAGCATTTTTCTGTGTTGTGATCCAAAGGAGAGATTTTACGCTTGGATTGGTTAAAATATTTTGTTTGGATCTCACAAATGACAGAATAATGAACAGGTTGATCAAAGAACAAGCTGGGCACACTATCCGAGAAGGTTTTTCTAAAGACACCAAAGTTTGTGAATCAGATGTCCTGTGCGCCCCCCCCCCCCCCCCCCCCCCCCCCCCCAACTGCCCTGGACAAAATGGCATCTTTACTGACCAGGTACCTACTTTGGGGTGGGCCAAAAGGTGAGTTCCCTACCAGACTGACTGCTGAAGAAATAGCCACTCTGGCATCAACATTTCCGGCACTAAAAGCTTCCCATTCGGCACAGAAAAAAAACAACACCCTAACTGTGTAAATATGCGTTAATGAATTTGATTCAGCGCTTCATTTACTCCGCAATTTTAACATACCGGACATTGTTTGAACTCTTCTGAGACAAAAGGTGTCAATCTTCCAGAGAACACTTATTTGGCAGGAATCTATTATTCTGGTGTGAACTTCGAGAAGAGACAAATATGGACGGTCCTCTGTCGGAGTGTTATATTGTTGTTTGTGATCTATCTGTCACCGTAGTCTGCTGTTGTAATTCCCCATTCTGTTCTTCTGCTTTCTTTGTGATCATTGGTTGTCGTATTGAAGTCATCAAATGTCATGTGATGTTGCCATTGCATGAAATGGCTGAATGTAAATTTGAATTCAATGTTTGCTGTTTCTGCCATCATGAATAGTTGATAATGGTCAAGTAAGGTTGTTATTCACGCCACATGTTTGTGTAAATATGACATGAGAGGGTGTGTGTGAGTTTGTGATTATGAGTTGTTTGTGATTGTGAATGTCATGTAAGGTTGCTACTGTTGTTAATGATTGTAAATGTCATTTAATACTGTCTTTGGATGTTATTGTTTGTAAATGTCATTTCAAATTGCCATTGGATGTTATTAATGGTTGTAAATAAGGAAGGTAAGGGTGTTGTTAGTGACTGTAAATTAATGGTTGTAAATATATCATGAGAGTGATCAGTAGAATGAACATGTGCGGTACACGCATATATGTATATACATTGAACATGTGCGTTACACGCATATATGTATATACATGTATTCTTTACACATGTTTGTAATTGTGTGTGTGTGTGTGAATTTTACAGCTTATAACTGCCAGTTTATCATCATTATTCAGTGTCTACAGATTGTGTGTGTCACCATGTCTAAATGTTGATGTGTGAACAGTGTGTCTACAGATTTCAAGTCCAAGCACCTCATGTGGATGTCCAGACATCTTGTCTATAGACTTGATGTGTTGACATTGATGTCCGTAGACATTCTGTCCAAACATGTTTATAGTGTGATGTGAACATGTGTGTGTGTGAGAACATATCTATAGACTGAACTTTGTGTCCAAATGTCATAACTGATGTGAACACCTGTGTGTGAACTTATCTGTATACTGTCAACTTTGTCCAAACATAATATCTGTAGTGTGATGTTAATATCTGTCTCTGAACTTCTTATCTTTCATGTCTATAATGTGAACTTTGTGTCCAAACATGACTGATGTGAACATCTGTGTGTGTGAACTTATCTATAAACTGTGAACTTTTTATGTCCAAACATGTCAGTAGTGTGATATTAACATCTGTGTCTCTGAACTTCTTATCTTTCATGTGTTTAAAATGTGATGTGAATATCCGAGTGTGAACTTGTTATCTTTGACTGCAAACGTTAATCTATAGACTGAACTTTGCATCCTATCATCGTGCCACGAATCTTGTTTTAAACATCTGCATGCAAACTTATCTTTCTTGTCTATAGGCTGCGAACTGCATCCAATCATCCAGTTTATAGTCTGTAGTAAACATCTGTGAATGTAAACATCTTTAATCTATAGATGCGAACATCTGCGTGTGAAGTTCATAGCTGTAGACTTTGTGTCCAGCATTACACATTTTCTGTAAACTTTGCGTGTGGCAGTGTATAGCATGGACATAAGTGTGTGAATGTCTATAAATATATATAGAGATGTTTAAGAGCTTCTTGTACAATTTACTTAAAATGGCTATATTTTAGAAATCATTTCCCTGTAAGATATATCGATGTATATTCTGTGTATATTGTTAATGAAGGGGTTTCTTTTGATGTTTTTGTTGTATTGAGATCATTAGAAAAAAATGTTTATTTTTTGCTTTTGTTAAAAGTGTAAATATTATATATGTATAAACGTGTACAGAATACGATAATGTCCTTACTTGTAGCATATACGCGAAATTAAAGTCGGTATAACTATTTATATACACATACAATGATGTACATTCACACGTGTGTAAAATGTATGAACCAAGTTGGTCCTGCGGAGCGGGGTCTTGTCATTGTGTGTGTTTGCGAGTGTGTGTGTGGTATTAGGGATTCAATTCGAGCTGCTGTTTATTATGTCATACAATCAGTGTCATGTGGATTCTGTTAGATTCATGAATAAGTTGTTGTATATAGTACTGATTGTGTTTTTGTTGATTCATTCTCATTTTATTTTGTTACATAAACCATATCTTCATTACCGTTTTCAGGTTTGTGAAAAAAAAATATTTATTCTCAACAAGAAAATAAATTTCAGTAAATACAAAAAAAAAAAAAAATAAAAATTTAAAGACGTGTGCGGCAGAAAGAAAGATGATACATATATGTTAATGTGTATATCTCTGCATGTTACATGTTTTTTTTTTGTGTGTGGCAATTATTTGTTCCAATGACTGGAGTACATTTATGTGGAAAAAAAAATGCTGTTATGAGTAATTCTTACGGTTAATAAACATGAAGAGATGATATAAATAATAATATACAGGTGTTTTCTGCTATCTATGTGCATGCATGCATGTGAGAGTGTATAGGAGTGAAGGCAAGGAACAGGTGAACATCTCATGCATTGTTTTTAACATGTTTGCTCGCTTCGACTTCGAGTGCAGTCCATACACATACTACCACTTCTAGTGTACTGACTGACTTTAGGGTCAGCTTACCAAGTGTCCCTCGCCATCAGGAAAACCCACTTCAGCTTCTGAGGTACTTGTAATCTATGTGCCCAAGTCAAGGACGAGAAGTCAACATATTAATTCACCAGTGTAGGGGTTGAATCCGCTACCACGGCATCACCACACCAGATATTTAAGTCATTGCTCTTATCCATTCAGCCATGCTTTTAATTAGTTCTTGTAGATTGTCTTTCATTTTCTGTCCGTCTATGTTGCTTTGTATTTCCTTCAGAAATCACATTTTCTGTCCGTCCATGTTGCTTTGCATTTCCTTCAGAAATTACATTTTCTGTCTATCCATGTTGCTTTGAATTTAGAAATCACATTTTCTGTCCGCCCATGTTGCTTTGCATTTCCTTCAGAACTCGCATTTTCTGTCCGTGCATGTTGCTTTGTATTTCCTTCAGAAATTACATTTTCTGTCCATCCACATTGCTTTGTATTTCCTTCAGAACTTACATTTTCTGTCCATCCACATTGCTTTGTATTTCCTTCAGAACTTACATTTTCTGTCCATCCACATTGCTTTGCATTTCCTTCAGAACTCGCATTTTCTGTCTGTGCATGTTGCTTTGTATTTCCTTCAGAAATTACATTTCCACTGCCATTAGATGTCAGTCAGCTTGTCTGCATCTTGTCCATGTTTCACAGCCATACAACAGCATTATTTCTGTGTAGCTCTTCATAACATCCCATATATGACCAACCATCTCAACACAATTTAAATATGACCACCATCTCAACACAACCCAAACAAGACCAATATCTTTAACACAACCCAAACATGACCAAGGATCTCAACACAACCAAAACATGACCAATTCAACACATACATCTCAACACAAACATGGTCTCAACATTGGGAAAAGTGACCATAGAACAAGTGTGTGTTTCATTAATGGTGTATTAATAATATCACATACGAACTAATAACAAAGTAATACATGTAACAAGTATGATCTAGACTACACAAGAAACGAAGTGACAATTACACATTAAAGAATACAAAACACGGTGCAGCTAGTTCAGCTGTCCAAGGCTCAAGCACATAGTCATGGCATACTGAGGATGGGTCTCTATATGAACAATACAACCTGCAGTCAATCAAGTATCATCTGCACTGCAGTGCATCAACACTCACTCCCGCCCGTGTTTTACACTCCCGACAGACCGCTGTCTATCTCTTGATGTTATCATCCCACTTGTACCGCTGTCTCCCTTTTTTCATCTGCTCTGGACTGTTCAACCTCTGGTATAATTTGTATCTGAGTGTTTACGTTTTTTTTTAAATGTAGGTAAATATTTGACTTGTCTCGATTTGGTTTGACTTCTCCCATGAGACCTGTCCACTGCACTTTCTCCAGAATTTCTACAATTGCTGGTTTTATATCTCCCATGCATTTGTTCTGTGTTTCAACAAGTCTACCATACATACAACCCTGTACAGCCTCACGAAGTAATAAATACATTTTAATACAGAACATTTTAACACCGAACACACAAAAAACATGTACCATGAATATGTACGTTAAGCACAAGGGCAAGGCCCCCCCCCCCTTTCCATGTCTGGAAACGTAGATATATGATACTGGCTTTATATTTGTTTAGACCAACTGACAATTGATGGGTGATAACAACAAGGCACGCCTTAACTTCTCAGAACGTCCCCATGTACTCAAGTTAGGCTATGACTGCCTGGCCAGTCCTGAAACACATCCTATCTCAAGGTGGAATCATACACATGACCGCCAGGCATGAAGGCTAGCCACTATACTGCCGCTCCAGACTACCTTTGTAACAGACAATTATCTGGTGGTAATTAACAAACCACGGAGAATGCACTTCAACCCCATCGTCAAATGACTAACTACGTACGCCAAACTTATTTCTGTGTTTCCTGCTGACTGTCTTGTCCTGTCGGCCATGGTCTCTGACATGTAACAAAACAAGCATTCAGTTTCTCTCTCTCTCTCTCCCTCCCTCCCCCCCCCCCTTCCCTCACAGGAAAGTGTCTGCAATGTCCTGTGCCCATCTCTGCTCTGGTGAACCCCAACCACTTTTGCCAGGAACCAGGTCTTCCATCACTGATCTCTCCCAACCACTTCTGCCAGGAACCAGGTCTTCCATCACTGATCTTTCCCAACCACTTCTGCCAGGAACCAGGTCTTCCATCACTGATCTTTCCCAACCACTTCTGCCAGGAACCAGGTCTTCCATCACTGATCTCTCCCAACCACTTCTGCCAGGAACCAGGTCTTCCATTACTGATCTCTCCCAACCACTTCTGCCAGGAACCAGGTCTTCCATCACTGATCTCTCCCAACCACTTCTGCCAGGAACCAGGTCTTCCATCACTGATCTTTCCCAACCACTTCTGCCAGGAACCAGGTCTTCCATCACTGATCTCTCCCAACCACTTCTGCCAGGAACCAGGTCTTCCATTACTGATCTCTCCCAACCACTTCTGCCAGGAACCAGGTCTTCCATCACTGATCTCTCCCAACCACTTCTGCCAGGAACCAGGTCTTCCATTACTGATCTCTCCAAGCCACTGTGATGTTTAACGTGGGACAAAATATTTCAGTATTCGAGACAAGCCACTGTCACATTATCAGGCAGGTTTCTTCTGTGCCCAGATCTTGTAGAATTTCAGCATCTCCCTTCTCGGCTCGGTCCACGCTATTCTAACAATTTCCCAGTAACATTTGAGTTCAGAAGCCCAGATTTTCTTCTATATCGATCATGACGGGAGCGGCTGGCAGAGTGGCTACAACGTAGCATTCTCCTTCAGGAGACCTCAGTTCAAATCTTTGCCAAGGATGTGGATTTTTTTCTGTCGAAGGCAAAGAGAAAACCCTAATCTGCACAGTTCACAGGACTGCACCAGCCAGGCGGCCTTAATTCCTCAGGCTCAAGACACCCCCCTCCCCCCTCCTATCCTACACCGCCAGGTCCTGTAGGCAGTAGATGACAGTAATTGTGAAATAGTCCACGACTCACATTCATATGTAAGATGCACACTCTTAAAATTGTACTTGACTTTTGTCTCCAGGTGTCGTGCCATAGAAGTCAGTCATAAACCCTTTCATACACCTTAGCTACTTGGGCATATGGTGCTCGACCCAGATTTGTATAGGCACATGCTGGGTGGTGGTTAGTACCATACTGACCGCCGTTATTTTCTGGGTGATGGTTAGTACCATTCCAACCGCCTTTATTTGCTGGGTGATGGTTAGTACCATACCAACCGCCTTTATTTGCTGGGTGGTGGTTAGTACCATACCAACCGCCTTTATTTGCTGGGTGGTGATTAGTACCACATTGACCGCCTTTATTTTCTGGGTGGTGGTTAGTACCACACTGACCACTTTGATTTCCCAAATTATTTCCTGATACCCATATTAGACCGGGTTGACTTGAGAGCCCGGGCCAATGTAAAGGTTCGAATCCTCGGGGAGTTGTGCCAGACAGAGTTACTATGAGGGCAAGTTAATAAGTAAGTCACAAATGGCTGTAGAAAAATAACTAAATATGATAACAACTTGAAACCAGTTTACTTTTGTATAAACATTATCCCTTTATTTCTCAACATAATTTCCACCAACACTGATGCACTTATCCCATTGTTTTATCAATCCTCCCAAATCGGTTGCATATAACTGCGTGCCCTGTTTTCTAACCTCATTTTCACTTCACATTCAACTTCGGCATCACTCGTGAAATGTCTCCCGCCAAGGTGGGTTTTCAGTAGACTTAGCCCCTAGCGATTTCCAGTAAAGCTGTCCATAGCTGGGTAGAAAAAGGTTACGGGGGCGAGTCAATAAATAAGTCACAGTTTTGTGGGATGGCAGGTAAATGAAAACACAGCACGCAGTTTTATGCAGCCGGTTTTGGAGGACCGATAAAACGATGGGATAAATGCATCAATGTTGGTGGAAATTATGTTGAGAAATAAAGGGACAATGTATGTATACAAATAAACTGGTTTCAAGTTATCATAGTTAGTTATTTTTCTACAGCCATTTGTGACTTACTTATTAACTTACCCTCGTATTAACAGCCATCTGCGACACCGAGCGTTTAAAGAAAGACTAAACTACCGACAACAGCAAATTTAACTAATCTGACAGCAAATATTAGTACTAGAATCACATTTGTGCACAATAACAATTAAAAATGCTTGATCACACACATCCACATGCATGCAAGACGTCTATATTTTTGTTCTGGTTCTTGACTCTGTGTCTTGTCTGTTTGCCTGTTGTCTGTTTGCATTAAGACTATCTTCAGTTGATAGGTAACAGACCACAACCACCCATACATCGACATAACCACACATACATCGACATAAACCACCCATACATCGACGTAACCACCCATACATCCACACAACCGCCCGATCATCCAATTAGAAACAAAACAAACAGAACAGGGTCATTGATCTAGCGAAACAGAGAAGCTGTGTGACTAAGCTCGTCCAATTAAGTATGTAGGTGACAAATGTTGATTTAGCATCGGGTCTCGTAAAGTCCACTGCGGCCGATGTAGCGAACCCATTTGATGACGTCATGGTCACTGTAGTTAATCTTAGATTCAAAGACCTTCAGGTAGCGAACCTTGAACCCAGATGGAGCAAACGGCACCTGTGTAGAGTAAACAATCAAGTATTTTGTTGTGAACACAGGTAATATGTTTATTGTTCCATAAAACATCAGTTGAAACCTAAGGTGCTATTTCAATGGTTCGATACAAATTCTCTCCACCTTCCATAAGTGTGAGTTCAGGTGGGTGATAGACCTGGCTAGTGATGACATAGCTGTGGGTTCAGTTGGGTGATAGACCTGGCTAATGATGTTATAGTTATGGGTGATAGACCTGGTTAGTGATGGCATAGTTGTGGGCTCAGGTGTATGATAGACCTGGCTAATGATGACATAGTTGTGGGTTCAGGTGGGTGATAGACCTGGCTAGTGATGTTATAGTTGTGGGTTCAGTTGGGTGATAGACCTGGCTAATGATGGCATAGTTGTGGTTTCAGGTGGGTGATAGACCTGGCTAATGATGACATAGTTGTGGGTTCAGGTGGGTGATAGACCTGGCTAATGATGACATAGTTGTGGGTTCAGGTGGATGATAGACCTGGCTAATGATGGCATAGTTGTGGTTTCAGGTGGGTGATAGACCTGGCTAATGATGACATAGTTGTGGGTTCAGATGGGTGATAGACCTGGCTAATGATGGCATAGTTGTGGGTTCAGGTGTATGATAGACCTGGCTAATGATGACATAGTTGTGGGTTCAGGTGGGTGATAGACCTGGTTAGTGATGTTATAGTTATGGGTGATAGACCTGGTTAGTGATGGCATAGTTGTGGGTTCAAGTGTATGATAGACCTGGCTAATGATCACATAGTTGTGGGTTCAGGTGGGTGATAGACCTGGCTAATGATGACATAGTTGTGGGTTCAGGTGCGTGATAGACCTGGCTAATGATGTTATAGTTATGGGTGATAGACCTGGTTAGTGATGGCATAGTTGTGGGTTCAAGTGTATGATAGACCTGGCTAATGATGACATAGTTGTGGGTTCAGGTGGGTGATAGACCTGGCTAGTGATGTTATAGTTGTGGATTCAGTTGGGTGATAGACCTGGCTAGTGATGACATAGTTGTGGGTTCAAGTGTATGATGGACCTTCCTGGCTGGTGATGACATAAGTTGTGGGTTCAGGTGGGTGATAGACCTGGCTAGTGATGACATAGTTGTGGGTTCAAGTGTATGTTAAGGTGATCAACAATGACCCAGCTCAATAATCATTCCTTCTCTAATCTAGTCTATAATCATCCTTCTCTAATATAGTCTATTATCTTCTCTCATCTAGTCTATTATCTTCACTATCTAATCTCCTCCTCCATAACAACTCCTTGTTCCTTAAAAACCCTCACGATTAAAGCAGCCCAATTTCTGCACTCATCTACAACCACACCCATCTGTGGTAACCCATTTATAACTACACCCATCTGTGGTAACCCATCTACAACTACGTCCATGTACGGCTACACCCATCTACAACTACATCCATGTACGGCTACACCCATCTATAAGAACCCATCTACAACTACGTCCATGTACAGCTACACCCATCTATAACTACACACATCTGTGGTAACCCATCTACAACTACATCCATGTATGGCTACATCCATCTACAACTACATCCATGTACGGCTACACCCATCTGTGTTAACTCATCTATAACTACACCCACCTGTGGTAACCCATCTATAACTACACCCATCTGCAGCTACGTCCATGTACGGCTACACTCATCTACATCGACTCACCTCAAAGTTCATGGAGATGGGTGGCCGGGTCCACTTCTTGCCCTTGTCGCTGGTGTTGAGCAGCTCAATTTCTGCACTCAGCTGGCACTCCTTCATGCCTCCCATACGCTTGATCCTACAACACACAATCACACAGGTCAATTTGTTCATTTTATTTTAATTACACAAAATGATGTGCGCATTAGTGCCACTGACAGGGGGCAACACAGAAAATGCCAAAAGTGATGCTGGACGAGGCTTCAAAGCCTGCACTCATTATCTGCCAATAGAGAGACATACAGGCCAACTACTCCTGTGTGCATCCAAGCCTACACAATGTGATAGCCCTGTCACATCACAGCCCTGTCGTCACATCACAGCCCTGTCGTCACATCACAGCCCTGTCATCACATCACAGCCCTACAGCTGGTTCTTGGTTCAGGACATTTAAAAAACATTATATAATTTTATTTTAATGATATTAGCCTGAATTATATTCCTGATCATTTAGATCCAATCATCTCAAACTTTTATATATATATTTATTTTTGTTCGCTTGCTTGGAACTCAAGCGCAGTCCACACAATAGCTACTACTTCTAGTGTACTGGACTGATGTTTGCGTGTGGATTAGCTTTCCCTATTACCAGTGTCCCTCACCATCAGGCAAACCCACTCCGACTTCTGAAGTACTTGTAATTTAATCCCAATGTCAAGTCAAACATATGCCTGTGAGACCCGGACACTTACTAAACAAGCTGAATAGCGCATAAATGGATAAAGGAAAAAACAAATGCATCCATACTTCAAGAGCTGAATAATGAAGAAGGTTGGGTAGTAAAGACGATAAAACAAAGAAAATTGAAATATTTTAGTCACTTGAAATGTCAAGAAAGTTTGGAGAGAAAAATAAGGAGGGGTATATGCCCGGGAAGAGAAGAAGAGGAATGCCAAAGAGAAGATGGGTGCAGGATGTGTCGGATGATCTCCAGATGGGTGTATCGGACGTACGACATCTTAAGAAAATCTCTCGATCATAAGCAAGATGTCCTGTATCCGATACACCCATCTGGAGATCATCTGACACATCCTGCACCTATCTTCTCTTTGGCCTTCCTCTTCCTCTCTTCCCAGGCATATACCCCTCCATTATTGTTCTCTCCAAACTTTCGTGACATCTTTAATAGCTAATCGTCTTCAATATTCAGCTCTTGAAGTATGGATGCATTTGTTCTTTTCTCTCCCGTGTGTTGCCAGGGCCCTTAAGGGAAGCAAAGAATAGCAACACTGCAGCCTACCACGCATGTCGTAAGAGGCGACTAAGGAGGCTTGATGGTTCCGTCGCCCTGCTACTGAGTGAGTGCGTGGCGCGACACTGAGTTTCGTGTGAAGTGCTTTTGAATCTGCCCGAGGTTTTTTGGAACGTGACTGCATGTTCGGAGTGATGGCAGATGGCTATGTCCCAGAGTTGACCGGTTTTTGCCTTATGCAGAAATGCGTGGCTGCTGGGCTTCTGGTTGACGATGAACTGTATTTCGTGGACTGTGTGGGTGAACATCTAGGAAACATCCAGATGCAGATTCCATCAGAAATGAACTGGGTGTTTTGTGGGGGACTATTGTGTTGACATTCTGGCGGCGGCATTATGCACAGTGCATCTGTGCGGGCGGTTGTTTGTCGAGACTCCTGTCTTTTCCACTTTTCACATTGGGCGGTGGGGAGCGTTTTGTATGGTATTCACTGGCACAGGAACGGAGCATAATGGGGACGACCCGTTGCTGTGAAGTTGGAACTGCGACTAACTAACTAACTAACTTGTTCTTTTCTTTATCCAAGATATTCTTAGAACTTGTCTATAATATTTATATTAAAAGGCATTTATAACATACTAGCTGACCCAGCCCGGCTTCGCCCAGTCCCTGGTGGGGAGCATCTCATTTAATTCATATAAGTAGTCATATAAGCTCCCGTTCCCGACTGTCTGTCTGTCTGTCTGACCCGGCTTCGCCCAGCCCCTGGTGGGAGCATCTAATTTAATTCATATAAGTAGTCATATAAGTTCCCGTTCCCGACTGTCTGTCTGACCCGGCATCGCCCAGCTCCTGGTGTGGAGCATCTCATTTAATTCATATAAGTAGTCATATAAGCTCCCGTTCCCGTTTATCTATCTGTCTGTCTGTCTATCTGTCTGTCTGTCTATCTGTCTGTCTGACCTGGCCCGGCTTCGCCCAGCCCCTGGTGTGAGCATCTCATTTAATTCATATAAGTAGTCATATAAATTCCCGTTCCCGACTGTCTGTCTGTCTGTCTGTCTGACCTGGCCCAGCCCTTGGTGGAGAGCATCTCATTTAAATCATATAAGTAGTCATATAAGCTCCCGTTCCCGACTATCTGTCTGTCTGTCTGTCTTGGGTAAATGGAGGAGGGAAGAGGAAGAGGGAAGAGGAGGAGACAGGGGGAGTAGGGAGGAATAGGAGGGAGGAGTAGGAGGGAGGGGAGGAGTAGGAGGGAGGGGGAGGAGGAGGGAGAAGGAGGATGAGAAGGGAGAGGGAGGAGGAGGGAGGAGGAGGAGTAGAGGGAGAGGGAGGAGGAGGAGAGGAGGAGGAAGAGGGAGAAGGAGGGGGAGAAGGATGGGGAGGGAGAAGGGAGGAGGAGGAGGAGGAGAAGGGAGGAGGAGGAAGGAGGAGGAAGGAGGAGGAAGGAAGAGGAGTGATTAGGAGGAGGGAGGAGGGCGAGGAGGTAGGAGGAGGAAGAGGGAGGAGGAGAGGGAGGAGGAGGAGGGAGGGAAGAGGGTGGAGGAGGGAGGAAGAGATAGGCGGAGAGAGGAGGCGGAGAGAGGAGGAGGAGGGAGTAGGGAGGAATAGGAGGGAGGAGGAGGGATTAGGAGGAGGGGGGGGGAGAGAGGAGGAGGAGGAAGAGGGAGGAGGAGGAGGAAGAAGAGGCAGGAGGAAGAGGAGGAGAACGCAGGAGGAGGAGGGAGAGGGAGGAGGAAAGAGGAGGAGAAGAGAGGAGGTGGAGGGAGAAGGAGGAGGGAGGAGGAGAGGAGGAGGAGGAATGAAGAGGAGGGAGGAGGAGGAAGAGGGATGTGGAGGAGGGAGGAGGAGAGAGGAGAAAAGAGAGGAGGAGGGATAAGGAGGCTGGGAGGAGGAGGAGAAGGGAGTGGGGGAAGAGGGAGGGAGAAGGGAGGAGGAGGGAGGAGGGAGGAGGAAGAGGGAGGAAGGAAGAGGAGGGATTAGGAGGAGTAAGAGGGAGGGAGTAGGGAGGGGAGGAAGAGGGAGGGAGGAGGAGGGGAAGAGGAAGAGTGTAGGAGGAGGAGGGTAGGGTTATAATGTCTCGTAGAGTTCGCGACGTGTAAAGAACTATAAAATCTTCAAACTTGATAGAGATAAGGTACTATTATTTATTTATTATGTTGTTAATCACCGACATGACTGTAGGTAACTCTTTAAGCAATAAAAGATGAGTTACAATGTTATGCATTGTGCATTATTTTTATGAAAACTTTGAAAAATGCCTTAAAGATATATCTTATTTATTACAACTCATAACTACAGACAAAGAGTTTATAAATCTTTGAAAACGATGCAACAATATGACTATAAGCTATACAGAAAAGTTATTAAAAGTTATGCCCCTTGAAATAACTTTTATAGAGTTCGCAATATAGAAATTATATAAAAAATGGAAATATTAATTAATATTAAGTAAGCAGCCGACTGTCACCACCTAAAAAAATATTCACAGTTGG
>OY992876.1:230630481-230752981 GCA_963921405.1 Cepaea hortensis
AAGCAGCCGATGTCACACTAAAAAAATATCACAGTTGGCTGCGCTGGAATGAAAGGAAGGCGTGTAGAAAATTTCATCTCAATCGGATGGGCCGTTCGCGAACGCATAAAGGACATACATATCCACACACATCCTTTTTTATATATAAGATTCAAAGGCACTTATGCACTGTTCATCTTGTTTAGTAAGTATCCAGGTCTCACAGGCGTATGTTGCAATGGGAAAGATGCATGCTCTTAAAAATAAAATTTGTGTAGTTCTATCTGTCACACTCCACAATTTATTCAGCTGTTTTAGTCTTTGAAGAGCAATAGGCATTCGTTTTTTAAATTTCTTTCATGTGTCACCATTGTTGGTAATCAATGACTCAAGATATTCAAAATTTTCCGCCACCTCCAATGTTTCCTCATTAACATATATTTCTTTCTCCATAGTAGTTTTATCTGTATGCATTATCTTTGTTTTTGCTATGTTAATATATAAGTTGTGGTTTTCACTATTCAATCTGTTGACTAAGTAAACTAAACTAACTACTGGTACCTAGCCTTTTTGACAGCCAATAGTTTGGTACATAGTGCTTAAAAAAGGCATAATAACTACAACCCATGGCAGGGACCAGGGATGGAGTTATACCTCTGCATGGCAATAAGCCAGGGCTGAATTGTGGAGACCATGTGTTGCCCATGTAGCATGATCCCTCTCTCGGCCTGCCTAGTTTACTCCAGAAGAAAGGTAACACTAATACGTCGGGAACAAGACAAGCTGCAGAAGCTGTCGGATCAGCAAAGTAATGTTATAACTGTCCATCGCTCGAAGCTTTGACCCCACCAGGACACTTAGACTTTAGGCTGCATTTTCTCGCACTAGGGTAAGGATTGCACTCTTCCAATTGTACTTCTCCATCTGAAACCGTTAGCACAAAGCAGGTAGTACCATCGATTGTTATATGGTAGCTCAATTATATCTGACTAATAACTAAGCAACTAATTAATGTTAGTTTCACAAGTTGCTACACTACTCGGAGACAGCTCGGGCTAGACTTACTTCCACACAATGGCATTCTCGCTGGCCTTGTATTTGGCTTTCCCTTTCATACAGATCACCTGGACACCGCTGGTGTTGAGAGGTGTTGGAATGCGTACCTGGAAGTGTGAGAAATGAAAATCCAGATTTATCAACTACAAGCACTTCTTAGCTCTTCCTTTTTCTTCAGTTGCAGAGGCTGCAAGCACTCGTACTATACCCACACAACATTATTCTTGTTACAAGCACAAACTTTCCTGACCAAACAAACACATGATACACTCTGATGTACAAGTACAAACTTTCCTGAAAAACCAAACACCCGATACATACCGATGTACAAGCATGAACTTTCCTGAACAAACAAACACCCAATACATTCTGATCTACAAGAATGAACTTTCCTGAACAAATTCCCGATGCATTCCGATGTATAAGTAGTGTAATGAAAGAATATTTGTACATGCCTCCAGGGAGACCGGGAAGATGGTGTACACCCCGTATTTGTATAAACTAATCACCATGTCATGTTGGCTGCCTTTACTTCCCAACATAATTCCCAGTACCCATGATAGGTTAGGTCTCACAGAGCTGGGGCTATGATCACATGGACCAGAGAGGAGAGAGACTGGAAGACTGGCAGGATGAGAATAGATTCATCTTGATTAACAAGCCGTCCGACCCACATACTTTCTACTTGAGATCATGGCACACTACAACTACACCTGACCTGGAGTGGAACATTATACAAATTTTTGGGAAACAACTTGGTCTCTCAAGAAATTGAGGATGCATTCCAAAAGAAGAAGCTGGTGCTTGCAGCATAGATAGATCTGAAGAAAGCCTTTGACAAAGTCTGGAAAGAAGGTTTGATGAAGAAACTGAGAAACTGCAAAGTCAATGGAAGAATGTACAAATGGGTGAAAGCATACTTGCACAATAGAAGAGCCTGAGTACAGATAGACAGACTCAAGAGCAAGAAAATACTACTGCGTCACGGTGCTCCCCAGGGCAGAGTTTTGTCCCACACACTTTTTCTAATCTTCATCAATGATCTCGTTGCTAATCTACCGCATGGAATTAAAACGGCAATGTACGCCGATGACCTGGTTCGATGGAGCACAAATGAACATGCATCAGTGGCCACCAGATTGCTACAAAGAGCTGTAGATACATTTGTTGCGTGGGCAAATAGATGGTGTGTCAGCATAAACACTGACAAGTGCATCACCACTCTATTTACACTCTCTCCAAAAGGTAGGGATCATCCAGATAAATGGAACACCCCTAAGAGAAGATAAAGAACCAACATACCTTGGAGTAACATATGATGGCAGGCTGACATGGAGAAAGCATATCAACAAAGCAGCAGCAAAAGCCAGAAGGAAAATGGCCATCCTGAGAAAGCTAAGTGAAACCACATGGGGAGCCAGTGGGAAAATACTTAGCAAAGTTTACCAACAGAGCATACGACCACACCTGGAATACGGGTCAACTATGTGGTGTTCGGCATCAAAAACCACACTACAAGAGCTGGACAAGGTGCAAAATCAAGCACTTAGAGTCACCACAGGAGGGATGTGATCAAACCCTATAGTGGAAATGGAGAAGATGGGGAGGACACAAGCACCGAGAGAGCGCAGAGAACGCTATTACAAACAGAAAAGTTCCTCAGCTTTCCAGGCCACCCTATGAAGAACAGATTTGAAAACCTAGTTATGGGGCAGTTGAAAAGAAGTAGTTTTATCCACCAGGCCAAACGAATCTGCAGAGAAACCACTGACCCCTAACAACTATTCCAGAGCGAACTCCCTGGAAAGATGAACATAGACTATCATTACAAATCCAGACAAAAGTGAGAGGAATATTTGACAAGGAAGAACAGAACAGTGTGCAGCGCAGAACAGCCACTCTCAGCTTCCTCAATGAAGAATACCCACAAGACCTCTGGAATTGAGTCTACACAGATGGGTCAGCACAAAATGCTGTTCAAAATGGAGGAGCGGGAGTGTACATAGAATACCCAAATAATACTAGGGACACAGCCAGAGTACCCACAGGAAAGTACTGCCATAACTATGATGCTGAAATTGAGGCAATCAAGATAGCAACAGAGAAATTACTAAATACCAGCAATGGTACACAACCTGTGGTGCTATTAACAGATGCAAAATCAGTACTCAAGGCGCTCCTGTCTGGGAAATTACCAGTACTAAGGACACTACTTTCTGAACTTAGCAGTCAGCATAAGGTCACCATACAGTGGATACCATCCCACTGTGGAGTACCCGGAAACGACAGAGCTGATCAATTGGTTAAGGGGGGAAGCCAAAGAAGAACAGCCTGATGTGCCCGTTACATACTACCAAAAGAAAAGAATGATCAAATTAGTCAGAAAGCCACCAAAACCTGCTCAAGATGACTACAACGTTATGGACAGACCAGAACAAGTCATTATTCTGCGCCTCTGAACAGGACAATATAGATTACGCAACCACATGTATAGAAAATTCAAGATCGGTGAAACAGCCATGCGCACATGTGGATTGGCGTCGCAGACAGCAGAGCACATACTCCAAGACTGCCCAAAATATAATATACCTAGGCAAACATTCTGGCCTAGAGAGACGACAGTGGAAGATAAACACTATGGACCGCTGTGTGAACTAAAAAAGACAGTTACATTCATACAAGAGACAACATTGCAGTTATAGACATATTTCCAGCGAACGAAAGAAGAAGGTTGGGTATAACTTAAAACATCCGACACAATGGAGATTTGAACACATACCATCAGACTGACAGGTAAATAAGCTGGCTACTGCACCACAGTGACTCCCGAACAATAAGTGAACAGATGAGAAGTATGCCAGTAAATGGCAAGGTGCCTTCATTGTTACATGATGTGTTGTAAAAGTGGCCAAGTGAGAGTTTGTAAAGAGTGAGGTTTGTAAAACTGAGTTTGGCCGTCAATCTGTGTGTCCACCTGCAGCACCCATGTCCTGCCTCACTACCTCCACAACTGGGCCTCGTGTGAAGCCAGCCAACCAGCTCGCTCCATTCCTCAGACCTCTGGAAGACCTGGGCAGCGCGGGTGCAAGGCAATGAGCCTTGGTCCGTTTGGTGCAATCTACACGCCTGCATGGTGTTACACCCCCTGCCCCCCCCCCCCCCCCCCACCATGACCAGTCACCTTCTACTCTACATTCCGCCCAACTTGCAATAATAAACATAAACAAATAAACAACTACATTCCACGAAAACTATATGGTATGTCATGAAACTGACACTACAACATTCACTTTGAGGTCTGGGTGATGAAGAGGAAGATAAGAGGGGCGAGGAGGAGGAGGAGAAGAATAGGAGGAGGAGAATGAAGTAGAAGAAGAGGAAGAGAAGGAGAAGAAAAGAATGAGAATGAAGATTTGGAGGAAGAAGTAGAAGAAGATAAGGAGGAAGAAGTAGAAGAGAAGGAGAAGGAGGAGAAGAAATAAAGGAGGAGGAAGAGAAGGAACGAGAAGATGGAGGAGAAGAAGTAGAAACAGAGAAAGAGAAAAGATGATATTAGCCAAGATATAAAAAGTTTATGACATAGTCAATGTCTTCATTGTTCACTGCGATGTTTGTTTCTATGAAGCTTTGTCTGTGGACATTATTATTATTATTTTTTTAAGTTCAGAAAAAGATAAGAGAATACAGCACTGCAACTGCAAAAAAAAAAAAAAAGGTAAAGATTCCCTGATAGTTGGAACAGCAACAAACATAAAAAATAATACTGTTGAATAAAATGCAGAGAGAGCGAGCGAGAGAGAGAGCGAGCGAGAGAGAGAGAGAGAGAGAGAGAGAGAGAGAGAGAGAGAGAGAGACAGACAGACAGACAGACAGACAGACAGACAGAGACAGAGACAGAGAGAGGATGTATCTCCGGTATGCTTCTGTACCTCGACTTTCTGGGCTAGCAGCGAGGGCTTGAAGTTGGACTTGACTACGACCTTCACCTCCATCTTCTGTCGACCAACTTCCCGGACTAGGGGAATCACACGGAATGGAAGGCTGATGTCTTTGGTGGTGCGGTATCTGCAGAGGAAATCATCAATACAGTTGCGATATCTGTTGTCTGTGGCTTAAAGTTAAGAGGATCGACTCCATTGCACTGGATGTGATCCCACGTGGCTCCATCAACTGATGCTGACTGCACCACAGGATAAACGAAACATACAAGGGCCTCAAAGAAGCAACACATGCACGTAGACTGCACCACATGGCAAATTGCACATAACACAAACATAAACACAAGCAACACAGACTACTGTAATGACACCAGGCCATCGTGACAGATGATAGTTATTGTGCTTTAAAAAAAAAGGCATAATAACCTCTCCATAGCACAAAGTCTGGGCTGTATTGTAGAGACCATGTGTTGCACATGTAGCATGATCCCTCTCTTGGCCTGCCTAGTTTACTCCAGAGACCATGTGTTGCCCATGCAGCATGATCCATCTCTTGGCCTGTCTAGTTTACTCCAGAAAGTAACACTAATACATCTGGAACAAGATAAGCTGCCAGATCAGCAAAGTAATGCTATAACTGTCTGCCCGTCGGAGCTTCGATCCAAATCCAGTTGCCAACCAAGGCATAGGGCTGGGTCTGTCCCGACATGATATTTAGTTCTTAGGTTGCATTTCCTTGCACAACGATAAGGCTGGTACCTTCAAAATTGTGCTCTTCCGCCTGAAGCCATTGGCACAATGTAGGGTGATTTGGTTTGGCGAGCGCCGATCAACATTCAGCGCTAACAGAAAGCAGGTAGTACCATCTGTCATACAGTAATATCTAAGACCTGGCTAAATCACATGACAAAATGAAAATAAAAGTACACATAGATACACACACGCAAACTAGACTGTACTACAGATTAACACAACATAAAAGTAGAGATAACACATCTACAAACAGGCTGTGCCACAGGCAAGTGCAACAGGAAGTAGAGATAAAACATACAGACTGTACTATAGGACACATGCCACATAAAAGTAGAGACAACACATATACAAACAGCCTGTACTATAGGACAATCACAACATAAACATAGAGACAACACATATACAAACAGCCTGTACTATAGGACAATCACAACATAAACATAGAGACAACACATATACAAACAGCCTGTACTATAGGACAATCACAACATAAACATAGAGACAACACATATACAAACAGCCTGTACTATAGGACAATCACAACATAAACATAGAGACAACACATATACAAACAGCCTGTACTATAGGACAATCACAACATAAACATAGAGACAACACATATACAAACAGCCTGTACTATAGGACAATCACAACATAAACATAGAGACAACACATATACAAACAGCCTGTACTATAGGACAATCACAACATAAACATAGAGACAACACATATACAAACAGCCTGTACTATAGGACAATCACAACATAAACATAGAGACAACACATATACAAACAGCCTGTACTATAGGACAATCACAACATAAACATAGAGACAACACATATACAAACAGCCTGTACTATAGGACAATCACAACATAAACATAGAGACAACACATATACAAACAGCCTGTACTATAGGACAATCACAACATAAACATAGAGACAACACATATACAAACAGCCTGTACTATAGGACAATCACAACATAAACATAGAGACAACACATATACAAACAGCCTGTACTATAGGACAATCACAACATAAACATAGAGACAACACATATACAAACAGCCTGTACTATAGGACAATCACAACATAAACATAGAGACAACACATATACAAACAGCCTGTACTATAGGACAATCACAACATAAACATAGAGACAACACATATACAAACAGCCTGTACTATAGGACAATCACAACATAAACATAGAGACAACACATATACAAACAGCCTGTACCACAGTGGTAAACGGATGATCAAAGCACACATTTAACAAAATACCCCCCCCCCCCCCCTCATGAGCTCAAACTTCTCATCGGGTGGGATGAAACTGATGCTGTGCTCCGTCTTGACAACACATACACAAACTGATGACATATAACAGATGCCCCCCATCACCTCATGAGCTAAAACTTCCTGTCGGGTGGGGTGAAACTGATGCTGTGCTCTGTCTCGACAACATCCACAAACAGATGACATGTAACATATGCTCTTCCCCCCCCCCCCCCCCCCCACCACCACCTCATGAGCTCAAACTTCCCGTCGGGTGGGATGAAACTGATGCTGTGCTCCGTCTCAACAACACATACACAAACAGATGATATGTAGCAGATTCTCCCCCCCCCCCCCCCCCCAACCTCATGAGCTCAAACTTCCCGTCGGGTGGGATGAAACTGATGCTGTGCTCCGCCTCGACAACATATACAAAAACCAAAAACAGATGACATGTAACAGATGCCCCCCTCACCTCATGAGCTCAAACTCCCCGTCGGGTGGGATGAAACTGATGCTGTGTTCCGTCTCGAACTTGCTCAGCTTGACACACTGGTGGAACTGACAGTCGTCGATGGCAATGGAAGTCTTGCCGGCAGTCCTGCACACACAAGTTGCTCACATTGGCTGACGTACATTGTCATGTCTGCTATTGCATATGTATATACAGGAGAAACTAGCCTGATGTGGGAGAATACGAGGCAAGAGAGGCAGAGGAAGGCTGGGAAAGATATTATATATTATTATATAAGCAGCACAAAATTCATATAAAAAGATAGAAAAAAAGGGAGGAGCGAAGAGTCATAATATCCAGTGCTTGCTAAGGACCAGGCACCTGAAGGAAAAGAAGAGGCAGAGGACAGGAGAAGGAAGAGAAGAAAAGAAGACGAAGAAGTAGTAGGAGAAGACAACATAAAATACATTCCTTCCCCATTTTTCCTCCAAAGGTGTCGACCCGCCCACCCACCCACACACAAAATCACATTACAGGAGGCCTGTAGTCTCAACTTTTAGATTTACAATGAATTTGAAGCTATGATGTTCGTGGATTAAAAATAAATTGTCTTATTCTTCAGAGACCAGCATGGACAAATGGATAAGAACACTCATTCTTAAACATCTGTGTGCTGATGCCGAGGTAGCAAGTTTAATCCCTACACTAGTTGGACTAAAATGCTGACTTCTCGTCCTTGACTTGGGGATGTAAATTACAAGTACCTCTGAAGTCGGAGTGGGTTAGCCTGATGGCAAGGGACATTGGTAATAGGGACAACTAATCCAGACACAAAGATCAGTCCAGTGCACTAGAAATAGTAGCATGTGTATGGACTATGCTTGAGTTTAAAAAGAGATACTAAAATGATAATATATAAAGTGAGTAGCTTTCATAAAATAAATGATATATAAAACAAGAGGAGCATTCATAAAAAAACTTCACTGATCAAACTTAGAATATTCAACTCTAACATTAAATAAGACAATACAGAGTGGATGAGAACACAGAGAGAGAGAGAGACTAAAACACTGACCAATACATTACAAACATCCACTATCCGATGCCTGTGTAGCTTAGAAAGACAAAAATAGTGTGAAAGAATAATTAAAACAGAGCTTAGGAAATGAACTAGAAAAGACTGCAGGGAACCAAGAGTTGAGGAGCAGATACTGGTGCTAGAAAATCAATGATAGCTAGATGATTAACTAGGAAGTCCTTTCTCTGGAAACCTCAGAGCAGACAAAACAGAGGCAGACCTAAAAAGACACAGAGAAGAGAATTGAAGACATGAATAATAGGGTTGGACAACATGATGATGATGCTCAATTTGAGGCTAAAGGGCTGAAGAAAGAAAACTACATAATGACAATGCAACCTATATTTTTCCAGGAAAACAAGAAAGAGAGAAAAAGAAGAAATGTAACGGAGAAAACAAACGTACACTCCACCACGAGAACTGTCATCCAAGCTGCTCTTTCCCTTGCTCTCCATCAGGACTTTGTCGTTGATTCCAAACTTGCACTCGGGCATGCCGCTCAGGTAGCTCTTCATGACGATACGCCCGGCCACATGGGCACTCAACACCTGACCTGCGGGTTGGAACACAAACCTGTCACATCATGTTACTGCCATGTTGACAAACACATGTCATCACACACCCATTCATTCATGTCACTGCCACATTGACAAATTCATGTCATCACACACAAATCTCATGATGTCACTGCCACATTCACAAACTCATGTCATCACACACAAATCTCATGATGTCACTGCCACACTGACAAACACATGTCATCACACATCCATCTCATCATGTCACTGCCACATCAACAAACACATGTCATCACACATCCATCTCATCATGTCACTGTCACGTTGACAAACACATGTCATCACACATCCATCACATCATGTCACTGCCACGTTGACACACACATGTCATCACACATCCATCTTTATTCTGTCACTGCCACATTGACAAACATGTCATCACACATGGATCTCATGATGTCACTGCCATGTTGACAAACACATGTCATCACATACACATCTCATCATGTCACTGTCATGTTGACAAACATGTCATCACACATACATCTCATCATGTCACTGCCACGTTGACAAAAACACACCATCATACACCCATCTCATCATGTCACTGCATATAGATAAACACGTCATCACACACCAATCTCATTATGTCACTGCCACGTTGACAAACAAGGTCATCACACACCCATCTCATGATATCACTGCCACATTGGCAGACATATGCCATCACATTCCATCTTATGATGACACTGCCATGTTGACAAACACATCTCATCACACATCTATCTCATGATATCACTGCCATTTTGGCAGACACATGTCATCACACACCCATCTCATGATGTCACTGCCATGTTGACAAACACATCTCGTCACACATCTATCTCATGATGTCACTGCCATGTTGACAAACACATCTCGTCACACATCCATCTCATGATATCACTGCCATGTTGGCAGACACATGTCATCACACACCCATCTCATGATGTCACTGCCATATTGACAAACACATGTCATCACACACCCATCTTATGATGTCACTGCCATATTGACAAACACATGTCATCACACAATGTCACCACAGACAATGTTTGAAAAAGCTTCATCAACAAACACATGTAACCATAGGCAAATCTTTGAAACAGTTTTATCAACAAACACACGACACCACAGGCAAGTCTTTGAAAAAGTTTTATCAACAAACGCAAATAACCACGGGCAAGTATATGAAACAGTTTCATCAAAACACATCCACAATAAGGCCTTTGAAACAGTTTAAGATAAAAATAGAATTTCACCAATAAAGTAATGACACCACAGACAGACTATGAAACAGTTGTAAGATAAAACTACACTTTCACCAACAAACAACACCACCACCAGCCACAGAAACATTTTCAGACGAAGTTGTTCGTCCACCATTGCCACAGACAATCATTTTGTCAGTGCCAGACTGGATTGGGAGTTTGGCCGATGAGACGTATCTCAGCCCAGAAACATGGGTTCTAGCGAAGACAGGGAAGTGCTGACTGTCAATCACACCAAGATACTGTGACTGTTGATATGTTTACAGTACGTCTCCAGGTAACTTCCTCAACTTGTATCTGCTCAAAGTTCACCATGCCAGAACTAGATACTGTGACTGTTGATATGTTTACAGCATGTCTCCAGGTAACTTCCTCAACTTGTATCTGCTCAAAGTTCACCATGCCAGAAAAGATTTGACAACGCCAGGCACAGCGATCAGCAAGCAGCCCTTAACCTCAAAGTTAATATTATTGTTGTTCATTGAGGCTCTCGGAGATAAATTTCAGCCCCAACAAGAAGCCACCACAGTCATTCAACAATAGTCGGACCCCTCATCTCATACCCTGAGGTGACATCATTTAACAGATCCCAGCACAGTATGATAATTAGCAGTGGAAAAGAGAAGTTATCAATGAACAACATTGTAAATGGGGAGATACTAGAACAGTAATACGTGTCTCCTATCTTGGACAAGTAATAACAGAGGATGGCAGAAGAGAAACAGGAATTAAACAGAGAATAAGAATGGCCAAACATGTTTTCAACATTATGAAATCAGTATTAACATCTAGAGAGATTAACAATGCATTATAAATGAGAATAGTCAAATGTTATGTATATTCAACACTACTGTATGGTGTGGAAGCCTGGACATTGAACAAGCAATCAGAAAATCAAATACTGGCTCCGGAGATGTGGATGTACAGAAGAATATGCCATATTTCATGGAAACAAAAACAATCAAATACAGCAGTTCTAGAAACACTGCAGTCTGACAGAACGTACAATTAAGGCGAGAGACAGACAGTGTTGGAGAGCCACTGCAGTCTGACAGAACGTACAATTAAGGCAAGAGACAGACAGTGTTGGAGAGCCACTGCAGCCAACCTTCATTGTGGAGATGGCACTTGATTGAGCACAACACTGACACACACACACTCCATTATACACTAATCACACATCAGGCCCCCTCAACTCATACCTTGAGGTGACAGTTAACAGATCCCAGCACACTACAGCGAGACACAGACTGGTACACACAAGTCACACATTAAGCTCCTCATCTCATACCTTGAGGCGACATCAGCAAATTCACAGACTCCAGGACATCCAGAAAGAGCTCATTCCTCCTGTACTTGATGCCCTCCCGCCTCCAGCCAATCTGTCCAGTCACCTGGGAAGTGATCTGAGCCGTCTCCTCCTTGGTCTGTCTCAGGCAACACAGAATCAATTCAACAACCGCAATGAGCAAGTGGAATGAGACAAACCAAAACCGACCCTAGCAGACATACAATCTACTTTCATGCTAATGACTACCTACCACTGCCAGCATTTGATGGGTTGGTTTTGTTTAGGAGTGCAGTATCAGAACGGACAGATGATGTGACAGACTGGATAGATGATGTGACACTGACAGGCTGGACAAGATGATGTGACAGGAAAGATAGATGATGTGACAGGAAAGATAGATGATGTGACAGGACAGACAGATGATGTGACAGGACAGATAGATGATGTGATGGGAAAGATAGATGATGTGACAGGAAAGATACATGAGACAGGACAGATAGATGGTGTGACAGGACAGATAGATGGTGTGACAGGACAGACAGATGAGGGACAGGATGGATAGATGATGTGAAAGGGCAGATAGATGGTGTGACAGAACAGATAGATGTGACAGGACAGATAGATGATGTGACAGGATGGATAGATGTGACAGGGTGGATATATGATGTGACAGGATGTATAGATGTTGTGACAGGATGGATAGATGATGTGATAGGCAGACATGATGTGACATGACAGACTATGTGTGACAGGACAGTAAGATGTGTCATAGGACAGATAGATGTGTGACAGGACAGACAGATGTGTGACAGGATGAATAGATGTGTCATAGGACAGGTAGATATGTGCACCGTGGAGCAAGCACAACAAGAGTCTCCAATCATCAGAAGGGTCTCCTCCCCTCTCACAGAATGATGGTGTGGTGGGAAATGAACAGACTGAGAGATTGATTGGGTTTGCACCTCTCGGTGAGGTATTTGTGCATGATAAGATAGACATGGTCTGGGGCCTTTTGGGATCATGTGCATTGTGCAGAAGAACTGATAGGCCATCACGGTCTGGAGAGAATGGCACTGAAGGGAGTGACCAGAGGATTTGACCGACACTCAGGACTTCGAGGAAAGGCCAGACGGACACATAATCAGGTTGCTACTGGTACCATTAGTATTAGGAATCTTCTCTGGCCATTAAAGATGTATGGCAATGTCCTGAGAGCTGTGATGTTGATTCTTGACTCAACTATGTCCATATTATCAACATCCTTCTCAACAACAACACCTCCACTGCTTCCAGCTTCTTCACGCTTTCATGACCCACAGTCCAGCAATGGCAGTTATACAGAGGAACACAAGAATCAAATACACAACAAGCAAAACAGGAAACATCAATGTGGCAAATGAAAAGGCCGCTACCTGAGACTTGACTCCCTGCTGTGTGATGAAGGTCTTGAGTATTCCAGTGTCGGTGTTTTGTGGGTAGCCAAAGTCCAAGATCTCTGGGGACAGGAGTTGGTATTTCCATTCAGAAGTGTGAGTATCATAGAGCACAGAACAACACACAGCCTAGAACAAAATAGAGCACTGTGCACAGAGCCTAGAACATAGAGCACTCTACACACATTCTAGATCAGTGGTTCTCAACCTTTCTTGGCCCATGCACCCCTTCACCATATGTTCATAATGTCATTCTCTCCCCACCCCTTTTTTTCTTTATTTCCTCCCTATAAATCTCCAGGATCCTCGCTGGTGCTACAGAGTTCATGCACTGAGCTGAGATTCTCCTGACTCAGGCTGGAGTTAGAATGGAGCACTTATGGGTTATACCCGTGTGCGATGATGTTGATCCGCTGACTAAACTAAACTAAACTCTGAGCAAGCCCATCAGCTCCCCAAGTGGTGAGTGCAAGACTTGGGTGCTGACTGCCCACCATTACCCCAAGAATATCTTTTGACTTTCTAGCAGTCTTGAAGCATACAAAGCTGGAATCAAAAGGTGGTCAGCTGGCTGGGGAATCCTGTGAAAGACCGTGAGTCTGAACTTGAAGTCTACTGCATTCTGTTCACCCAAGTCCCTGTTTTCATATCCTGAAGCGAGGCTGGTGTACAGACTGTCCTCATGACTCAGTACAAAAGTACCATCTGTAGAGGGGACTGTGAGACACAGCTTTTCTTCCCCACCCTAAGCTCAGAAATCAATGGAGTGGATGTAACCAGGTTGTATTCAGCACTGCCCAAACAGGCTGGCTGGGGTCAGGCCTAGATTGGTCCTCATTCATTCATTCATTCAGTAGCATGTCCTTTGCAGAACCTCGCTGCCATAACAACCTTCCGGAAAACCTCTTGATCATAAGCAAGATGTCCCGCGTCTGATACACCCATCTGGAGATCATCCGCCACATCCTGCACCCATCTTCTCTTTGGCCTTCCTCTTCCTCTCTTCCCAGGCATATATCCTTCAAATATTGTTCTCTCCAAACTTTCGTGACATTTTAAGTGACCAAAGTATTTCAATTTTCTTTGTTTTATCGCCTATAATAGCCAACTTTCTTCAATATCCAGCTCTTGAAGTATGGATGCATTTGTTATTTTCTTTACCCAAGATATTCTTAGAACTCGTCTATAACATTTATATTTAAAGGCATTTATGCGCTGTTCAGCTAGTTTAGTAAGTATCCATGTCTCGTAGGTAGATTGGTCCTGCTTAACGTTTTTCGCTCACTGGCTTTGAACTCAAGCGTAGTCCTTATATGTGCTACTACTTCTAGTACCCAGGACTGATTTTTGTGTGTGGATTACTTTTCCATATTACCAGTGTTCCTTACCAGGAGGGGAACCCACTCCAACTTCTGATGTACTTGTAATTTGCATCCCCAAGTCAAGGATGAGATGTCAACATTTTAGTCCAACTGACCAATGTAAGGGTTGAACCTGCTATCTCAGCATCAGCACACCAGATGTTTAAGAATGAGCACTCTCATCTCAAGGCCGGATGAACAGGGGGACTGACACGGACGACAATCAGAGGAAACAAGAGAAGACAAGACTGGGTGAATTGGCAGACTGACACGGACAACAATCAGAGGAAACAAGAGAAGACAAGGCTGGGTGAATTGGCAGACTGACACGGACAACAATCAGAGGAAACAAGAGAAGACAAGACTGGGTGAACTGGCAGACTGACACAGACAACAATCAGAGGAAACAAGAGAAGACAAGGCTGGGTGAATTGGCAGACTGACACGGACAACAATCAGAGGTAACAAGAGAAGACAAGGCTGGGTGAATTGGCAGACTGACACGGACAACAATCAGAGGTAACAAGAGAAGACAAGACTGGGTGAACTGGCAGACTGACACAGACAACAGTCAGAGGAAACAAGAGAAGACAAGGCTGGGTGAACTAGGGGACTGACACGGACGACAATCAGAGGAAACAAGAGAAGACAAGACTGGGTGAATTGGCAGACTGACACGGACAACAATCAGAGGTAACAAGAGAAGACAAGACTGGGTGAATTGGCAGACTGACACGGACAACAATCAGAGGTAACAAGAGAAGACAAGGCTGGGTGAATTGGCAGACTGACACGGACAACAATCAGAGGTAACAAGAGAAGACAAGACTGGGTGAACTGGCAGACTGACACAGACAACAATCAGAGGAAACAAGAGAAGACAAGACTGGGTGAACTAGGGGACTGACACGGACGACAATCAGAGGAAACAAGAGAAGACAAGACTGGGTGAATTGGCAGACTGACACGGACAACAATCAGAGGTAACAAGAGAAGACAAGACTGGGTGAACTGGCAGACTGACACAGACAACAATCAGAGGAAACAAGAGAAGACAAGACTGGGTGAACTAGGGGACTGACACGGACGACAATCAGAGGAAACAAGAGAAGACAAGACTGGGTGAACTGGCAGACTGACACGGACAACAATCAGAGGAAACAAGAGAAGACAAGGCTGGGTGAATTGGCAGACTGACACAGACAACAATCAGAGGTAACAAGAGAAGACAAGGCTGGGTGAATTGGCAGACTGACACAGACAACAATCAGAGGAAACAAGAGAAGACAAGACTGGGTGAATTGGGGGACTGACACGGACAACAATCAGAGGAAACAAGAGAAGACAAGGCTGGGTGAACTGGGGGACTGACACGGACAACAATCAGAGGAAACAAGAGAAGACAAGACTGGGTGAACTGGGGGACTGACACGGACAACAATCAGAGGAAACAAGAGAAGACAAGGCTGGGTGAATTGGCAGACTGACACGGACAACAATCAGAGGTAACAAGAGAAGACAAGACTGGGTGAACTGGCAGACTGACACAGACAACAATCAGAGGAAACAAGAGAAGACAAGACTGGGTGAACTAGGGGACTGACACGGACGACAATCAGAGGAAACAAGAGAAGACAAGACTGGGTGAACTGGCAGACTGACACGGACAACAATCAGAGGAAACAAGAGAAGACAAGGCTGGGTGAATTGGCAGACTGACACAGACAACAATCAGAGGTAACAAGAGAAGACAAGACTGGGTGAATTGGCAGACTGACACGGACAACAATCAGAGGTAACAAGAGAAGACAAGGCTGGGTGAATTGGCAGACTGACACGGACAACAATCAGAGGAAACAAGAGAAGACAAGACTGGGTGAATTGGCAGACTGACACAGACAACAATCAGAGGAAACAAGAGAAGACAAGACTGGGTGAACTGGCAGACTGACACGGACAACAATCAGAGGAAACAAGAGAAGACAAGGCTGGGTGAACTGGGGGACTGACATGGACAACAATCAGAGGAAACAAGAGAAGACAAGGCTGGGTGAATTGGCAGACTGACACAGACAACAATCAGAGGAAACAAGAGAAGACAAGACTGGGTGAACTGGCAGACTGACATGGACAACAATCAGAGGAAACAAGAGAAGACAAGGCTGGGTGAACTGGGGGACTGACATGGACAACAATCAGAGGAAACAAGAGAAGACAAGGCTGGGTGAACTGGGGGACTGACACGGACAACAATCAGAGGTAACAAGAGAAGACAAGGCTGGGTGAACTGGGGGACTGACACGGACAACAATCAGAGGTAACAAGAGAAGACAAGGCTGGGTGAATTGGCAGACTGACACGGACAACAATCAGAGGAAACAAGAGAAGACAAGGCTGGGTGAATTGGCAGACTGACACGGACAACAATCAGAGGAAACAAGAGAAGACAAGGCTGGGTGAATTGGCAGACTGACACAGACAACAATCAGAGGAAACAAGAGAAGACAAGACTGGGTGAATTGGGGGACTGACACGGACAACAATCAGAGGAAACAAGAGAAGACAAGGCTGGGTGAACTGGGGGACTGACACGGACAACAATCAGAGGAAACAAGAGAAGACAAGACTGGGTGAACTGGGGGACTGACACGGACAACAATCAGAGGAAACAAGAGAAGACAAGGCTGGGTGAACTGGGGGACTGACACGGACAACAATCAGAGGTAACAAGAGAAGACAAGGCTGGGTGAATTGGCAGACTGACACGGACAACAATCAGAGGTAACAAGAGAAGACAAGGCTGGGTGAACTGGGGGACTGACACGGACAACAATCAGAGGAAACAAGAGAAGACAAGACTGGGTGAACTGGGGGACTGACACGGACGACAATCAGAGCTTCAACATACCCAGAATGTAGACAACCAATGATTGTGAAGGAATATGATTACAGCATGTTCCAACATGATATCACCATGATCAAATGCCTGGCCTACTGGAGCGGGTGACCATGCTTCGCCACATCTTGCAATCTCCTAAGGCATGTATCCATTTATGTGCTGAGACCTTACCATACCATGACACAAGACTGTCCAGAATATTCTCTCCCTGTCTTCCTCTACGTCTTTCCATATGATGATAAAATAGGCGCCTGATGTAGCAAAGGATTTCATATTCACAGTTGTAACAGAGCTGGGGTAAACAAAAACAACAGAATTGCACACAATGGCACAGACTAAGCAAACAAAATGTCAACCTACATACCATCTAAAATCTCGTAGATGAGAACAAAGTTGTTCTTAATATTCTCCTCAGAGATCTTGCCAAAGTAGGCGGCCATGACCTCGCACATTTTATGGAGGAACTCAAACACCATGGCAGCGTTGACATTCTGCCGGGTGACAGCGGCGACCCAGATGTTGGAGCGCTTGATGTGGAAGAAGCTTGTCCGGGCAATGTTGGTCACGGGAGAGCGAACCTGCTGCCGCGCATGAATCACGTTCACACGGAAAGCATCAACAGCATTGCGTCTGTTAGGACAAGAAACGAATTTAGTGTACATTTTCTCTCCACACATGCACACACACACACAAATATATATATATATATATATATATATATATATATATATATATATATATATATATATATATATATATATATATATATATATATATATATATATATATATATACACACACATACATATAGTGAGTTGGTTTGTAAAGGATAACTTTTAGCACACACATTGAGATAAAAAGTGATAAAGCTAAATCAAATCACACAGTAGGAACCCACATAACCATCATTATTAAGTGCCAAGGCAGCTGGCATAGGTGTTCATGTCTCTCCACAGATCTCGGTCTTTGTGTTCTGGATCAACTCTCCTGCTGATATTCCTTCATGCCACCATCTCAATCCATCCAGCATCATTTCTCTTGGTCGGCCTCTGCCTCTCTTCCCCTCGATCTTTCCAGTCGTCACGCTGTTCCCCAATGCCTCTCTTCTCATCACATGACCAACACGAGCTGATTGCCTCTTTCTTATTGTTGTATCAGCCTCTTTCAGGCAATTGTTGTTAGTTACTCTGGTGTCCAAAGAATCTGCAATATTTATCTCAGGAACATCTTTGTTGCCTCCAAGTTCTTCCTAATTTTTTCATTCACATATGGAGTGTACAATCTTCTTCTTCTTCTTGTTCTTCTCCTATCCGTTATCCCCCATTGGCTCTCAACCTACCCTTGCCAAGCTGTCCTATCTCCTGCAGCTCCCTCCAATATTATTCATCTTTGCCAATCTTATTCATCTCTTCATGTATGTTTAGATCTCCCACTATTTCATTTGCCTTTTATGGGTTCCAGACAAGAGAGTGTCTAGTTATAATGTCCCCAGGTTGTCTCAGTGTGTGTCATACCCAGCGCCAGCATCTTTTCCTCACCTCCTGGTTAACTAGGATGTGTCTAGTTCTCTCCATGAGCTCTAAATTGGGGGGGCTCTGTCATACCAGTTTAATCCTACCAGTCTCTGCAAGCACCGATTTGTCAATGTTTGTGGCTTATTAGCAATTCTGTTAGTTGTTCTCCGTGTTTCTAACCCATACAGTAGTGAACAATCTTACTTGCATGTGACTCATTCCATGTGACTTTGGGAAGCTGCAGCAGCATAGTGGCTAGACGCTTGCTTGCCAGCCCGGTGGCTATGGGTTTGAACCCACACTGAGGCTCATTTTGAACATTGACCTAGGGCCCCAGGTCAACCCAGCCTCAAATTATTATAGAAATGTCTAGGGAAGTGGTTCCAAATTGCTGTATGTAGCCGGGGCGCAGTGTTGGGGTGAGCGCCCAACATTGC
This sequence comes from Cepaea hortensis, assembly GCA_963921405.1. NCBI lineage: Eukaryota > Metazoa > Mollusca > Gastropoda > Stylommatophora > Helicidae > Cepaea > Cepaea hortensis. The sequence continues at coordinate 230,649,780 of OY992876.1, forward strand.
TTAAATACCCCAATGGCTCGTGAATACATAACCTCTGCAGCAAAAGTCCAACTCCTGGCCTTCACGTGGTGGAACTGTTTTAACTAACAGGAGAAGGGGCGACGGCGAGTATCTGGCGCCGGAAAATAACCAGTGTGCTCTAGATGTGTATACACATACATGCATGTGCAGACACGTGTGTGCGTGTGTACACATCTAAACTCGAGTGAGACCACAGTCTGCTCTAGCAAAGGAAAGGTGCTGAAGACGGAGGCAACCAGCCAGGAGGCGCACCACAGAAATCAGGATGCCACACAATTACGCAAAATGGAATATGTCGACTGCTGCTAAACGTTATGGTGCTCGCCCTGCTTTGGACCCCCAGGCAGGTGCAGTGCCGGGCCCTATGTCTCGAAAGGGTCCAACCCCAACTACTGGAGGTCCTTCTCAGATGTCCTGTGGAGCCAGGGGACATGAGAATAGAACAGCTGGCCATAATAAACTAAGACTTAAAATAATGCACTGGAATGCGGAGGGAGTCAGCAACAAAAAAATAGAATTAGAAAACATCCCGGACAAAGAAAAAGTAAGCATATGTTGCTTGCAAGAAACTCACCTCAACGAAAATATAGCCTTCAAAATCAGAGGCTACCAGTGTTACCGATCTGACCGAAAGGACAGGCGAAAAGGTGGGATACTTACCCTTGTAAAAAATAACATCACTGCTTCCCAAATCGAAGTCTATATGGAAGGGGCTGAGTATCAGACACTTAAACTTAAAACAGGCTATACAGACCTACATCTGATCAATTACTACTGTCCAAGTGACCGTCCACAGGCACTGGACACACTACCATTAACAGAAAAAATGATTGTGTGCGGCGATTTCAACAGCCACTCGCAGAGTTGGGGCTATGATCACATGGACCAGAGAGGAGAGAGACTGGAAGAATGGCAGGATGAGAATAGATTCATCTTGGTTAACAAGCCGTCCGACCCACATACTTTCTACTCGAGATCATGGCACTCTACAACTACACCTGACCTGGCTTTTCATTCACCAGACCTGGAGTGGAACATTACACGAATTGTTGGGAAACAACTAGGTGGCAGAGACCATCGACCAGTCTTTCTAACTGTAGAAAATGAGCTTGTAAGTGAAAGCAGCACCCTCTCGAGGTGGAACTACAAGAAAGCAGACTGGGCAATGTACAAGCATCGCAGCAGCATACTGGTTAGAAACCTGAACACTGAGAAAAACATAAATAAAGTAGTTGAAGAGTTTGGGAAATGCATACTACAGGCAGCGCGAGAAACAGTACCAAGAGGAGCCCGTAAACAATATAAACCCTACTGGAGTAGTGAACTGGAACAGTTGCATAATGATGTGGAAGTATGTAGAAAGCAAGCAGAGGCCACACCCAGCCAAGAGCACCACAATAAATTCCAGCATGCAAAAGCCAAATTTCAAAGGGCCAAGCTGCAGGCTAGACGGAAAAGCTGGCAGGAAAAAACAGAGTCTCTGAACTTTGAAAGAGACACAAGGAAATTGTGGAAGCTAATAAAACAACTTAACGATGAGGGCACAGGGAGAAACTCAAAAATTGCACTACATAAAGATGGAAACATCTTAACAAGAAAGCAAGCAGCTGAACATTTTGCGGACTCATTCGCACAAGATAACAATATCAAAATCAGTCCAGAGAAACAAGAGATTCAAGAGAAACAGCAACATACAGGACAGAAGGAAATAGTACATGAGGTTCTGGAGGCACCCATCACAATCAGCGAACTGGAGCTAGCCATATCAAAACTGAAAATGCGAAAGTCACCAGGAGCTGATGGTATCTCCAATGAAATGATCAGGAACCTAGGAACAGAGGCCAAAGCAAAGCTGTTGCAGATCTTCAATAACAGTTGGACCTTAGGCAGTGTTCCACAAGCCTGGAGAGAAGCAATCATGATACCCCTCCTAAAATCAGGGAAAGATAGTTCCATTGCCTCTAGCTACAGACCAATTAGTCTCACCAGCTGTCTCTGCAAAACACTGGAGCGCATCATCAATCACAGACTGCAGTGGTACATTGAAAGTAAAAACATCCTTGTGCCACAGCAGGCTGGCTTTAGGCAGTGCTACTCTACGGAAGATCAGACAACCTACCTCTCTCAAGAAATTGAGGATGCATTCCAAGAGAAGAAGCTGGTGCTTGCGGCATGGATAGATTTGAGGAAAACCTTTGACAAAGTCTGGAAAGAAGGTCTGATGAATAAACTGAGAAACTGCAAAGTCAATGGAAGAATGTACAAATGGGTGAAAGCATACTTGCACAACAGAAGAGCCCGAGTAGAGATAGACGGACTAAAGAGCAAGAAAGTACTACTGCGTCACGGAGTTCCCCAGGGCGGAGTATTGTCCCCCACACTCTTTCTAATCTTCATCAATGATCTCGTTGCTAATCTACCGCATGGAATTAAAGCCGCAATGTATGCCGATGACCTGGTTCTATGGAGCACAAATGAACATGCATCAGTGGCCACCAGATTACTACAAAGAGCTGTAGATACATTTGTTGCATGGGCAAATGGATGGTGTGTCAGCATAAACACTGACAAGTGCAGCACCACCCTATTTATCCTCTCTCCAAAACAAAAGGCAGGGACCATCCAGATAAATGGAACACCCCTACGAGAAGATAAAGAACCAACATACCTTGGAGTAACATTTGATGGCAGGCTGACATGGAGAAAGCACATCAACAAAGCAGTAGCAAAAGCCAGAAGGAAAATAGCCATCCTGAGAAAGCTAAGTGGAACCACATGGGGAGCCAGTGGGAAAATACTTAGCAAAGTTTATCAACAGAGCATACGACCACACCTGGAATACGGGTCAACTGCATGGTGTTCAGCAGCAAAAACCACACTGCAAGAGCTGGACAAAGTGCAAAATCAAGCACTTAGAGTCACCACAGGAGGGATGAGATCAACCCCTATAGTGGAAATGGAGAAGATGGGGAGGACACAAGCACTGAGTGAGCGCAGAGATACGAAAACGCTAATACAAGCAGAAAAGTTCCTCAGCTTGCCAGGCCACACTATGAAGAACAGATTTGAAAACCTAGCTATGGGGCAGTTGAAAAGAAGTAGTTTTATCCACCAGGCCAAACGACTCTGCAGAGAAACCACCGATCTGCCCACAGTTGGTATCCCCCTAACAACTATTCCAGAGCGAACTCCATGGAAAGATGAGCATAGACTATCATTACAAATCCAGACAAAAGTGAGAGGAATATTTGACAAGGAAGATCAGAACAGTGTGCAGCGCAGAACAGCCACTCTCAGCTTCCTTGATGAAGAATACCCACAGGACCTCTGGATCCGAGTCTACACAGATGGGTCAGCACAAAATGCTGTTCGAAATGGAGGAGCGGGAGTGTACATAGAATACCCAAATAATACCAGGGACACAGCTAGAGTACAGACAGGAAAGTACTGCCATAACTACGATGCTGAAATTGAGGCAATCAAGATAGCAGCAGAGAAATTACTAAATACCAGCAATGGTACACAACCTGTGGTGCTATTGACAGATGCAAAATCAGTACTCGAGGCGCTCCTGTCTGGGAAATTGCCAGTACTAAGGACACTACTTTCTGAACTTAGCAGTCAGCATAAGGTCACCATACAGTGGATACCATCCCACTGTGGAGTACCCGGGAACGACAGAGCTGATCAATTGGCTAAGGAAGGAGCCAAAGAAGAACAGCCTGATGTGCCTGTAACATACCACCAAAAGAAAAGAATGATAAAATCAGTCAGAAAGCCACCAAAACCTGCTCAAGATGACTACCACGTTATGGATAGACCAGAACAAGTCATTATTCTGCGCCTCAGAACAGGGCACAATAGATTACGCAACCACATGTATACAAAATTCAAGATTGGTGAAACAGCCATGTGTACATCTGGATTGGCGTCGCAGACAGCAGAGCACATACTCCAAGACTGCCCAAAATATAACATATCTAGGCAAACCTTCTGGCCTAGAGAGACGACAGTGGAAGATAAACTCTATGGACCGCTGTGTGAACTGAAAAAGACAGTTCAATTCATACAAGAGACAGCACTGCAGTTATAGACATATTTCAAGCGAACGAAAGAAGAAGAAGAAGAAGAAGAAGAAGAAGAAGAAGAAGTCTAGGGAAGTAAGGGTGGGTAGTGTGAGGCTGACATCATCATCCACCGAGTGTCAGCTGGGTCAGCACCATATGCCCAATATTTGCCTTCAGGCGTAATAAAAGGATCCTTGACTGACGTGACCTTTCAGCTTTACACAGAATATCCATCGACCACAACATTTACAAAGCATATTCCAGTAAACCAAGAGGTGAGCAAAAGATGCTGGTGTTGGACAGGACACACACTGAGAACACCCGAGGACAATATAACTGGAAACTGTTGTCAGGAACCCACAACGCAAACAAAATAGCGGGAGACCTAAGAACGTATGGGTAAGAGAAGTACAGACAGCGATGATTAATACTGGGAGGGCATGAAGGGAGCTGCAGGAGATAGCAACAGATAGGACGCCTTGGGATGATCCCAACAGGGGATAACGGACATTAAGAAGAAGAAAATAAAATGTACTGCGTGCCTTAAACAATATACACAGAAACACCCACACACCTGACTTTACGAGTCACTTTAAGAAATTTACAATCACCAAACTCAACTAATACAACAATTATTCATACATACCCAATGTCATCCCGAAAGACCCTGGAGATGAGCACTTCTCCTTTATGATTGTAGATAAACAATCCTCCGATCATGATTGCAGATGGCTCCAGCCAAAGCAATGAAGTTTAATTTATGAAGCAATACCCTTCGTCTGCTGGTCAAACAACACTACGGAATAAAGATAATGCATTAAAATTTGATGCTCTTCTTTTGCTGAAAAAAGGGTGCATGCGAAAGAGAGTCAGAGAGAGATAATTAGTTTACTTTAGTCAGTCGTCAGATAGCCCTAATTGCACATCAAACCATTCAGTTTGTTAGTACTCAGATCTCCTGCTCGGTCCCTCAGCATGCAGCAGTCGATGCTAGTTCTGTTTTGGTTTGCTATTCTTCTTTAGCCTCCCCCCCCCCCCCCCCTTGTAGTTCTCCTGTCTGGCTTCACCCCTTTTGACTTGGTCTTCTTGCAGTCTGGGCAAGATTGCAGATTCACTGTCTCTTGATTTGTTTACTCACCTAGACTCTTTGACGGCATTCAATACAATATATCAGCCCAGTCGATTACTCATCTGCTTTACAAAGCAGCCAAACTGACAAGCCTACGGACTGCTCATTTTCTCTTACACCCGCAGGTCCTGGCATAAAAATAAACCTGATATTTATCAGGCTTGACCACCTCAGAATTCCACACACCTTCTTACGGACTACTCATTTTCTCTTACACCCGCAGGTCCTGGCATAAAAATAAACCTGATATTTATCAGGCTTGACCACCTCAGAATTCCACACACCTTCTTTGAGCACAAGAGAGAGAGAGAGAGAGAGAGAGAGAGAGAGAGAGAGAGAGAGAGAGAGAGAGAGAGAGAGAGAGAGAGAGAGAGAGAGAGAGAGAGAGAGAGAGAGAGGAGGGGGGAGAAGAACAGAGAAACGAGGAGTAGAAGAAAATGGGGCAAGAGAAAAGCTTACCCAGTTTTATCAGGGGTCCCTTTTACTGACATACAGGCGTGATTATAATCTCAACCAGTGACACCTAGCCATCATGACAGACAATAGATACAAAAACGGCATAATTACAACCCATAGAGGGGACCAGGGATGGAATTATACCTCTCCATAGCACAAACCGTGGGCTGAATTGTAGAGACCATGTGTTGCCCATGCAGCATGATCCCTCTCTCAGCCTGCCTAGTTTACTCCAGAGGAAAGGCAACACCGATACATTTGGAACAAGACAAGCTACAGAAGCTGCCAGATCATCAAAGCAATGCCCTTACCTGTCCGCCTGTCGAAGCTTCGATCCTAGACCGGTTGCTCACCAAGGTCTTAGGGCCTGGTCTGCCCTGCCATGACATTTAGTCTTTAGGTTGCACTTCCTTGCACTAGGATAAGGCTTGTACTCTCCTAATTGCCCTCCTCCACCTAAAGCTGTTGGCAAGATGCGAGGTGTCGGGTTTTGTGAGTGCCGCCCAACAACTAATCAAGAAGAGATTATGCCAACATACTGAATCCCATTCTAGCACCGTGGCTTGTCTTAGACCTCAATCCTGTTGCTTCAGACTTCAAAGCGAGCATTATCTAATGCCACGTTCTACATCCGTGAGGGATTCACCTGCATATGTCACAATGTCATTTATGCCATCATCTTCAAATGGTGGCATGAAATATATAAGTGTAATAGGCTTAACTTTGGCTGACAGGTTTAGATAATATGTCTTGGACAGGCAGAAAAACAAGATATTTTATCATCATCTTCCACTTTTGCCGTCAAGCGTCGTGGGGTGGAATAACTGATGTTCCAGCGACTGATGGGTGGGACTGGATAGTGTAGATATTTTATTAAATAATAAAATAAATTGCATTTACTGATGATGTTAGTTGCATATCATTTACAGGATGTCGCAGTCAACCCCAGCATGTTTTGGCTGTTTGTGATTTCTTGGCAAGTTTACATTCAGTAGTTGTTCTAAACAATCTGTACTCATACAATTGAATGAAAACCAGCACAAGGCGGTCTGCTTCCAATTCGCCCGCAGCTGTGATTCAAACATAGTATGCGGGATCAGAAATTGTGTCCGCAGCCCCTTCGCAACAGATGATGATGATGACTATGTAAAACACTGTTGCATCAACCCCAAGTTATTTTCTAGGCAACTGTGCATTCAGCAGTTTGCCCTTGCTTTCTGAACGAGAAGTCAAATGTTTAAGTCCAACTTAATGCCAGTACAGGGATTGAACCGCCTACTTCCCCATAAGTGTATCAAAGATGTAAGAGCCAGCATTCTTATTATAACTGAGCAACTATCAAATATTTATCATATTGTGTTTCACCTTCTTCACACAGGATATGTGGTGGCATACTTTCATTGGCACCTTTCCGTCTTGACAGACGATAGTTTAGTACATTGTGCTTCAAAAAGGCTTAATAACTACGATCAATGGCGGTGGCGAGTGTGGCTGGTAAGGCCAATTCTTGCTGCAAATGTTTGCCCACAGTAGGTGCATGTGAAAACATGGTCATTTCCACCATTTTGCACCATCTTACGTCTCTCACGCTCTGTGTCTGCTTTATCTGCAATCATTTTCTCCTTTGTCTTTATTCCATTTCTGATAGTTGCCCTCCATGCAACATGTTCAGCGGTGACGTGTTCCCATTGTGCATTATCAATGCCTGTATCAATCATGTCCCGCTTACACACATCTTTGTATCGTAGTAGAGGCCGACCCTGAGATCTCCTACCCATCTGTAATTCACCAAAAAAGATGTCCTTTGGTATTCTACCATCATCCATCCTCCTAACGTGTCCTATCCATCTAAGGCTACGAAGACTGAGCATGGAATACACCGTCACACAACCTGATCTTTCCAATACTTCAGTATTTGTGATTTTGTCTTGCCACTTAATACCAAGTATTCTTCGCAGACACCGCATATGAAAGCTGTTTAAACGTTTCTCTTGGCGTGAGTAAGTTGTCCAGGTTTCACTGCCATAAAGAAGTGTACTAAGGACACAGGCTTGGTAGACGAGAACTTTTGTTTTGGCAGTAAGCTTCCTGTTCTCCCAGACTCTTTTTGCTAACATGTTCATTGTTGTTGCTGCCTTGCCAATCCTGATGTTGATTTCCTGATCGAGGGATAATTTGCTATTTACCTCTGATCCTAGATATGTAAAATGGTCTACTATCTCCAGTTCGGCGTCGTCAATAAAGATTGATGGTACATCATGTGCACCTTGTGACATAATCTGTGTCTTCTTTTTGTTAATTGTTAAACCAAATTCAGAACAAGCATTGGAGAATGATGATAGTAGATGTTGTAATTCTTCCTCAGAGTGGGTCGTAATCGCATCATCATCCGCAAAAAGCAACTCTCTGATAAGTACCCTGCTAATTTTGGTCTTGGCCTTCAATCTCTTAGCATTATAGAGGCCACCATCTGAGCGTGAGTGAATATATATACCGTCATCCTGATCACGAAAGGCATATTTCAGCAGAAGTGAAAAGTATATCCCAAAGAGGGTGGGGGCTAGTACACAACCTTGCTTAACTCCACTCTTGATTTCAAACTCTTCTGAAGTTGAGCCATCAAACTTGATTATACCCTTCATGCCTGTGTGGAACGATTCCAAAATGGACAGAAGAGTTGGTGGGCAGCCAATCTTCTTTAGTGCTTTGAACAGACCCTCACGACTGACCAAATCGAATGCCTTTGTGAGGTCGATGAAGGCAATAAACAGTGGCTGATTTTGTTCCCGGCATTTTTCTTGCATCTGTCGCAATGAGAATATCATATCAATTGTAGACCGGTTCTGACGGAAGCCGCACTGTGATTCGGGGTAGACTTGATCTCCCAGGACTTGAAGTCTGTGCAGGACAATTCTGGCAAATACTTTCCCAACAATACACAGAAGTGAGATACCCCTATAGTTGTTACAGTCGCTCCGATCTCCCTTGTTCTTGTACAGCGTTATGATGTTTGAATCTTTGAAATCCTGTGGGACTTGTCCTTCTCGCCAGCATAGCTCTATTAGCTGGTGGATCTGTAGAGCGAGTGTGTCTTGCCCACTCCTGATTACCTCTATTGGAATCCCATCCTTACCTGGAGCCTTGCCAGATGCAAGCTCATTTATAGCACACTTAACTTCTGTTATAGTGGGAAATGTGTCCAGGTGGTCAAGAGTTGGCAGGGCCTCTATGGCGTTGAGGGCATCATCCGCTAGCTTGGTCTCACTTGAGTAAAGCTCTAAATAGTGCTCAACCCATCTATCCATCTGCTGTTTCTTATCAGTGATGATTTCTCCAGTCAAGGTTTTCAGCGGTGCACTTCTTTTGATCATTGGACCACAGGCTTTCTTTATCCCTTCATACATGCTTCTGATGTTTCCCTTATCACTTGCGATTTGAATGGACTCACATAACTTGATCCAATAGTCATTCGCACACTGCCTGGCAGCCTTTTGTACATCCTTCCTCGCTCACTCAGAGTGTTACACGTTGGTCTTTCCTTGTTTCTTAAGAGAGCTATCTTCTTTTTATCAATCAAGGGCTGCAGTGTCTGGCTGTTTGCCGCAAACCAGTCCTGCCTCTTATGATCCACAGTGCCGTAAACCCCTACCTCTGTTTTATAAATAGTTTCCTTAAGTTTACTCCATTTATCATTTACTATACAATTTTCTGATGTATCATTGAAAGCGTCTTCAAGTTGCTGTTGAAATTCAAAGCACTTTCCAGGATCGTGAGTGTTAGTAATATTAATCCTGGGGCTAGACTTGTGTTTAGCTGTGTAGATTCTCTTTGGTCTCAGTCTAACCCTTGCAACAACCAAATAATGATCTGTATCAGTCAGCACTGTGGTAACTTCGAGTTAATGATGTATGGTTCAGATGTTGTCTCCGTGTGATAATAAAGTCCAGCTGATACCAATGGCTGGATCTTGGATGTTTCCATGTGACCTTATGCATCTCTTTTGTTTTAAAAAAGGAGTTTGTAATACATAGGTCATTTCTAGTGCAATGCTCCAGCAGCCTTTGCCCATTATCATTCATGCGACCGATGTTGTATTTTCCAAGGCACACTGGCCATGAACTCGAGTCCTTGCCCACACGAGCATTGAAATCACCGAGCATATAAATGTAGTCGGATTTTGGAACTGCTTTGATCGCAGAGTCTAGCTGCTCATAGAACGTATCCTTCACATCATCAGAGGAAGCGAGTGTCGGTGCATATGCAGTGAGAATGGTGGCAAAACCACAAGAGGTTGCCAAGCGCAGTGATAATAATCTTTCATTACCTCCAGCTGGGATATCAATCATTCCCAGTAGCGAATTCTTCACTGCAAAGCCCACACCATGTTGCCTTTTTTCTGCCTGCCCTCTTCCCTTCCAAAAAAAGGTGTAATTGTTTTCCCTGAGTGACCCTTCCTCAGCGAGGCGAGACTCCTGCAGGCCAGCAATATCAATGTTAAGACAATTGAGTTCAGCATCAATCACAGCCATTTTTCTCACATCGTCAATATTTGTCAAGTCAGTGGAAAATCCTGGACACATGGTTCTCACGTTCCAGGTTGCAAGCCGTAGCTTGAGATTTCTATTCTTTTTATTAGTACCTGGTGCATTGGTTTTACAGCCTGCAATTCAGATTTCGTCCTAGCCCCAAGCACCCATTGAAGCAGGCAGGCTGTGGCGGATCAGCACCCAATTGGCTGGGGGCTGCCCAGCTTGAGGCGGGCGGTAGCTGATCAGTGACACCTGTAGGTGTCTCCCACCGTCAGAGGCAACGCGTGGGCCCCATGTCTACGTCAACTGACAAGGACTTATAACCCGTAACAGTTGCCTCTCGCTTTGATTCCGAGACCGGTTAAGACCAGGGATGGAGTTATTGCCTCTCCATAGCACAAAGCCTGGGCTAAAATAAAGAAACCATGTGTTGCCCATGCAGCATGATCCCTCTCTCGGTCTGCCTAGTTCACTCCAGAGGAAAGTTGACACCTATAATCTGGAACAAGACAAGCTGCAGAAGCTGCCGGATCAGCAAAGCAATGCTCTAACTGTCCGCCTGTCGGAGCTTCGATCCTAGACCAGCTGCCAACCAAGGCTTAGGGCCTGGTCTGCCCTGCCATGACTTATTTTGTCTTTGGGTTGCATTTCCTCGCACCAGGATAAGGCTAGTACCCTCCCAATTGCGCTCTTCCGCCCGAAGCCGTTGGCACAATGTGGGGTGTCGGGTTTGGTAAGCGCCGCCCAACATTCGCCGCTGACAGAAAGCAGGTAGTACCGTCTACTGTCATATGGTAGCTCAGTCATATCTGACTAAGACCAGACTTCAAGTGGTGGCATACTAACACTTTACTTTTCTATATCAGGTAGGCTGTGCATGTTATTTCACCTGTTATATTTACTATTACTGTAATTTTATTTACAACTCTAGCTAACTTCAAATAAAAACATCATCAGTGAATTTATTATATTGATTATTATGTGAAAGAACGAGAATGTCGAATTTAAGTAGAAATAAGAAAGAAGAGGCAACCGTTTTGAGTGAGAAAAACTCCCACCAAGTTAATAATATACATAGCTACTTAGCTAACTACTACTAGTTAATGGGTTTTAAATCAAACTCGCTTTGCTAAGCTTAAAACAACTATCGCAAGGGCTTTAGGTAGACATTTCAAACGAAACCACATTCCCAGAGTGAGCAGTGGGGACAAGATCAGAAATTTATATTCATATTCTAATTGAAAATTCTTTTCTATGAGATCAAGTCTGGACTGCGGACACCGGTCACTTCGCCGACTCCTGTACGACTGGTCGCAAAACAACTGCTGCAATATAAACATATGCAGATTTCCCAGTAGAAAATACGGTACAGAAACTAGATATGGCAAGGACACGAAACACCAGCGACAAACAAACCAACACTCACAAAGTTATCCACAGGCTGGGGGTGTCGCCGATGATTCCATGTTCATTCCCACAATGCACCGCCACTTGCAGGCACCAGATTTTTCAGTACAAGTTTCCAATTCTGAAAACTCCGGTGTGGCCACCTCAGCTTTCATGTTGAATAAAATTATTAATAACATTATCAGTATCACAGCCCTGGATTCTGAAATAAGTAGCAACACATATTTTTGTTCTTGAAATTTTAATTTTCTCTTCATTGTTTTCATTGTTTTCAACTTTTTGTTCTTCTCGTCCCGTTTTTATGCCTTAAAGTAGTCACTGGAAAGTATTCTCCTTGATTATATGCTGTGTTTTGTGTATGTATTTGTTTCTGATTAAGACTAGTCGCCGCAACGTCCTGTATGTTTCGTGATTCTGTTCCATAAAGTTGCATTCAATCAATCATATGCCATGCCGGAAAGCGTGGGCGGTCATGACTCTCCATTTCACTAGATTACCAGAGTCATGGATCAGCTCAGTGTTCCTGTCTCGTCCATGCCATGTGGCCAAGCCATCCAGGTATTTTCCTCTCGATCTTCCTCTTGGTCTGTTCCCTTCGATCTTGCCAGTTGTCATTAAATTCTCCAATCCATTTCTTCTCATAACATGTCCAAAAAATTTTGACTGTCTACGTCTAATTTCTCTAATCAATTTACGATTGTCATTTGTCTCCTGTAGTACTTGGTCATTGGTTTTTCTGTCTGTCCATGGTATTCTTTGCATTTTCCTCAGAAACCACATTTCTGCAGCCATCAGATGTTTTTCAGCTTGACTGCTCATTGTCCAAGTTTCACGTCCATACAAAAGAACAGGCTCAATGTACCCCCTCAACACTCTTTTTCTCGTTTCAATTGACATCTTTTTATTGGTCAGAATGTTTTTCATCTTGCTAAAGGCTACTTTCGCCATGGCGATTCTTGTTCTAATCTCTTCAAGGCATCTCCCATCAGATGTTATGACTGTTACGAGATAATTGTACCGATTCACTTGTTGGAGAATAGTCCCATTTACTTGTATATTACATTGTGATATTTCGTTCTTCCTAGTGACTATCATAACCTGTGTCTTTTTACAATTTAATTCTAACAGTAGTTGCTCACTGTCTACAACAACCACATCTACTAATTGTTGCAGATCTTGCGCATTATCTGCAATCAATACTGCATCATCTGCATATCTAATGTTATTGATGTTTCGTCCTCCAATGCTGATTCCATTTATATCTTCTACATTTTTGAAAATATTTTCAGTGTGTAGGGAAAAACGATCTGGAGACATTACACATCCCTGCCTAACACCTCTCTTAACAGGCTGATATTGTCCCACTTCATTATCAGTCCTGGGGTCCTCCGAAGTCGGAGAGTGTCTGCCTGTACGGCGAGGCACCACCAGTCTGCACACCAATAAGCCAGACATGGGACAACGGATACTCACGCAAACCTCAGGTCCTGTATGACATCACACTGGTGTTGGACAACAAGATGCTTTCATCCGACATACGGGACTTCGCGTTGGAGCTCAAGCCAACGAACACAAGCAAGCAAGCAAACATTATCAATCCTTATGGCAGCTTGTTATTTCCAATATATGTTTTTATAAGTCTAATGTCTTTCCCATCAATTTGTAGATCTGCAAGCACATCCACCATATTGACATGTCTAACTTTATCAAAAGCCTTTGTGTAGTCAATAAAGCAAAGATGAATATCCTTGTTTACTTCTATAGCACGTTCAATAACTGTTCGCAGCATATACACTAGCATTTACTGTACCATTTCCTTCTACAAACCGACATTGTTCTTCCCTTATTTCAGGTTGTATTTTTTCCCTCACTCTTTACATGATAATTCGAAGCAAAATCTTTGTGATGTGACTCATTATACTAATTGTTCTATGTTGATCACATTCCAAGGCGCCTGATTTCTTTGGGATTGCAATAAATACAGAGTGACATAATTCAGAAGGTATATCTCCAGTATCATATAATGTGTTCAGCAGTCTGGTGACTTGATCTATTCCATACTCTTCTAAAGCTTTAATCATTTCTGTTGTGATGTTATCTGCACCGGGTGCCTTGCCAGCTTTCATATGCTTAAGAACATTTCGAACCTCCATCTTCAAAACTGGCGGTCCTTCATTATTAAATCTAATATCATACTGTCTATACTATACTGTCTCATACTATCATATCTATCTATCTATCTATCTATCTGTCTGTCTGTCTGTCTGTCTGTCTGTCTGTCTGTCTGTCTGTCTGTCTGTCTGTCTGTCTGTCTGTCTGTCTGTCTGTCTGTCTGCCTTCCCGTCCGTCCGTCCGTCCCTCCCTCCTCTCTCCTTCCCTCCCTCCCTCCCTCCCTCCCTCCCTGTCTGTCTGTCTGTCTGTCTGTCTGTCTGTCTGTCTGTCTGTCTGTCTGTCTGTCTGTCTGTCTGTCTGTCTGTCTAATAATTTATTGGTTGCAGTTAGAAAATTTCGCTTAATGCTAGGATTATTTTTTTTTAAAATGTTGTCGTATAATTTTCATGTAAAAAATAATGTTGTATAATTTTCATGTAAAAATGATGTGGTGGTATCGAGAACAACCTTAGATAAACGAAGACCAACTTACAAAAAGCAGTAGAAAGAGCACTTGAAAGATCTTTACATCTTCCCCCAACAATTCACTTGGGTAAATGGAGCGGCGGCAGCAGCAGCAGCAGAAGAAAAAGGAGGAGGAGGAGGAGGAGGGAAAGGAGGAGGGGAGGAGGAGGAGGAGGAGAGGGGAGGAGGGGAGGAGGGGGAGGAGGGAGGAGGGGGAGGTGGAGGAGGAGGGGAGAAGGAGGAGGAGTATGGGGAGTATGGGGAGGAGGAGGAGTAGAGGGAGGAGAAGGAGGAAGAGGAGGAGGAGGGGAAGGAAGAGGAAGAGGGAGGAGGAGGGAGGATGAGGGGGAGGAGGAGGGGAGGAGGAGGAGGGGGAGGAGGAGGAGGGGGAGGAGGAGGAGGGAGGAGTAGGAGGCGGAGGAAGGGAGGAGGAGGAGGGGAGGAGGAGGAGGGGAGGAGTGGGAGGAGGGGAGGGGGAGGAGGAGTATGAGAAGGAGGGGCGGAGGAGGAGGGGGAGGAGGGGAGGAGGGGAGAAGGAGGGGGAGGAGGAGGAGGAGGATTGGGAGAAAGGGGAGGTGGAGGAGGAGGAGCATTAGAAAGAGCACTTGAAAGATCTTTACATCTTCCCCCAACAATTCACTTGGGTAAATGGAGCGGCGGCAGCAGCATCAGAGGCAGCAGCAGAAAAAGGAGGAGGAGGAGGAGGATTATAACGCATATGCCTGTAGATAACTGTAGCGAAAAGATCCGCCTTTTTGAGAAATATGTAACAATTTTACATATATAGCAATGCTATTAAAAGTTATGTCCCCTCGCTATAGATAAAGTATAATGTAAATTAAAATATTAAATAATATTAAGTAAATAACTGTTTGTACACTAACAAACTATGACAGTTGGCAGCACCGGAAAGAGAAGAAGACGTGTAGAAAATTTCATCTCAATTGGATGGACCGTTCGCGAACGCATAAATAACATACATACATACAGACATACATCGCATTTTATATATAACCAAGCTACCAAGGGCCTATACATTGCCACAATTGACCGACTCTGGTGGCAATTGGTTCTTCTATCGACACAGAATGATCAGTGGTTTATTTGATACACTTCTGCTCCATTTCGGAATTTTAAGTTACAGTAAACTGAAAAGTCACACATCCGGAACATAGCTACATCGTCATTGCGCGATCAAACATTTGCTAACATTGGATTCTTGTGAATTTTAAAGTTTTAAAGTAGCGTTAATTTGTTTGTTTGGGTTTTTCACAATGGAAACGCCCACCAGTATGCGTCCTCGTAGAATGACTTCAGATCAAGCTAGGTTATTGTTTCAAACAGTTTTAAACAATTCAATAGTGATTCCATATTAGTGAAGATTCAGACAGCAGTTTTAGATGTGTCTAAAGTTTTAGCACGTAGTGATGAAGAAACCAGTGAATGTTCGTCAACAGCTGAGTGTCTGACAACGAAGTACGAATGGCTGAAGTTTACGTCTGTCATTATTGCTATGGGACTTGATCCAAGACCATGTATCAAAGACTACTGGTGTACAAGTGCACATTTATATACTCCTTGGTATGCCACTATGTTTCCCAGGAATCGATTTGAATCTATTTATCACACCATGTTTCACGTATGTGAACCAGAGGCAGCAGGTGCAAAAAAAAATCGATCCTCTTGTTGACATGATTCTGAAGAAATTCCATGAAGCATTTTACCCATTTGAAAATGTGTCCATTGATGAAATTATTATTGGGTGGAAGGGCAGATGTCAGCAAAGACAATACAATGCAACAAAGCCTCACAAGTACCACATCAAAACATTTGGCCTTTGTGATTCTGCGACTGGCTATGTGGTGAATTAAAAAAATTATTATGGAAGAAACACCTAATACAGTCCGGATTTAGATCCCACAACTGCTCATGCAGTGAAAGTGTTTACCACACTACTGAATGTTCTCGGAGCTGGCCATCACTTCTTTGCTGACAGATTCTACACTTCGAAACCTCTGATTGATTATCTGCATTCCAACAATTTCAATTATACAGGGACACTGAATGTCAACCGAGTAGGCTTCCCTCCAAAGTTGAAGCATTTGCGACTTCAGCATCAAGAGATGAAGTGGTTTCTTGAAGGAGATAGAATATTGTGTGTGGCATGGAGATATAAAAAAGCTAAAAAACCATGTATTGTTGTCTCTACCAAGTCTGTAGTTGGAACTGTTGAGTCGATGTCAATAGAGACTGTGTTTTTTGCAGCACTCGAACTAAACGACACAGATCATCTTTTGTTTGCTCCGGCTGCACTATAGTGTGTGTGTGTTTTTTTTTTTTTTTTTTTTTTTTTTTTTTTTTTTTTTGGCCTCAATATAAAATTCAATATCTCAGTAACCAACTGAGGGAAAATGATGAGATTTAGTATATAATCTTATCATTATGTCCACCCAACAAAAACATTTTTGTTCTGGAGATTTTACAGCAGATTTCAAAGTTTGCTTATATGGGGTATATAAATTACGACTTTGAGATTACGTCCATCATTTTAACAGTATTACAGCTCCACCAAGACACGTCCCCGCATTTTTTCAAATTTTCACGTGATTTCCGTTTTGAAACAAACAGCGCGAAGATTCAGTGGTGTCTCCAAATGGGGGTTATTTCATGAAACGTGATTATATAAATAAACTAGCTGACAAAGCCCGGCTTCTGGCGAGGATCTATCTATCTATCTATCTATCTATCTATCTATCTATCTATCTATCTATCTATCTATCTATCTATCTATCTATCTATCTATCTATCTATCTATCTATCTATCTATCTATCTATCTATCGATCAATCGATCGATCGATCTATCTATCTATCTATCTATCTATCTATCTATCTATCTATCTATCTATCGATCGATCGATCGATCGATCTATCGATCTGTCTGCCTGCCTGCCTGCCGGCCGACCGACCGACCCACCGACCCACCCACCGACCGACCCACCGACCGACCCACCCACCCAGTCAGCCAGCCAGCCAGCCATCCACCCACCCACCCACCTACCTTTCTGTCTACCTACCTAACTACCTACCTTTCTGTCTATCTGTCTGTCTGTCTGTCTGTCCGCGCTATTAAATATTGATAAAAGCTACTGGAAAAAAACGCCAGGACCATGTGTTGAAAGAGGAAGAGGACTATTGGAGAAAGGATGGATTGAATTTTATGCAACCGAGAGCAATCATCAACCTACTGGAATCGTCCGACACAGATTAAGGTCTGAGAAGATCGCAGACCTTAATCTACGTACACACTTACTGGGATATTTTGCTCCAACTATTCAGACGAATTGCAGGCCCTAAACATTACAGCATCAGCATCAGCTGAAGAAACAAGAAGGAAATGAAAAATAAGGTAAGAAATATATTCCTTCTACTTTCCTGTTAATTTACAAATTATTTACCCCGTGCCTCTGTAAATTCTCTGTCTTTACTAATATTACACATTGCACCCCTCTCGGGATTCTCCGTGGTGAAGTGGTCAAGCCGTCTGACTCGGGCTCCGAAGGTTGTATGTTCGATTCCGGGCCGCGTCCTTCATTTCACGAGTGCATTTTTTCGGAGACTCTCGAGGGTCGTCGCTGGAGCTACGGAGTTCGTGCTTTGTGCGACGCTTTCCGCGCTGCGGAAAGAAACTGAGCCATATGGGATAAAAACCCGGTGCGATGCAGCCGACCCTGTCGATTTTAAGCTAGTTCTTTCATTGCACCCACTCCCATACTAATCCGGATACGCCTTTGTGTGTCATCAGAATTTGCAGGTCTCCCATTACCGTAAATATAACTTTGTTAGCAAGAAATCACTAGTTGTTCAGCAAAACATCAAAGGAATGTTGTCGCTTTAAATGATTTAAGTTGTTTTTGGACCTATCAAATACATATTCCTTGGGTGGCGGTAAATAGGGCCTATAAGACGGCTGGAAAAATTTCATAACGATGTAACAGACAATTTTCAAAATAATTGATCGTGATTGAAGGCAAACAAATGTGGACATACTATAATAGATCACACTTGTGCCCCAAAGTTTGCTTTCCAGCCTATCACAAATAGACTGTCACATATTGTAAATAAAAATAAACAGACAATATATATATATATATATATATATATATATATATATATATATATATATATATATATATATATATATATATATATATATATATATATATATAATCTGCCAAGTGTTTTCCTAATTTTAATTCCTAAAAAGACATGCTCCAGAATCTGCGGCCAAACTTCTTTTCGGATGATTGATTGGGAGCAACTGTGTTTATATTTTAGAATAGTGGTGTTTGTTCAGTAAATTCAACAGGATTAGCAGTGATTTAGCAGTGATCAGGATAACAACGCCCCTTGGTAAGTGCAATGTTTTCATCATTTTTACCTCTTTTTGTCAAATCATTAAAAAAATTATATTATTATTTTTATCATATTTACAACCTATAGCAATAATTCCAATACCAACATATTCCTTGTGAAATCCCCTTTATTTTGATATATAATACAACATTTCTGCTACAATTTTAACAATTTTCATAACATTATTGTGACACACCCCTACTTCCAGTTTTCTGCCATTATTTTTTCATTTTGTGTGAAAAAGACCAAAACTTCATTTTGGGTAATTTTAATGAGCAATACTGTTTATATTGTTGAAGACAAGTGGTGTTTGTTTGATTATTAAGTAAATTAAACATGATTAGCAGTAGAGGAGTATAGAAAACACCTTATAAGTGCAATGTTTTCATATTTTCACCTCTTTTTGTCAAATTATTTTACAAATTATATTAATATTTTTATTATATTTACAACCTATAGCAATAATTCCAATACCTACATATTCCTTGTGCAATCCCCTTTATTTCGATATATAATACAACATTTCTGCTACAATTGTAACCATTTTCATAACATTATTGTGACACCCCAACTTCCAGTTTTCTGCCATTATTTTATTTTATTTTTTTGTGAAAAAGACATGGTTCAGAATATGCAGCAAAACTTCCTTTTGGGTGGTTTTAATGAGCAATACTGTTTATATTGTTGAAGTCAAGTGGTGTTTGTTTGATTATTCAGTAAATTAAACATGATTAGCAGTAGAGGAGTGTAGAAAACACCTTATAAGTGCAATTTTTAAAATAATTTTTACCTCTTTAATTTCAGTTGTTATTATTAAACCTCTCATTATTGTCATAATATTTGTAACCTATCAATTAATTATTAACACTGTCATGTTCCTTGTGCAATCCTCTTTAATTTCATATATAATACAATATATATGCTACCATTTTAACCATTTTAAAAGCATTATTGTAACACACCCCTACTTCCAATTTTCTGCCATGAATTTCTGTTTGGTCAGGACCCAATTTTTGTTTGGTAGCGATATATATATATATATATATATATATATATATATATATATATATATATATATATATATATATATATATATATATATATATATATAATGTCCATTTTGTTTACAGCATCCCCGGGAAGGTTAACCCGGTCAACAAATGCCCGCATAAGCAGGATGTGTCGGCATAACGGCGCAAGAACGCAGCCCTGCTGTAAACAGGCACAACGCAGTCACGTCCGAAAAAAAAATCCGGATGAACGAAGAAGAAGAAGAAGAAGAAGAAGAAGAAGAAGAAGAAGAAGAAGAAGAAGAAGAAGAAGAAGAAGAAGAAGAAGAAGAAGAAGAAGAAGAAGAAGAAGAAGAAGTTTACAGCAACCTATCACAATAAGTAATTTTTTATTATTTATAGGTTATTAAGCAGTATGAATAACTAATTATTGCAATTTTATTTTACTTATACAATTATACATTATATTTGACAATATTGACAACAACGTTTACTAATATGTTAACAAGATTTTACAACTTGTTATTATAACAAATATTCTTTATTATCTATCAATGGCTTTAATTAGACACAAGCCGACTACAGTGTCACTATAATTGTTGATTTCTAATGAGATGTATGTAACTGCTTGCACTTTTTGACAATATTCTTGAAATCTGGAGCAAGTTTACTTGTTGAAATTCGCATGACAGCGTGCAAGTTGCAGTTCGGCAATAAAGACCTATTCTTAGATTTGTTGATCTTCAAGCAAGAGAATGCTTGTTCGCAAATGTATGTTAATCAAAACAATGATAAAAGTTTAGCTGCAAAAATTTTCAAATTGGGAAATGATTCTTGTTATAAAGATCCATAGAAATCCAGAAAACTATATGTCTTGAATTTCTCTTTCAGCTCATGATCTGCTTGTAAGTCAAGCAGCTCCAACTGTATGTCCTTTGTGGTTGTATCAGCTTCTGCACTAAAAGGGGAAATGAGAATATTGAATTGTGGCTCTAAGTTCTTGAAATATTGGAATCTCCATCCAAATTCTTCAATCAATGCATCTAATTGGGCTTTGTACTTTTCAGTAATTTCACCAGAAGTGGTTTCTTGTTTCAGCAAAGGGAAGTGACACAATCTTTTTTTTTTTTCACTTGCTTGTCTGGAGAACAGTGAGAGTTTTGCCTGGAATGTGTTTACATGTACATACAATTCATGTGCAAACACACCATTGCCCTGAAGTTTGCATTCAGTTCATTTAACCTTTCCATAACTTCCTCTCTTTATTGACAATGTTAGTATTAAAGTCACATTCAATGCCCTTCATCTCTAGGAACATCACTATTTCTTCTCTGAGTTCCCACACTCACCTCAACACCTTGCCGAGACTCCGCCATCGAACACTGGTGTGTTACAGTACATCGGAATGTTCAGTTTCAAAATCGTCAAGTAATGCCTTGAACTGTCTGTGATTAAGCCCTCTTGATCTGATGAGGTTGATAACATTGGCAACTGGGTCAATAACATGCTTGATATTCAAAATAGTTTTACACAAACTTTCTTGATGAATCACACAGTGAAGTGGTAATAATGGGTGGTCTGGATATTCTGCTTTAAGCTTATCACTTATCAACTTTACCAGACCTATGTTTTTTCCAGTCAAAGCACGAGCTCCGTCAGTTGTAAGACTTGTCATCTTGTTCCAAACCAACCCAATTCTTTCAATACAGTTAGTAACAGCATTGAATATATCACGACCTGTGGTTGTGTCTTTGAGTGACTCAACACTCAGTATCTCTTCAGTTAGTTTGAAAGAAGTGTTTATTCCACGTATATCAATAATTGGGCGGTATCATGAACATCGGTACTCTCATCCAATGCAAGAGAGTGCCACAAAAATTGTTTACTTGGATCTTGAAGTTTATGCATCAAATTGTCACTTATCTTGCCCACACGTCTGACCACAGTTCTCCTTGATAAAGTAATGTTGTCAAATCTGTGTTTTTGTTCTGGACACATAATGTTTGCTGCATCTAGCAAACATTCCTTGATGAATTCGCTATCGGAAAATGGCTTGTTCTGTTTTACAATTCTGTGTGACAGCACAAGACTAGCTTCATTTGCAGCATCTTGAATTGAAGACTGTTTAGTGAAAACAGTTTGCTGTTTCTCCAAATTTTTCACCAACTCAAGGCACTTCCTTTCCCTCCCTTCGGTTGTTAAATTGTATCCGAAATCGGAATGTTTTGTTTGATAATGTCTTTTTTAAATTTTACTCATTGAAGACAGCCACTGACTCACGACACAACAAGCAAACTGATTTGCTACCAACTTTTATAAAACAGTACTTAGTTGTCCATTCATCATTAAAAACACGGCATTCATCTTCAATCTTACGTTTGTTATTGACACTCATTGGTTTAATAAAATTCGAACAGTTAGAATTGTACAAGGGTCTGCAAGGTGTGGAATGCGCCTGGCCCTGTAGCCAGCAGGGTTAGGATCGGCTAGCCTCTCCCAGGAGGAGTGAAGAGAGAAAATTAGTAGCCTGCCGATGACCCACAGACTACACAAGTCAACCCCCATCTCCGCGTGGTGCAGACCGGGCAACCATGACCGCGAGGTCATGGGCTAACGGGGCTATGGCTCGCCATAGGGGATGCACTCCCTGTGGTCAGATTAGTGTCCTAAATCTGTGACTGGCCTAGCAAGCCGGCAGGGGATCTTCATACTGCTCGTAGAAAAACTAAGAAGTATAAACGGACTGACCCAAACGGCACCTCGACACCGCAAGGTATAAGAGGAACTTGATGAGATGAGATGAGAATTGTACAAAACTTTAAAACGGATATGAAACAAAACCTACTTCCGGCTGTGTGTGAAAATAAAATATTCGGAAAACAAGTAGTAAACTCAGAATAAATTTCAGAAATATATCAATACTACTACAACAAATAAATTAATTTGAACATTGTAAATGTGGAAATAATTTATAACAGCAAAGGACTTTTAAATTTAATATTTTCTTGCACAATAAATCATTTTATTCACCGGAAAAATATCTGTTTTCCATAAAATCATCCTTATTAAATTTTTAGATGACGAGAAATATTTCTCTATATAAAAATCGATACATTTGCATTTTAGCATTATATGATTCCAAATGTTGCTGTATGTAGCCAGGGGCCGGGTTGGGGTGAGCGACCAACCTTGCATAAATACCCTAATGCCTCGTGCATTCATCACCTATGCAGCAAAAGTCCAACTCCTGGCCATCTCGTGGCGGAACTGTTTTAACTTACAGGAGAAGAGGCGACGGCGAGTCACTGGCGCCGAGAAATTTCCATAACGCTCTAGATGTGTATGCACGTACATGCATGCGCAGAAATGTGTGTGCGTGCCTACACACGTAAATTCGAGTAAGACCTCAGTCTGCTCTAGCAAAAGAAAGGTACTGAATACGGAGGCAACCAGCCAGGAGGCTGCCAAGTAGCAGGTGTGACGCAATAAGATAAATTAGAAAATATAAGAGAATCCCAAAACCAAAATGCTAAGAAATCCAAGCACATGACGTGTCAACGCAGAAACGTCACCAAAGATTGTTAACAACAACACAAAAAAGACGGACTTGGGAGATTCTTGGGAGTGGCAGCTCATGTTGATTTGGGAAATATCGGTTGGCTAAGCACAGGCTTTATATCGCACTAGCGGCTGAATTAGTAATTGGCATGGACGAAACAATCTGTGGATATAACGTGCATCGAAGCCACAAATAAACAGGCAGACAAACGCAGAATCTCGATATCTGAAAATTGGCAGAAAGAACATTGCGAGGATAGAGAGAAGGACGCCGTGTGGACGGGCAAGGACATTGTTTAGAACTCGAGTGCAGATGGCTTTGGACATGTTACTAATATTAATTATAATTGTAATACTGCCCGCCTGTTCAGAACAGGCACAGTATGTTATTATTTATTATTGTCGTTGTTACAAGCCTGAGCATTGCGGAAAATAAACACCGTTTCAACTTTCAAAGTCCATTGGAGTAGATTTCCTTCTTCAGTTCAGGTTTGGCTTCTTAAACCTGCATTTGGTGACTGTTGTTTACTAGCCGTATTTGAATTATATTGTTTACCCCGAGATGTCGCTTGGTAGAGGCGCCCCACAGAAATCAGGATGCCACCAATTACACGTGATGAAATATGTCGACTATTGCTAAATGTTATGGTGCTCGCCCTGCTTTGGACCCCCAGACAGGTGCAGTGCCGGGCCATATGCCTCGAAAGGGTCCAACCACAGCTACTGGAGGTCCTTCTCAGATGTCCTGTGGAGCCAGGGGGGCTGAGAATAGAGCATCTGGCCATACCAAATAAAAACTAAAACTAATGCACTGGAATGCGGAGGGATTCAGCAACAAAACAATAGAACTAAACATATCTTGGACCAAGAAGCGGTAAACGTATGTTGCTTGCAAGAAACTCACCTCAACGAAAACGAAATGATGTCTTGGAAATTGCCAGTACTAAGGACACTACTTTCTGAACTTAGCAGCCAGCATAAGGTCACCATACAGTGGATACCACCCCACTGTGGAGTACCCGGAAATGACATAACTGATCGATCGGTCAAGGAAGGAGCAAAAGAAGAACAACCTGATGTGCCCATTACATACCACTAAAAGAAAAAAATGATCAAATCAGTCAGAAGGCCACCAAACCTTACTCAAGACGACTACCACGTTATGGACAGACCAGAACAGGTCATTCTTCTGCGCCTCAGAACGGGACACAATAGATTACGCAACCACATGTATACAAAATTCAATATTGGTGACTCAGCCATGTGCACATGTGGTTTGGCGTCGCAGACAGCAGAGCACATAATCCAGGATTGCCCAAACTACAACATATCCAGGCGAACCTTCTGGCCTAGAGAGACAACAGTGGAAGATAAACTCTATGGACCGCTGAGTGAACTAAACAAGACTGTTAGATTCATACAAAAGACAACATTGCAGTTATAAACCTATTTCAGGCGAATGAAAGAAGAAGAAGAATCATAGCCCCAGCTCTGCGAGTGGCTGTTAAAATCGCCACACACAATCATTTTTTTTTCTTTTAATGGTAGTGTGACCAGTGTCTGTGGCCGGTCACTTGGACAGTAATAATTGATCAGATGTAAGTCTGTATTGCCTGTCTTAAGTTTAAGAATCTGATACTCAGCCCTTTCCATGTAAACTTCAATTTAGGAAGCAGCAATGTTATTTTTTACAGGGGTCAGTATCCCACCCTTTCGCATGTCTTTTCGGTCAGATCGGTAACACTGGTAGCCTCTGATTTTGAAGGCTATATTTTCGTTGAGGTGAGTTTCTTGCAAGAAACATACGTTTACTTTTTCTTGGTCCAAGATGTTTTCTAGTTCTATTTTCTTTGTTGTTGTTGTTGTTGTTGTTGTTGTTGTTGTTGTTGTTGTTGTTGTTGTTGTTGTTGTTGTTGTTGTTGTTGTTGTTGTTGTTGTTGTTGTTGTTGTTGTTGCTGACTCCCTCCGCATTCCAGTGCATTATTTTTAATCTTTTATTGATAAGGCCAGATGCTCTATTCTCATGTCCCCTGGTTCCACAGGTCATCTGAGAAGGACCTCCAGTAGTTGTGGTTGGACCCTTTCGAGACATAGGGCCCGGCATTGCACCTGCCTGGGGGTCTAAAGCAGGGCGAGCACCATAGCATTTAGCAGTAGTCGACATATTTCATTACGCGTAAGTGCGTAGCATTCTGATTTCGGGGGTGCGCCTCCTGGCTGGTTACCTCCGACTTCAGCACCTCTCCTTTGCTAGAGCAGACTGTGGTCTTACTCGAATTTAGGTGTGTAGGCACGCACACACGTGTCTGCGCATGCATGCACGTGCATACACATCTAGAGCTTTCTGATTATTTCTCGGCGCCAGTGACTCTGAAACCTGGAGTACAACGAAAGGAGACGAAGCCTTGTTACAAACCTTTGAGAACAAAATTTTAAGACGCATCTTTGGACCCATTAGGGATACACAAAGTGGAGAGTGGAAAAGAAGAAGTAACAAAGACATTTATGATCTGTTTAAGTCCCCGCTAATCACTGGTATCATGAAAGCTAATAGACTACAATGGCTGGGGCATATAGAAAGAATGGAAGATAATAGGGAAACAAAACTCGCTTAAACTCAGGAAATAAATGACCGTAGACCCCGAGGTAGACCAAGAAGGCGGTGGAGAGATAATACATGTACAGACCTACAAGCACTTGGAATCAACGACTGGCAAAAGAAGGTCCACCAGAGAGACGAATGGAGACGGATTGTATTTGCAGCAAAGAACCTCAATGGCTCGGAACGCTGAAGAAGAAGAAGAAGTGACTCGCCGCCGCCCCTTCTCCTGTTAGTTTAAACAGGTCCGCCACATGAAGGCCAGGAGTTGGACTTTTGCTGTATAGGTGATGAATGCACCGAGCCATTGGGGTATTTATGCAAGGTTGGACGCTCACCCCAACCCCGCCCCCGGCTACATAACAGCAAGATTTGGAACCCTCTTAAACAAGCGAATCTGTACAACTATCCCGGAACAGCCATAACATGTAATGGAAGGTGCCTTGAAGACATCGCTATCGCAAAGGTTACCTTTTGCACCGTGGAAAACATACTGACCAATAAAAAGATTGAGCACAACCCACTACTGGCAACGCTGATCGTATTCCTTAAGTCTTGTCCACGCCAGATTGGAAGCATTAGACTCCAATTTCGCTTTCCTTTGATCTCGTCATTAGTGCATATCCTTGACTTTACCCTGGATCGAACTCCGGATCATTGGCGTGTGAGGCGGGTGTGCAACCACTGACCACGTGACTCACGCTGGACGCGCCCAATTATCATACTAAAATATTACGTCATCCATTGTCAGTGGTAGCTCAAACTTGCCTGATCGCCGCGACTGACATCCGTCAATCGATGTGACCCCGAATGTTCAGGTCTTCTCGATCTGGCAAGGCACACCGGAGAAGTATGTCACGTTGTATTTACCGCGAAAATGTGGTTTCAAACCACCGATAAATCGTTCTTTACGGGGTTATCCCGCCATCTTGTTTCGTCACAAAACCGGCCCGCAATTGACCCAGATATTTTGAACTTGGCGGGTGTTTTTCTTGGTTCTGGGTGACCACTTCCGGATGTCACTTCCGGTCTAGGGGCGGCGGTGGTGGGGCGGGCGGGGCGGACAACGAGACAAGCCCCGGTCTGCGGAATACTTATATAAGTAGACCAAATAATTGTCGGGTTCGAGTCCCAGTGTGTGTGTGTGTGTGTGTGTGTGTGTGTGTGTGTGTGTGTGTGTGTGTGTGTGTGTGTGGTGCGGTGTGCGCGACCTCTAGTCATATCGATCCGCTTCGATGAGGGAGACCGAAGTCAATATGACAGAAATTGAGTTATTTCATCTCTCGAGCGCTAACCCGAGGATCCCTATTTGGATTGCATGAATAAACTTTTGCACGGCTCAGTATGCTAATTCGACAGAAGTCCCGACCCCATGTAAAACGATTAAACGCATGGTGAAAATCTGGTATAAAAAATATACCACCCAATCAATTTTATTAAAAATTAAACCTAAAAACTTAATTAATCACCAAAAATCCTTGTATGTATACTAGAGAATAGTTACGTCAATAAAAATCTACGAGTCTCCATTAATTTAAACCATAGAGTATCAAGATATACATTAAAATATGTAATATTATTAAACACCACGGTTATACTCCTTTAATTTTAAACGGATTCCGAGGGGAGAGTAATCGGTCCCTTGACTAAACCAGAATTGTTCCCCTTTTACACACTAACGTCCCTTGAATGCCCACTTACCTGTGCGACCAGGTAAATATCACGCGCTTCACTGACCACGAGCCGACGGAGACAACAATAGCCAAGGGCCAGCGGGGTACTGATAACCGCTAGATAAGAACCCGAAGATAATTACCATTGAGGCGAGCTGTTGTCAAATATGCAGTGGTCATGCATACAAGAATTCAGCGCAAATATGTTTTTTTTTCTATTTTGCTGTAAATCTCTCTCTCTCTCTCTCTCTCTCTCTCTCTCTCTCTCTCTCTCTCTCTCTCTCTCTCTCTCTCTCTCTCTCTCTCTCTCTCTCTCTCTCCTCTCTCTCTCATGAAATAATACTGAATATGTGTGTGCGTGCGTGGGTGTACTGTCGAGTATGTGTGTGTGTGCGCATATGTAGGCGTGTGTGCGTGTGTGTGTGTGTGTGTGTGTGTGCTATCAATTACAGGACGTCACAATCAACCTCAACATTCGTGCTTCCTGGACAAGCTTACAATAGTCAATTTGTACGAACGACAACCGTGTCAGGTGCACGTGTGTGTGTGTGTGTGTGTGTGTGTGTGTGTGTGTGTGTGTGTGTGTGTGTGTGTGCGCGCTATCAATTACAGGACGTCACAATCAACCTCAACATTCGTGCTTGCTGGACAAGCTTACAATAGTCAATTTGTACGAATGACAACCGTGTCAGGTGCACGTGTGTGTGTGTGTACGCGCGCGCGCGCGTGTGTGTGTGTGTGTGTGTGTGTGTGCTATCAATTACAGGATATCACAGTCAAACCTCAACATTCTTTTGAGTTTCGTGTGTGCTGGGCAAGATTGCAATTGTCATTATATACGAACGACAGTCAGGGCGTGTGCGCTAGCGCGTGTGTGTGTATATACATGCGTGTGTGCCTGCGTTGGTGTGCTATCAATTGAAGGACATCGCAGTCAACCTCAGTATTCTACGGAGTGTCTGACTTCCTGAGGCAATGTGTGCCATTATCATTATCGACGAACGACAGTCATGGGGTGTGTGCTACCGCTCGTGTGTGTATATACATCCGTGTGTGCATTTGCGCCCGCGTGTGTGCTATCAATTACAGGACATCACAGTCAACCTCAACATTCTTTGGAGTTTCGTGTGTGCTGGGAAAGTTTGCAATTGTCATTATATACGAACGACAGTCAGGTCGTGTGCGCTAGCGCGCGTGTGTGCATGTACATGCGTGTGTGGGTGTGCGTGCGTGTGTGCTATCAATTACACGACGGCGCAGTCAACCCCAACATTCTATGGAGTGGTGTGCTTGCTGGGTAAGATTGCTGCTGTCTTATTGAACGAGCGGCAGTCATGTCACATGCGTAGGCGTGCGTGTATATACATGCGTGTGTGTGTGTGCTATCAATTACAGGACGTCGCATGCAATACCAACATTGATTGGTTGGTCGTGTGCCACCATGCTTTACCGTGTCATGGCATGGCCAAAGCTAGGTATTGTACTATACCTGTGTGTCTATCTTTTACATAGCACAGTTAAGCTGTAAGGCAAGCCATTTACAGGACGTTGCACTCAGCCCTAACATTGATTGGTTGATCATGTGCTATCATGATTCGCCGTGTCACGTCACGACCAAAACTATGCCTTGTACTATAGTTGTGTCTGACTATTACATACTGCAGTCAAGTTGTAACGCATTGCATTTACACGACGTCGCAGTCAGTCCCAGCATTCAGGCTTCTTGGACAAGTTTGCCGATGTCTTTCTGACTAACCAGTACCCATGATCGTCTGTAGTGTCTGTCACCCGGATTACCAGCATCAGCATCACCCAGCTTCATCAACAAAACCACTATCATCATCAGCATCAACAGCAGCATCGTCATAAGCTGAAGGTGACCGATCGAGAGACTCACCACAGGCTATGTCGGCGAGTGAACGTACGTGAACGTGTTCAGACATGTCTTTGGGGAAAACTGGAGGTTGACTCAGAGCGTACTGACAACATAACGATACAACCGATCAAATATGGTGATGCTTCCGATCATATGTCTAAGGTATACAATCGAAACACGTGACTAAAACCAGTTAAAGATGGCGTCGCACTCGTGACATGTGTAAGTCTACAACCGCGTGACTAAAACCGATCAATGATGGCGCTGTAGCCGGTCTCATGCCTTATGGGATACATCCGAAACACGTGACTAATGGTCAAAGATGGAGTCGCATCCTGTCACATGGTCAGACAATATTCTGAGTCATTCTACGTAAGCAAATACCGTGTATAAGCCGACTAACATTCGTCGAATAGAAGTACCGGGCTCAGTGATCAGCAAAGTAGCACATCTTCTATGTTGCCTGGTGTGAAGACTGGTGATTCTTGGTTCTTCATCCCAGATCTGTCATTAGACATGTTGTTCTGCAAGAAACCTACTTCTTGTAGTCAGACAACCGTAGACCCATATGAGACAACATTTGATCTGCTTGACGACTCTTCTTCAGATGAAAATAGTGACCCTTTGTCTAGCGGTCATGAACCAGCCTCTGAGTTTCTCAAGAAAATCAATGCTTTGTGGAATGAAAACTATCCTACCGCTGGTTTCCGAAGTTCCTCCTCTGTCGCAGCAGATGAAATACAACACCCATCGAGAAAGGTATGTATAAATAGTAACGGTCACACTCATAGTTTCCAATAACAGGTGTGTTAGTTCCGCTGTCTAATGGTACATTCTATTATCTGGTACTCTTTATTTCACTATGAATTACTAGACGCTGAAGTCTTATAAGTTTCAATGTTTTTGTTTTTTCTTCTCCTCTCCAGGTAAATTTTGCAACAGATCCTCACCTCTTGACAGTTCATAGCGTTGACACCGAAGAACGCAATGGCAACTGGCACCATGTAATCAGAGAACGAGATAATTTTGAGCGACGTATACTAGAGATGGACCAAATGCTAACCCCAGTCCTGGAGACCAGTCACAGAGTCAAAGTCCTGGAGCAGAGAAAAAAGTCAAGAACAACAGTGAAAGAGGCCGAGATAGTCTAACCCCCGTATGGTAACTGGTAATTAAAATTAAAAAATATCAGTCCACACTATCGGAGGAGTATTAAAACACCTAAATAAAAAACAAAATGACTATAATATACTTACAGTCCTGTCTTTAATACCTGACCAGTCAGCAATACGAAGAAAAACTACAGTGGGTGTGAGGAGACTGCTTATGTATATCACTGGTACTCTGACTTCACAGACTATAACTCACAATGACTACAACACAAGTAACTTGGCGCCCTCTATAATATTTATTTCAGCATGTTGAGAGGTCAGGAAGCGACCATGACCCGCATTCCTCAACCCAACTTAAACATACAACGGGTCAACGAGCGGGTAGTAGAACGCTTAGTCGCGCCATACGGACAGCCGCGTCAGCGTAATCTGAACCGCTTGACCTAAGAAACTGGCTGAAACCGGTTTTACGCGTGGTTCAAAAACTAGTATATAAACCCGATGCTGGTAATACTCAACCATTGCGATCAGGAGATGACTACACACATCAAGACTGTGCCTGCTAACTGGGTCTACATGACTCGTAGTGGTGAGACTATTAGACCAGTGGGCCGTGGTGATAAGGCCGTGTATGTCTCATCCTACAGAGGAACGACGACGTTACAAATCCGAAGATTTTACGGTGAAGCCGACCAGAAATTCCCGACTAAGACGGGTACGACACTTACTCGACAAGAATATGAACAGATGAGCGCCATGCATCTCGAGATCCTAGCTGACTTTGCCAGACTCAACCAAGTTAACCAAGCCAGTAACGAAGTCAAACAAGGTACTAACAGAGACAAGCAAGTCAGTAACCAATACATTCAAGTCAGTGCTCGTAGCAAAGAAGGCTCTTCCAGAACCAATCAAGGCCAAAACACTCAAGTCAGTACTCAAGTTAAACAAGGAACTAACCGAAACCACCAAGTAGACGCATACTATACCGCCAGTTTTCAACCCAGCTGCAGTCAGATGTGTGATGACCCCAGCAACCAGATGTGTGATGAGCCCAATAGCCAGCTGTTTGACGTGCAACAAGACATCAACCGAAGCAAGCAAGTCCAACACACTCAAGACAGTACTCAAGTCAAACAGGGTACTAAACGAAACTACCAAGTAGACGCATACTATACAGCCAGTTATCAACCCACCCACAGTCAGATGTGTGATGACCACAGCAACCAGCTAGGTGAAGAGCCCAATAGCCAGCTGTTTGATATGCCCAACACTCAGATGATTTATGGCCCGATTGTATACAATACTCAGATGTCAGCCCACCAAGCAGGAGACCAGTCTTATGACTACATACCAAGTGACCTATACATACCAGACTACCAGCCGGAAAAACCAACCTACTCAGGCAGTGGTGTGAAGAAACCCAGAAACAACATACAATTTGTATAGCTCTGTATGTGAAAATAAAATGATGTGAAGATACTATGTATACCGACTCATATCACATCATCCATTTCGTATAATGACATTATGCATGTAAAATGTACTGAAATACTGTAAATAAACAGGTATATAGATTATAATTACGTCTTGTTTGCTGAATATTTAGTGTTTACGGTGTATATACTTGTCATATGGTGAGAGAATGAAGAGTAAAAACCTTTGTCAAGTAATAAAATTTGTTAGCCAAATGGGAAAAATTGTGGCGACATTTCAACCAGACTTATAAAAAAACTCAGTCAAACATATGAAAAGTAGGAAAATTTGTTAACCAAAGTGAAAAATGGTGGTCACATTTCAACCAAACTTATAAAAATCTCAGTCAAACTTATGAAAAGTAGGAACATTTGTTAACCAAATGTGAAAAGGTTAACCACATTTCAAACCAAACTTATAAAAAATCGCAGTCAAACATATGAAAAGTAGGAAACTTTGTTAACCAAAGGGCAAAAAGCTTGGCCAAGTAAGAAAATGTGTTAACCAAATGTGAAAAGGTTAGCCAAATTACAAACCAAACTTATAAAAATCTCAGTCAAACATATGAAAAGTAGGAAAATTTGTTAACCAAATGTGAAAATTTTGGCCAACTCTCACCCAAACTTATTAAAAGTGGGAAATTTTATTGTCCCGATGTGAAAAGTTTGACCAAAGCTCACCCAAACTCATGAAAAGTAGGAATCTTTGTTAACCAAATGTGAAAAGGTTAGCCGAATTTCAAACAAAACATATATAAATCTCACTCAAACATATGAAAAGTAGGAAAATTTGTTAACCAATCGTGAAAAGTTTGGCCAAATTTCACCCAAACTTATGAAAAGTGGGAAATTTTGTTGTCCAGATGTGAAAAGTTTGACCAAATTTTCACCCAAATTTATGAAAATTAGGAAACCCTGTTAACTAAAGGGTAAAATTCTTGGCCAAGTAAGAAAATCTGTTAACCAAATGTGAAAAGTTTAGCCAAATTTCAAACCAAACTTATAATAAGCTCAGTCAAACACATGAAAAATAAGAAAATTTGTTAACTAAACGTGACAAGTTTGGCCAACTTTCACCCAAACTAATGAAAAGTGGAAAATTTTGTTGTCCAGATGTGAAAAGTTTGACCAAAGCTCACCCAAACTCGTGAAAAGTAGGAAACTTTGTTAACCAAATGGCAAAAATCTTGGCCAAGTAAGAAAAGGTGTTGACCAAACGTGAAAAGTTTGACCAACTTTCACCCAAACTTATTAAAAGTGGGAAATTTTGTTGTCCAGCTGTGAAAAGTTAGACCAAACCTCACCCAAACTCATAAAAAGTAGGACACTTTATTAACCAAATGTGAAAAGTTTGACTAAAGTTCATTGAAACTTATAAAAAAAAGTAGGAAACTTTGTTAACCAAATGTGCAATTTTTTTTGGGACAAGTGAAGAAATATTTCATCCAAAGCTTATAAAAAAGTAGGAAATTTTGTTAACAAAATAGGAAAAACTTAAGCCAAATTTCAGCCAAAACTTATAAAAAGTAGGACAATGCCTTAACCAAAAGGGAAAAATATCTCACGTTGTCATTTTAAATACCCAACCTGCTAGAGATATTCGTCTGTCCCCTAGGCAAACATCAGTTGTATTTCAGAAAATTTAATGTATCTCATGTAATAAGTCACTATGGTTGAATGAAAATATAAAATTTCCACAATTAAATTGTACAAAATTTAACAATTAAATTTCTACATGAAACATTCAAAGTGGAAACATAAAAGAGAAATTTAATTGTTAATTTTTGTACAATTTAATTGTGGAAATTCACTATGGTTGAATGAAAATATAAAATTTCCACAATTAAATTGTACAAAAATTAACAATTAAATTTCTACATGAAACATTCAAAGTGGAAACATAAAAGAGAAATTTAATTGTTAATAATTCATAAAGTGGTTTTAAAATATAGCCCGTCATTAGAATATGGTTCAAGAAATATTGCATGGTCGAACCACCATTATGTACATTAAACAACTGGCTGAATTTACATGGGTATTCAAGCCACTGACTGTGCTATGTTTGTGCACTTGTCAATATATACAAAAATATACATGATTGACACGGATTGTTCGCTACCAATCCTATAGTGATGACTGCTCTAAATTTATCTAAGGGAAATAATCTAACTAATTAATTTCATTTAAGAAACATGGGTTATTTACCTTAAAGTGTATTAATGCCTAAAATGATATAAATTATTAAATGATCGGGTTAATTTGTTAGTGATGTTTTAATTAACTCATCTAACTAAATAAGTGTAAATGGTGATAAATTGAAGTAATATGATGTGGATGTTAACTTAACTAAGTTTTAACTAACTATGGGTAAAATATAACTATGAAATGTCCTAAATAAGGTTATGTGGTAAATCTACATAAATAATTCTAATATTTTCACAAAATATGAAGTTATACGCGACTGTTTATAAAAGCATGTTATGTACATATCACAAATAATAGATTAACTAACTACACTAACTAATTACATCCAGGTGTGAAGTTCGAGACGTGTCCTCTGTAGAATGTCATAGAAAACAACGTTCAGGTAGACGAAGTCTGATTTACGCTCTTGTCCTGGGTAAAGTTCATACTAAGGGTATGCTACTGGTTGGTGTAGGTTCAAGTCTCAAATTTCGGTCCACTTAAGGGTGGTATAAGTGGTAGCGGTGTAGACAAATCTCACATGCATCTGTTCATTCCACTAATGCTGACAGAGTTTATATTACATACATATAAGCGACTGGCGATGGTAACGCACTTTAGTGTTTCACAATCACCACATAGGGCACTAAGCAATTACAGTGTCATTGTCTCTGGTGATGTGAGGTCGCTCTCTTCTCGTATTTCAGGTATGTCAATGTGAGAAGGTCTGCTCAAAGTGTCAGCTAGAGAGTTCAAACTTCCCTTCAAATGTTTAATCGTGAAGGCATAATTTTGCAAAATCAAGGACCATCTGTAGATCCTATTGTTCTTATGAACACCTGTTTGCATTACCGTCAGAGGCGAATTATCTGTCTCGATCACAAACTCTGTACCCGCCAGGAAGCGATGTAGTTTTCTTACACAATATATCACGCTTAAAGCTTCTAATTCAGATGTTGAATATCTTCTTTCAGCTGGGCTGATCTTACTGCTCACGTACATTATTGGATGGAACTTGCCTTCGTAAAATTGGCCTAGTACTCCAGAAATGGAAATGGAGCTTGCGTCTGTACGGAGATAATACGTAAGATTGACATTAGGCAAACGCAAGATAGGTAGAACGCTAAATAAATGTTTCAATTTTGATAACGCACCGATTAACTCTGCATCCTGTACATCAAGCTTTACAGATGCTTTTAACACATTGGAAAACACACTGGTAATTTCAGCCAAATTGGATATAAATTTGCTGTAATAGTTTACAAGACCAAGTAAGCTACCGACCTGTTTCTTGGTCGTAGGCATAGTTAGATTGAGAATCTTGGTCACGATTTTCTCATCGGTTATTAATTGGCCTCTGGTGATGGTATGGCTCAAAAAAAAATCAATTTCTTCCATTCCCAATTCCTTTTTGGTGGGTTTCACTGTCAGACCAAATAATCGCAATCTGTCGAAGACATGTCGCAGTTTCAGTAGGTGTGTTGTCCAGTCTGCTGTATGAATGCAAATGTCATCAATATAGGTCGAAGTATTGGTCACTCCGTGAAGAAGATTCACAGTGAGTCTGACAAAAGTGGCTGGTGCATTACGAAGGCCAAAAGGAAGAAAGCGCCACTCATACAGGCCTAAAGGTGTTGAGAAAGCTGTCAAAGGAATAGTGGAAGATTCCATCGGGACTTGCCAATAACCTTTTGTGAGATCTAGTTTTGAGAAGATACGTGATGTTGACATATCAAGGATCAAGTCGTCACAAGATGGGATAGGCTCAGCGTCGACCCTGGTCACGTTATTTAAGAGTCTATAATCGACGCCGAGGCGGATGGTCGAATCCTTTTTTTCTGACTAGGACTATTGGAAAAGAATACTCTGACTGGGATTTTTGAATTATTCCACTCGACTCTAGATTTAACAATTCCTTATCGAGATTTTCTCTGTAACTCAATGGGGTGGAATAAGGTCTACATTTGATAGGTGTGCTATCAGTCAGAATTAAAGAGTGTTCTATTCTGTCTGTCTTACCTGGGATGTCGGAGAAGATGTCCCTGTATTCAGTTACTAATTCTATCAGTTGTTGTCGTTGCTCGTCTGTCAGTTTCGGTTCTATACGTATGCTATCGATTGTCCCTGTCGTGTCGACTGTTGGGACAGGTAATTCTATTCCGTCGTCATCCGTCTGATTAAGCACTGTTGTTGTACTAACTGTGTATACTGTTTCCTGGCTAAGTGTGTTTGCAGTGTCGTCATGATCTGTCGCCCTATCTAGTGTAGTTGTGTTGTGTACGTCTGTCGTCCGGTTAACTGGTGTAGTTGCACTCTGTTTGTCTGTCCTAAGTTCTTGTCGTGAGAAATAAGGCTTCAGCATGTTGATATGAAATATCTTTAATTTTCCCTTTATCGATATTTCATAGTCGACATCTGATATCTTTCGTTCGACGTTGAATGGCCCTTGCCATGATGTTAGTAACAAATTACGTTTATCTGGTAGTAAAAGCAGTACTTTCTGATTGGGTTCAAGGTGGAGGGTTTTGGCACTCTTGTTTGCATAAATCGCGGTACATTTGACCTTTACTCTCCAAAGATGATTTTGCTATTAGACACGCTTTCATGATCTTATCGCGTGTCTCTGTTACCATCTCATATGGTGTTACTGCTGTTGGATTCTCTACTGAGCCAGTGATTAGCTGATGGTAGATTGTTAGGGGTCCGCGCGGGTTCGCCCCATAAACTAGTTCGAAAGGTGAGAAACCCGTACTCGAGTGCGGAATTTCTCGATGGGCAAATAACACTGCTGGAAGTAGAGTGTCCCAATCAGATGGGTTCTCTGCTGTTACTTTAGCCAGCATGTGTTTATAATCCCCGTTAATTTTTTCTATAATCCCGTTACTCGCAGGGTGATACGGATACAGAAGTGCTGCTCTATTCCTAGCAATTTCGTTAGGGCTTGCATAGCAGCCGAAATAAATTGGGTTCCTCGGTCGCTCAAAATGGTTCGAGGAAAACCAAATCGACAAAATAGATGTAGAAAAACATTTGCCACATCTTTGGAGGTAATGTATTTTAGTGGTATTGCTTCGATCCACCTTGTACAGAGATCCACGAGGGTTAGTATAAAACGGTTTCCTTTGTTCGACACCTGATTCAGGGGTCCAACAATATCTACCGCTACACTTTCAAATGGTCTAGAAGCCAAATAAGAACGCTGAACCTCGGCTGTCGCATGCTTTCCCTTTCTTACTAAATGTTGACATATAGTACATGATCTACAGCACATTTTAATGTCGTTACAAAATTTAGGCCAGTAAAAGTGTCCCAAAATTCTGGCTCTCGTTTTGTCGCAGGCTAAATGTCCAGCAAACGGTGACTCATGTGCAATGTTTAGCACAGTTTGTCAGTGTTTTACAGGTAACACCGTTTGCTGAATTTCATGGTTATTTGTTGTATAATAATGCATGAGAATTCCGTTATGTGCTTTAAAATACCATGATGCATTCTTAGTAACTTCCGCTCGCTCACCTAACAATCTAAAATAAGGTGTGATAGTTTGGTCGTTGCGTTGTGCCTCGATAAATTCTTGTCGAGTAGCACTGTTACTAGCACCGGTGGGTGTTAACAACTGTAACATTTCGTTTTGTAGGTCAGTGTAATGTGTTTGAGTATCTGACCTTGTTACAGCATTAGCCGTGTTAGCTTGTTTCCAGGCTAATATTTCTTCATCGGTACATTGTTTTAATGATTGCAAACAACCTAAAATCAAATCCGTACAGGGATTTTGCAGGATTTCGCATGTAAATGTGCCTGAAAGGAACGGGGTGTTTATGCGTACTTTAGCCAGCGGGTTTTTCTCTATGTTTCCAGAGAAAGTGCGGCATTTGACAAACTCACCCGTGTAGTCTTCTGGCTTAACTAGGTCTCTTTTGACGCCAAGTAGAGTGCTCCCGCTATCCAGTAAACATTGGCATGGTTGTTCGTTTACCAGTGCATCGTGGAACTTTAAATTGCCTCTGGAGGCTAAAGCTGCATTGGCAACTTCGTTGGAGCATGGTATACAATGCCCACATTTAAGTTTGCGGTCTGTCTGAAACAGGTGGCATGTGTCACACTTATTGAAGTCTAATATATCAATAGCTGCACTCACACTTTCACACTCACTAGTTGGTAATACATTTTCAAGTTCAGAATCGATTATACTCTCATCGTCGGATGACGTATCGATGAGTAAGGCATTGCTTGCCTTCATTCTTTGCCTGCCCAAACACTTAGAACTATAATGGCCATAACTAGAACAAAAGAAGCATTTAACAGCACGTTTGTAAGAATTTCGTTTGTTTGCCTGCTTCTTCATCATCATTTCTAGATGAGCAGGATAAGAGGGACTCTTATCACACATGGCGTAACTTGGATGAAATAATCTACAGTAACCGCACTGTGGTGGTTTCTGATACGGTTTATATGTCTTTTGATAGTCTTTTTGCTTATAAGACCTGCTTGGTATGTTTTTGACAAAGGCAGTAATTTCAGTATCATGCATGGATGTTTTAAATACGTCCCTGTTAGAGGAAAAATAGGCAGACCCTCGTTTTTCGAGTTGTTCTATGGATTCAATGTCTGCTTGCTGGAGGAACTTAGCAAACGGAGTCGGAACGGTGGATATCACTTTATCCATCACCATTAAGTCTTCCAATTTGTCAAAGTTCTTTCCCACTTTCGCTGCTCTAAGCCATTTTTTAAATATGCTCTGGACATTTGATACGTAATCTAGGAACGTTTCAGTAGCTTTTGGTTTTATCTGTGAAAACTGGATCTGATATCCAGCAGCATCAAGAAGAAAGTGCTGCATTATTCTATCGTGAATGTACTGATAGTTACTTATTAGTTCTGATGGTATAGATTCTATGACCTTTAATGGATCCCCACTGAGATTTCTCATATAGATCATCGCCCAATCATTTAATGGTACTTTCTGAGTTCTAAGCTGGAACTCTATATTCTCAGTCCAAGCTGATATTGAATCGCCTTGACTGAAGGGCCTGATTAACCCTTTATATTTGGAGAATTTATTTTGTTCTTCCTGACTTTTCAATTTAGTAGAGGCTATCTGGGTGTTAGAGTCAATCTCCATTTCTTTCATATTTAATTTCGTCTGTGACTCTACCTCTATGTGTTTCTGTTTTAGTTCCAATTCCTTCTGTTTAGTGTTTTCTTCCAACTCCTTCATCTCCTTTTGATGTTGTCTTTCTAATGCTCTTTGGTCTCTCTCTAGAGCAGTTTCTCTCTCCATCTCTTCTCTGTATCTTTCGTTTGCCCATTTCTCCAGTTTTTCTCCAGTATATTCTAGTTCTTTACCAGCCTGGATGAAGTCATGTAATGATGACATAGTAGGGCTTTATGTTATTTGAAAATTAATAGCAAAATATTTTCCCGTACAGTTTCACATTTGCTGAAAAAAAGAATGTTTTCGTTAACGGTGCATATCAAAATTAGATAAAATATACTCATCTAATCTCGCAGCAAAATACGGCACTCGGGATGTTTCGCCGCTGTCTTTCGTACACACGCCTGATCGACTTGCGTTTATATCTGGTGTTTCTGTTTAATGGAGCATCAACATTTTAGCAACAAGAATGTAATGTGCAATACATGGTGTTAAATGACATGTTACAGTTTCAGTGGACGATTAACATTAAATGTGATATAAATGATAATGATTAATGTAGATGATATGAATTTATGATAGTCTCAATGAACGTCAATGAATGTCAATGTCGTCTTGTCTTCACTTTCTAATTCCCCTGAATGAGCTCCGTCGTGTAACTTTTAGCCTAGCCTCTAATCTCCTACTGTTGTGCGAAAAATTTTTGTTTTTGCACAAATGTTAATGTGATTATGATGGATGTTGACATTCTGATAGTGATAAGCAACATGATTAATTTCACAATTCGTACACAATAATTTACATCGGTAATATCTTCTTAATATGCTGTAGCATTTCCGAAAATAGCACATTACGTGATTATCTTACTTAATAGCACACATTTTGAGGTGGTTCAAAAACATTTCATAACATGGTATCCTAATGATATTTGGTAGTGAGTGGTAGTTCAGGGACTTCTGACACAAATTGTATCCTGGTGTCAGATGGTGTCTCAATGGTAATGAGTGGTGGTTCAGGTATTTCTGACACCGATTGATTTTCTGGTGTCAGATGGTGTCCACGTAATAGTGAGCAGTGATTCAAGCACTTCTGACACCAATTAGTATCATGGTGTCAGAAATTGGTGTCTGGCTGGTAATGAGCGATGATTCGAACACTTCTGACACCAATTAGTATCCTGCCTGTCAGCAACTCACTTGCGACAGGCGTACAAGGATTCCCTTCTTTTACACTACACGAAGTAACAACTCGTATCGTTTGCAAAAGGATACATATTTATTCGGAGCTGATCAACAATAGCTCCATGAGCGGCATACCATAACGGTATTAAACATAGAATGTGATGACGATAAGATGGAATGAGGATATGATACAAACATTATAACCATTGAAGCTAAGCTAGACTATATAACTATAATACTGTCCTTTAATAACACCACAAAGTATCCCCAGCGGATACACGTCTGTTCTCTAAGCCGTCTGATGTCCGTCTGTCCTCGCTGAGCGTGGTGTGTTCAGCCACCAGCAATTTGCTCAGCGTGCGCTTGTTGGTTTACGTGCTGGGCCCTGGGGTGTGCTGACCAGAGTTACTCGGTCTTCCTTCATGCACCCGGTTTCCCAGACTCTTGGGTAACTCCGCTCATCTGTACTGGATGCCCTTGTTGACAAAAGGGTGTCCCGTTATCGCTATTTATAGCGATAGTGTCTCTCCTGTCTGGTCTCCTATCCTATGACGTCACTTGTCCTATTCCTACGCTCTATTTCAGCTATTCCTAGCTTAGAGCTATCTCTCAAGTCTTTGACATAAATATTCAGCAAACAAGACGTAATTATAATCTATATATATATACCTGTTTATTTACAGTATTTCAGTACATTTTACATGCATAATGTCATTATACGAAATGGATGATGTGATATGAGTCGGTATACATAGTATCATCACATCATTTTATTTTCACATACAGAGCTATACAAATTGTATGTTGTTTCTGGGTTTCTTCACACCACTGCCTGAGTAGGTTGGTTTTTCCGGCTGGTAGTCTGGTATGTATAGGTCACTTGGTATGTAGTCATAAGACTGGTCTCCTGCTTGGTGGGCTGACATCTGAGTATTGTATACAATCGGGCCATCAATCATCTGAGTGTTGGGCATATCAAACAGCTGGCTATTGGGCTCTTCACCTAGCTGGTTGCTGTGGTCATCACACATCTGACTGTGGGTGGGTTGATAACTGACTGTATAGTATGCGTCTACTTGGTAGTTTCGTTTAGTACCCTGTTTGACTTGAGTACTGTCTTGAGTGTGTTGGACTTGCTTGCTTCGGTTGATGTCTTGTTGCACGTCAAACAGCTGGCTATTGGGCTCATCACACATCTGGTTGCTGGGGTCATCACACATCTGACTGCAGCTGGGTTGAAAACTGGCGGTATAGTATGCGTCTACTTGGTGGTTTCGGTTAGTTCCTTGTTTAACTTGAGTACTGACTTGAGTGTTTTGGCCTTGATTGGTTCTGGAAGTGCCTTGTTTGCTATAAGCACTGACTTGAATGTATTGGTTACTGACTTGCTTGTCTCTGTTAGTACCTTGTTTGACTTCGTTACTGGCTTGGTTAACTTGGTTGATTCTGGGAAAGTCAGCTAGGATCTCGAGATGCATGGCGCTCATCTGTTCATATTCATATACGTCGTCGTTCCTCTGTAGGATGAGACATACACGGCCTTATCACCACGGCCCACTGGTCTAATAGTCTCACCACTACGAGTCATGTAGACCCAGTTAGCAGGCACAGTCTTGATGTGTGTAGTCATCTTCTGATCGCAATGGTTGAGTATTACCAGTGTCACCGACCGTTAGGGTATTTCTATTGAAATAGACAGAAATCCCTATCCAAGAGTTTGCCGACAGTCTCTAGAAAGTATGGCTCATTATCAGAATGTCTAAAGGGATGGTCCCGATAGGAGAGACTGGGATTCACTTGGCAGACAAAGGCAGAAGGTGAAGAACACTCGTGTATGTAGGAAGACCTAACACGAATGTCTAGTTTATCTGTCGGTGATCCTTCGTCATTTGATGAAGCCCCCTGTTTAAAATACTTTCACGCACTCACGCGCACGCCTTGCATTCAAATGATCACGAAGGGAGTACGTGGGTACAAGTATAAAACAATAATACTCTTTAATAGTAAAAGAGATAATGAAAATTGTCGTTCAAGTGGTGAACTATGACAGTTACAATTATGTTACAGGTACAAACATAAAATAGTTTTATGATGCTTAGACAGATAGCATATCATCCTTCACACCATCCAGACAGTGACACACTCAGAACACATGTAGACAAGAGTCACCTGAGACAATCTGATCTCTGTTAGGAATAGTGCTGGCTTTCGGTTGTAATATGTCTTGGAGTCGACCCTGGCATTCGACAGGTGTACGATGCTCCTCCGGATTCCAGGTTCCGTCTCCACTAGTTGGTGGCTCAAAGTTTCGGTAACCGGACCAGTTAGGTGTCAGCAGTATCAGCAGCGAGGCTCCTTAAATCAAACAAACAGTTGCAGACTTCTTAGTGTCTTGACAATATCAATGTGTCTGAGTGCTGGTGTTGTGTGTCTGTTGTGTATGTGTCAGATGCAGAACAGGAACAAAACATAATTCCTCTCTGCTATTCTGTATCAAAAGCAAAGGGCCAATAGCTCCTATTAGCTTGGCTATACATTGTATGACATGGTGATACAAGGTGAAAAAGGGTCCAGAAGTGGACACCTAAGACCACATGGTCCACTGGAGTAGAACATGTAGACAAATCTTTGTTTGAAAAAGGCATTACAAAATGTACATGGTTGTAAAACCTGAAGTGACTCAGTTGCAATAATTACTGGTGCATTCCTTAACACCATGGTGAGGAAGTCCTGGGCAGCCAGGATGGTTCCCTAGATAGCTAAGGAAAGGCCAACAATAATTCAACCTAATCCCACATCAATCATTAGGCATAAAGCAATCAAGTGTCGCCACGAAGTCGTGAGGTATACCCCACAGAATATACGAGCTAAAAGATAAGAAGAAGGCCAGCAGGCAAGCAAGGGGGCTGAGATATTCCAGGCATTGGGCTTTAGGATGTCTCAGCTATCCCTTGTTGAGTTATTTACTCCCCAAATTCTGATTCCTCACCACATGGTATTTGCTTTGAACTTATGACCGTCAGTGTCGTGTAGTTCGGCATGGCGGTGAATCAGGGGTAAGCAAATTTATGTTTGAATATATATCGCCTAGTAATATTGCTGGCATGTGAGAATCATGTTCCACATGTCTCTTCTACTTCTGCCCACATGGCAAAATCATGTTATCATATTTTCAACAAAATATACATGTAAATACATTCACAAAATGCATATGAAAATAATCAGTAAGGTTCATACATTATATCTATATATATTTTTATCTATAAATATATCTAGGCCTCACATGTTTTCTCTCAATGTCTCCCCTTTCAACTACCACGTTTCATAAATATACATGGTCGGGAAAGTTTTGGGTTTTCCCAATATCAGAATATAAATGTGTACACACTTCTTACTATAATCATAATTATTATGTTACTACACTCACCCCCAGTCTTATTGCAGCAATTAAGATAGGTTTTGGTATAATCTACCAGAGATGGAGTTGGATTTGGCAGCCCACTTCATGTAAGGTCTGCTTGGCACAGCAGCTATGGTCGTTGTGAACCGGACGGAAGTTGTTAGTCACAATTTCCGGTGCCGCAGTACTAATAGCATATCG
Organism: Cepaea hortensis; assembly: GCA_963921405.1. Taxonomy (NCBI): domain Eukaryota; kingdom Metazoa; phylum Mollusca; class Gastropoda; order Stylommatophora; family Helicidae; genus Cepaea; species Cepaea hortensis. The sequence continues at coordinate 230,693,837 of OY992876.1, forward strand.
CCGTATTCCCGTTGCTAGGGAGTGACGGACCTATATCCCCAGTCATTAGACTTGATATTAATAAGGGTTGAAGACAGGGGATTTCCCTTGTGACATCATTTGATGATGACGTGGAAATGTGCTGTCCCCAATAGTACAGTGTGTAGTTTTAGTGCAGCAAATGTCTGCGTCGCCAATATGACGTCATTATTAGTAATTTAGCTGCCTACTGAATCCAGAATGTAAATAGTAATTCCACTAACGCAGTAGTGGTGGGGTTTGCATAGTGATCTAGACTCATCCCGTCACATATGCCGTCCCTAGAGAAAAGTACGGCTCAGCGAACTTTTAGGGTGGATGAGCCTAGATCGACTATGCATTCTCACCAGATTATATCTGAACCAATTGTTCCCCTCTAGAGAAGGATCTATTAGACTTCTTTCGACTCCGGGGCTGGCTTGGTACTTTGGTATGACCTGGCGTTTCTCCAGATAAGTTTAGTGAGGATCCAGTCAGAGGTGGGTATGGAAAGCTAAGAGGTTCTTCCCTCCTCCCTACTTTCTGAACAACATTTAGAGCTACCAGATGTACTGGTCGTTCTTTTGCTCTGTCATAATATTTGCGGAGCAATTTAATGTGGTAGATTTTCATCTTACCTTTCATGAAGATTTTATATTTGGTGTTGGACACTTTCTCCATTATGGGGAATGGTCCTTGCCACTCAGTCTCCTTATTAGTCCCACTAGATCTTAAGAGTAACACTTTGTCCCCTACCGCTAGCGAACGTTTTGAGGAAAAAAATTTCCCTCTCTGGAGAGTCTTCCTAGCACTAGGAAGTTGGTTACAGCCAGGTGTTAGAGTTGGGACTTGGGTCAGTGCACTCCCTACTATCATGGGAGTGGATGGTTCCCCTAAATAAACATATTTACTTCCCAGTATCATGTCATAGATAGGATCAGTCATCACTGCTGCAGATATAGTTCCCTTTACAAATCTAGAGTTAACTAACACTTGGGCTATTGGTAAAGTTAGGGTAGGCGAACTTCTTGTCGCACCCATAACTTCAACCATGTTTTGCGTCAACTGACCAGGTTTTACTAAGTGTGATGCTATTATGGCATCATACGTTAAACCCGTATCATGCAGACACTCGACCAACTGTCCATTGACATTGATCTTCTCTACCACTCGATGTCCTCTCATTTCGGGAGGCGGTGGTAGTGTAGTGGTTTTCTTCCATATCGAGAAGCAAGCCGCAATCTGGGGTTTTGCTCTGCGCTTGCAGTCTGCCGTAATGTGGGAATTATTATGACAATTCGTGCAGTATGGTTTTCTAGCCCCAGATGTGGTTTGTTTTTTGTTATGATGCTGAGGTTGCCTCTGATCTGCTGGTATATTGCTAAGGGTTTGTCCCTGATTGGTTGGAGGTGGGTTCTGTTGAGGTTGGGGAGTTTGCGTTGGGACTGAGTCCCCATGGGCAGTCAGATATCTTTTAGCCAAGACTATCATTTCCTCCAGTGTTTGTACCCCTTGTTCAACGATGAAAGTTTCCATCGGCTTCGACATACAGTTCCTCAGCTGCTCACACAAAACCATCTCCCGCAAGCCCGCATAGGAGTGTTCATACTCTCCCAATGTCTCCCATTTACAGAGATAACTCTGCAGACGAGCGGACAATTGTGAGAATGACTCACCCTTCAGACGTCTTGCGGCTCGGAATTTCCGCTGATAAGCAGCTGAGGTTAACTCATATCTCTTCAATAAAGCCGATTTCAAACTTTCATAAGAATGTTCATGACCTGGAGGTAGTCCCTGAAAGACTACATACGCTTGTCCCCTCAGTGCCTGAGAAAGCTTCAAGTTCCAGTGTTCCCTAGCCAACCCAAATGACTCAGCTAATTTCTCGAATTTCTGAAGGTAACTATCCAATTGTTCCTGATTTTCCTCGAACGGCATCAAAGAAAAACTCATAGGACCCACATGAGAAGTCGAATGTAGCTGGGTTTCAATGCTGGGTGCCGGAGAGCTGGCGTTAGAACAGGTTGCTGATAGAGCTTGGTTTTCTAGCTCTTTCATCCTAAACTCATGCTGTCGGATTTTTTCATTTTCCTGTAACTGCCTAAGTTCTTTCTCAGCCTCGATTTTCTTAAGTTCTGTTGCTGCTTCCAGTTTCTTAAGCTCGAGTTCATGCCTACGTATTTTATCTTCCCTGTCTTCTTTCCTTAACTCCCTCTCCATATCATGGACATATTTGGCTGCTTCGGGCCCCGATAACCCCATTGCTACCGCTGCTGCGTGCAAATCTGCTGATGAACTCATGACTGAGTTTTGACTGAGAGGGTGAATGATCAGTGCACTACAATTTCTATATCAATATTATACTACTTCCCAATTCAAGTTATACTAATACAATTGCAATAATTTACAAATCTTATTAGTACATACACAAAAATGGTTAGTACAAACAATAATACAAAACACACTTTCACTCTCTCAATCGAATGGAAACAACTAATTACAGAGTTTCCTAAACTACTCTACCCTTTACTGAGATGAGAAAAAAAAATTTTTGTACCAAGTAACATAATTTATTAGAAATATTTCTAATTAGTTGGGTAGATCCCGGACCGAGACCACAGTTGTCACCGACCGTTAGGGTATTTCTATTGAAATAGACAGAAATCCCTATCCAAGAGTTTGCCAACAGTCTCTAGAAAGTATGGCTCATTATCAGAATGTCTAAAGGGATGGTCCCGATAGGAGAGACTGGGATTCACTTGGTAGACAAAGGCAGAAGGCGAAGAACACTCGTGTATGTAGGAAGACCTAACACGAATGTCTAGTTTATCTGTCGGTGATCCTTCGTCATTTGATGAAGCCCCCTGTTTTAAATACTTTCACGCACTCACGCGCACGCCTTGCATTCAAATGATCACGAAGGGAGTACGTGGGTACAAGTATAAAACAATAATACTCTTTAATAGTAAAAGAGATAATGAAAATTGTCGTTCAAGTGGTGAACTATGACAGTTACAATTATGTTACAGGTACAAACATAAAATAGTTTTATGATGCTTAGACAGATAGCATATCATCCTTCACACCATCCAGACAGTGACACACTCAGAACACATGTAGACAAGAGTCACCTGAGACAATCTGATCTCTGTTAGGAATAGTGCTGGCTTTCGGTTGTATTATGTCTTGGAGTCGACCCTGGCATTCGACAGGTGTACGATGCTCCTCCGGATTCCAGGTTCCGTCTCCACTAGTTGGTGGCTCAAAGTTTCGGTAACCGGACCAGTTAGGTGTCAGCAGTATCAGCAGCGAGGCTCCTTAAATCAAACAAACAGTTGTAGACTTCTTAGTGTCTTGACAATATCAATGTGTCTGAGTGCTGGTGTTGTGTGTCTGTTGTGTATGTGTCAGATGCAGAACAGGAACAAAACATAATTCCTCTCTGCTATTCTGTATCAAAAGCAAAGGGCCAATAGCTCCTATTAGCTTGGCTATACATTGTATGACATGGTGATACAAGGTGAAAAAGGGTCCAGAAGTGGACACCTAAGACCACATGGTCCACTGGAGTAGAACATGTAGACAAATCTTTGTTTGAAAAAGGCATTACAAAATGTACATGGTTGTAAAACCTGAAGTGACTCAGTTGCAATAATTACTGGTGCATTCCTTAACACCATGGTGAGGAAGTCCTGGGCAGCCAGGATGGTTCCCTAGATAGCTAAGGAAAGGCCAACAATAATTCAACCTAATCCCACATCAATCATTAGGCATAAAGCAATCAAGTGTCGCCACGAAGTCGTGAGGTATACCCCACAGAATATACGAGCTAAAAGATAAGAAGAAGGCCAGCAGGCAAGCAAGGGGGCTGAGATATTCCAGGCATTGGGCTTTAGGATGTCTCAGTTATCCCTTGTTGAGTTATTTACTCCCCAAATTCTGATTCCTCACCACATGGTATTTGCTTTGAACTTATGACCGTCAGTGTCATGTAGTTCGGCATGGCGGTGAATCAGGGGTAAGCAAATTTATGTTTGAATATATATCGCCTAGTAATATTGCTGGCATGTGAGAATCATGTTCCACATGTCTCTTCTACTTCTGCCCACATGGCAAAATCATGTTATCATATTTTCAACAAAATATACATGTAAATACATTCACAAAATGCATATGAAAATAATCAGTAAGGTTCATACATTATATCTATATATATTTTTATCTATAAATATATCTAGGCCTCACATGTTTTCTCTCAATGTCTCCCCTTTCAACTACCACGTTTCATAAATATACATGGTTGGGAAAGTTTTGGGTTTTCCCAATATCAGAATATAAATGTGTACACACTTCTTACTATAATCATAATTATTATGTTACTACACTCACCCCCAGTCTTATTGCAGCAATTAAGATAGGTTTTGGTATAATCTACCAGAGATGGAGTTGGATTTGGCAGCCCACTTCATGTAAGGTCTGCTTGGCACAGCAGCTATGGTCGTTGTGAACCGGACGGAAGTTGTTAGTCACAATTTCCGGTGCCGCAGTACTAATAGCATATCGCCGTATTCCCGTTGCTAGGGAGTGACGGACCTATATCCCCAGTCATTAGACTTGATATTAATAAGGGTTGAAGACAGGGGATTTCCCTTGTGACATCATTTGATGATGACGTGGAAATGTGCTGTCCCCAATAGTACAGTGTGTAGTTTTAGTGCAGCAAATGTCTGCGTCGCCAATATGACGTCATTATTAGTAATTTAGCTGCCTACTGAATCCAGAATGTAAATAGTAATTCCACTAACGCAGTAGTGGTGGGGTTTGCATAGTGATCTAGACTCATCCCGTCACAACCAGCCTCGGGTTTATATACTAGTTTTTGAACCACGCGTAAAACCGGTTTCAGCCAGTTTCTTAGGTCAAGCGGTTCAGATTACGCTGACGCGGTTGTCCGTATACCCGCTCGTTGACCCGTTGTATGTTTAAGTTAGGTTGAGGAATGCGGGTCATGGTCGCTTCCTGACCTCTCAACATGCTGAAATAGATATTATAGAGGACGCCAAGTTACTTGTGTTGTAGTCATTGTGAGTTATAGTCTGTGAAGTCAGAGTACCAGTGATATACATAAGCAGTCTCCTCACACCCACTGTAGTTTTTCTTCGTATTGCTGACTGGTCAGGTATTAAAGACAGGACTGTAAGTATATTATAGTCATTTTGTTTTTTATTTAGGTGTTTTAATACTCCTCCGCTATTGTGGACTGATATTTTTTAATTTTAATTACCAGTTACCATACGGGGGTTAGATTATCTCGGCCTCTTTCACTGTTGTTCTTGACTTTTTTTTTCTCTGCTCCAGGACTTTGACTCTGTGACTGGTCTCCAGGACTGGGGTTAGCATTTGGTCCATCTCTAGTATACGTCGCTCAAAATTATCTCGTTTGTAACAGTAATGGAGTACTGGGGTATTATTAGGATCAAGTGGGAAACAGATACAGCACGATTGAGCATTGAGACTGAAAGCGGGGGGAGATGCTCAATCGTGACGTATTGGGTTGGCAAGGGCAGTTAACATCACACCCTTGAGAGGTAAAGAAGCAAGTTGTCATCATGAAGAAATAAACAGTATTTGCATAAAACCAACACGTCTTGTGAGTTCCTGCTCTGTTACAGGACTCGAAATGGTGCCGTGACCAGGATGAACAACTTCAATCGTCGCGGCACATAGCGGAGGTACAGGGCCACTATATTTGATACAGCCACTACTTCATACTGCGCTTGTTGGGAAAATGCGGTGCCCTTGACACTGGCACGTTAGCAAACCTCTGCTGAACAGATTTCAGGAAGTTTCTACAGGAATCTGTATGCGGTTGTGAAGCCCGCTTTGCAGGTTCAATTCCACTGTCTTTATGCGGTTGTGAAGCCCGCTTCGCTGAGTCAGCTCTCAGTCGTTTTCGAGCCTTACTGGTGGTGAAGTCCAGTACGCTCTCAAGTCGTTTTCGAGCCTTACTGGTGGTGAGGTCCAGTCCGCTCTCAAATCGTTTTCGAGCCTTACTGGTGGTGAAGTCCAGTCCGCTCTCAAATCGTTTTCGAGCTTTACTGGTGTGTGAAAGCTGCTATCACTGTCAAGTCCTCGCCGGGCACTGTGGCATTGTTGTTCGAGCGGTTTGCTAACGGGATTGATTTCGGCGGACGACATGGGGATACCTACTTCTGATCGTACCTCCCACTGTTGCAGGGACTTCAAAGTTGAATCGTTGTCACACAGCCTGCTCGTTGCCATAGCCGTTGTCTGAACTTTAGAATTATCAAGGGGCTTGCCATAGCCGTTGTCTGAACTTTAGAATTATCAAGGGGCTTGCCATAGCCGTTGTCTGAACTTTAGAATTATCAAGGGGCTTGCCATAGCCGTTGTCTGACTTTAGCGTTTCCAAGGGGCTTACCATAGCCTGAGTTTTGCTAATTTCAAATATCACTGGGCCTCGGCTGATCCTGATATTTTTTGGGCCTCGTTATTACTAAGACCCTACCAAATCGTCGAAGATGTACCCCACCCGGGGTGAAAGCAAAGATTAATCAGATGTGACCCGACCAGGGGTTGAAGATTATCCAGGCGTCCCATGAGAAGTGACCTGAGGGGAAGAGATAGGCTACCTAAACTCCACTACCTAAATTCCGCGACTGATGGTCAGCTGATGCAGGCACCTGGTGTTCGAACTTAATTTGACGGCGAGGGTAAATTTCTGTGATACTTAGACCCAGAAAATAACTGCGCATTGCTATATAATAAGTGAGTGCATTATTTAAATTTAGAAGTAAATTTCTGTGATACTTAGACCCAGAAAATAACTGCGCATTGCTATATAATAAGTGAGTGCATTATTTAAATTTAGAAGTAAATTTGTGTGATACTTAGACCCAGAAAATAACTGCGCATTGCTATAATAAGTGAGTGCATTGCTTAAATTGAGAAGGTAAAATTGTGTCTATAATAAGTAAGTGTATTCTTTAAATTTAGAGGTTGAAATTGTGTGTTTCTTTGCTTGCCTTGTTTCAGTATTATTTCAGCATGGCGGAACAGGACACCTTGGCACAGGTTTTGACAGGCGTGGGAACAGCAGTGGGCCGGCTTAATATGGTGATTAAACAACAAGGGATGGCAACAGAAATTGTGAAATTTGGTAGACAGGCCAGAGACTATAAGAAATGGATCACTTCCATAGAAAAATATGCCTATTTAATCTCAGCAACAGATGAAGAAAAAATGAGATTGGCTTATCAGACGGCAACGGAACCGGTCTCGGATCATATAAGAAGAAAGCTAGAAGCTAGAGTAGATGAGACATGGGAACAATTCAAAGAAGACCTAGCAAGGAAATATGCAGAAATAACGGATCCACAACATGCATTTTCGGTGTTGAGGCAGGCTAAACAAAATAACGGAGAGACGGTACAATTGTTTAGCGATAGATTGATTAATCTGGCTGAAGAAGCATTCTTAGGACAGAATGTACGAGGAGAGGAGGTGGAAAGGATGTTAGTAGGGATCTTTGTGGATGGCATAAAGTCTGATGGTTTGAAACTTAAATTAATGAGGGAAAACCCTGAGAGGTTATCACAAGCGGTGGATATCGCGGTACAAGAAGAAAATTTGAGACGTAGGTTTAGATTAAGAACAGGACGAGAAGTGGGAAGTAATCGAGATGACAGAGTTGAGGAACCTATGGAAATAGGACAAACAAGGTTCGGATGGAATAGGAGAGGAGGTATACAGACGTTACAAGGTAGAAATAGATATGATAATGAGGAAAGAAGAAATATGAGATACCCTACAAGAGAAACAGTAGGTAACACAAATAGTACAAATATTGTCTGTTGGAATTGTGGTCAACGGGGACATGTTTCTCGGTTTTGTAATAACAGGCGTGTCCAGTCGAATACACAGGGTAGACATGACAATAATAGGGTGAGTAGGAATGTTGTAGATGGATACAGGAATTTTACAGGTACAAGAACACAGGAAAATCGGCGCCCTACCTATTAGGCAGGACCTATGATAGGAGGGTAAATAATAAGGTCCCAAGGGTTAGAGAATATGTTAATAACAGGTATAATAGGTCGAACAGAGAATATTTTCAACTAGATGAAGTCAAGAAATTTATAGAAGATAAAACAGATTATAGCTCTTGTATATTAGAAATAGGAAAGTATAGAGTTCGTACATTAATTGATTCGGGAGCTCAGGTTAGTGTAGTAAAAGAAAGTTTTCTATATAACATAGTAAGAAATTGTAGAGTATTTAAGAGTCATAATAATTTACACTCTGTTACGGGACAGAATTTACAAGTAGTGGGACAAACAATGATAAATTTTAAGTTAGGAGGGATCAACATAAGACACCTTTTTCATGTAGTGAAGGGTTTAAATAGAAACATGTTAATAGGAAGAGATTTTTTAATAAAAAATGGAGTAAGACTTTTCTATGATTTACACAAATTAAAATTCAGGGACGTCTATATAGATATGCAAGAAGACATGCATATATCAGCACTAGTTAGAGTTAAAATGACAACGACGTTAAAACCACAGTCGGTTAATTTGATACAAGTGAAGCTGAAGAAAAACCCATATTATGTGGAAGGAAACACAGTCAGAATCACTGAATTACAAGAGGAAATAATTGATGAGCCTGGTTTGGAAGTTCCGGATGGAATAATAGCGTTAGATAAACACTTAACCTTTCCAGTTATGGTGATTAACAACACAGGTAGAGAAATTAAATTATACAGAGGGTGTGTAGTAGCAAAACTAGAACAGAACGTTAGTGAAATATTGGCAACGGATAGAGTAGAAATGCCGGGAACTAATTATTCACAATCTTCTAGTGAAAGAAGTAATAACAGACGCGGACGCGGAAGTAGAGGAAACACACGAATGGATGAATTGATCCATCCATTAAAAAGAAATACAGCACAAATACATTCAATAGATAAAAAGACAAGAGAACAGGAATTGTTGGCACAGTTAAAGACTTCACCAGAAAATAAAGAAGTGTTGGAACAGTTTATAAAGGAGAATCAGGATGTGTTTGCAATTAGTGATTTAGAGTTGGGTAAGACAAAAACGGTAACAATGGAGATAGATACGGGAGACCATCCGCCGATTAGCTTAAAACCATATAGAACTCCCTTAAGAAATAGAGAAATTGTAGAAAAGGCAATAGAAGAAATGTTGAAAGCAGGGATAATCACAAGATCAAAATCAGAGTGGTCATCTCCGGTGGTAATTGTGGCCAAACCTGATGGTTCGAGTCGATTCTGTTGCGACTATCGGGCGTTGAACAAAATTACTAAAAATGTAGCATATCCACTGCCAGTGATAGATGATATTTTGGGGTTGCTAAATGGCGCTACATTTTTCACGACGTTAGACGCAAGAGCAGGATTTTGGTGTATCCCGATGTCGGCAGACGCGCAAAGAAAAAATGCTTTCTGTACTCATATGGGTTCTTATGAATTTTTACGTATGCCTTTTGGAGTCAAAACTGCGCCATCTCACTACATGCTCTTAATAAATGAAGTTTTGGAAGGTATGCAAAGGTTCGCTCTTGCTTATATTGATGATATTCTGATTTTTACTTCTGGAAATGTGGAGGATCATTTGAAACATATAAAGTTAGTGTTTGACAGGTTAAGAAAACATGATGTGAAGTTAAAGCTCAGTAAATGCCAATTTTTAAAGACAGAAACAAAATATTTGGGGTATATTGTAAATAGAGAAGGTATAAAACCAGATCAGGACAAAATAAAGGTTATTAAAGAGTTACCTGCTCCAACTAACGTTAAGGAGGTACGCGCCTTTATAGGAACATGCGCGTATTATAGGCGGTTTGTCCCAGCGTTTTCAAAAATAGCTGAACCTATTACAAACTTAACAGGCAAGTACGCTAGGTTTAAGTGGGATGATGAGTGTCAAAAAGCGTTCGAGTATTTAAAAAACAGTTTAACACTGGTACCACTGTTGACGCATCCAGACTTAAACAAACAGTTGATACTGTACACAGATGCTTCAGACAATGCAGTAGGAGCATGTTTGGTGCAACCATATGAAGGAAAAGAGTCTGGAATACCAGGGGTTAAAAATGAAAGGCCTATATACTTCTTGTCGCATAAACTTAGCAGATCACAAAGAAAGTGGACGACTATTGAGAAGGAGGCTAACGCAATACATTACGCTCTTCAAAAACTAAATTACTACTTACATAACGCAAATTTTGTTATTAGAACTGACCATATGCCTTTAAAGTCTTTTTTAGAAGCTCCAGTGCAGAACAGGAAAATACAAACGTGGGCATTGAACTTACAGGGATACAATACGAAAATTGAGTACATTCCAGGTAGGATTAACACATGCGCTGATTTACTGTCTAGGATTCCCTATCCACAGTCGTCAGGTGACACAGAAGATGAAGGAGAACCAGAGATTGACGATCGAAATTGGCAAGTAAATATTTTAGATTCTGCTATAATAAATAGAGAAGAATTTAATAGTCTACCATCGGAGCAAGAGTCTGAACATAGAGAAGAAGACCTACAAGTAGCACAGTTTAATATGAAAGAAGAACAAGAGTTGGACCCAAAAGTCATACAAATAAAAGAAAAATTACGAGAAACAGATGATAACAAATATAAAAGGAATTATTTGGTTTTACAAGAGGATGGACAGTTATACTATATGTGTGAAAGGAATGAACAGCTAAGGAAATATATTCCAAAACATTTAGAAAATGAACTTTTAAAAGCATATCACGATGAAAATTCCCTATCCATTTATTATTATTATCCATTAATTTAATAGTCTACCATCGGAGCAAGAGTCTGAACATAGAGAAGAAGACCTACAAGTAGCACAGTTTAATATGAAAGAAGAACAAGAGTTGGACCCAAAAGTCATACAAATAAAAGAAAAATTACGAGAAACAGATGATAACAAATATAAAAGGAATTATTTGGTTTTACAAGAGGATGGACAGTTATACTATATGTGTGAAAGGAATGAACAGCTAAGGAAATATATTCCAAAACATTTAGAAAATGAACTTTTAAAAGCATATCACGATGAAAATGGACATCTCGGTAGAGATAAATTGCTGAAAGCACTTACAAGTAAATATTATTGGCCAAACTTGTTTAAATCTACATGCAAATATGTAGATACGTGTGAAAAATGCAGATTAAGGAACATGAAAACAATAAAGTCTCCCTTACAAGACACAGATATTCCTCAGTTCCCAATGCAAAAGATTAGTTTAGATATATCGGGTCCACACCCCAGGACATTGTCAGGAAATGTGTATTTAATTCATATAATAGACGTCTACAGTCTTTGGCCGGAGGTGTATGCAATTCCAGATAAGAGCGCGGATACTGTCATTAATGTTTTTTTTACAAGAGTTCGTACCAAGGTTTAGTTGCCCACAAAGTATACTTACAGATAATGGTAGAGAGTTTGTAAATAAAAAATTCGAAAAGTTAGTAAAAGATTTAAATGTAAAACATATAAAGACCTCATTTTATAGACCTTCTTCAAATGCGAAAAACGAGCGTCAACATAGGACGTTATACGACATTTTGGCAAAGATTATTGATGAACATGACAGAGATTGGGATTTATTTTTGGGACCTGCCCTTAGCGCCATTCGTACAAATCAAAATGAGAGCACGGGTTTTTCACCATTTTATTTATTACACGGGAGGGAACCAATATTACCTATAGATAATCTATTAAAACCTAGACGGAAATATATGGGTGAAGAATTTCAAGAGACCATTATACAAGAAATGCATAAAGCACATGTGAGATTAAGGAATAATATAATTAAAGCTAGGGAAAGACAGAAAAAGTACAAAAATGTAAATACAAAATTACAGGAGTTTAAGGTAGGTGATAGAGTTTATTACAAGAAACATAGAAGAAACTCTAAGTTTGATGCTCGTTGGATTCCAGGGTATTACGTTTTGGAAAAACTAGGTAATGTATCGTATATTATAAAGAACCAGGTCACAGCACATATAGTGAGGGCACACGTTGAACACTTAAGAAGAGATGAAGATGAGATAGAAAATAATAATTATAATAATAATTATTATTCGGACTCGAAATTTTTGGATGAACAGGTTGTCAGAGGAACTGCAGTAACCCCAGGTCTTAGAAAAGAACCAGCACAAAATCAGTTGCTAGCAAATCCAGGTTACGAGGATACTCAAGAACAGACAATTCCGAAAAGAATGGAAGAAGAAGGGCTGAATGAAACTCATTATGATAGTATGGAAGAAGACATAGGTGCTCCATTTAAAAATACTAGACAAGCAACGAAAAGAAGAATGGACAGTCAAAAAGATAAAGAAGTGAAACGACAGAGGAGAATTAGAGATTATTCAACAAGCGGAGAAGATATGCCTCTACTAGAAAGATCCTTAAGAAATAGGGATCGACAAATTAGGTGGGATGTTGAACGGAAGAGATTAGCGGCAGCTGAAGAGAGACATACAGACGAAGAAGAGGAAATGGATGAAAAGTCAGAGTCTAGTAGTAGTATGGAAGAAACTAATAAGTTGTACGAAGAAGAAGATATTGATGTAGAATTGGCACTTATTCAAAGAAATTTGGACTTGTTGAAGAAGAGGAAACGTAGGAGATAGATATTTGAAAGTACTGCAGATGGCAGGAGTTAGAAGTGAAAGGGATGCCTGAAGAAGCATACGAAACGGTAGAAGTGGTCTTGAAATATTGATACAAAAGGGGTGATGGAATTTTTTCGTTACTGTTGGTAATGCCGTGTTTCCAAGAGAAACCAGATCAAAAGTTCGTTGATAAGTAGAGGTTGGCTACTACGTTGAAGTAATATTAGATTAGTGGCCATGTAGTTTACAGTGCTCACTTAAGAGGTTATTTTGGATGTTATGTGCTGTTGGGAGTTAGGAGATAATAAATGGTATGGTAAATGTTGATTACTGATTTGTTTAGATAGATAGAACAGATGTGATTCTAATTGGACTGTAGTTAACAGATATACAGATGGACAGTGAACTGTTTAGTTTTTCGGTCATAGATATACTAGAATGACCTGTATAAATAGATATACGTTGTTTTACTTAGTATGAGGGGCCAATGTTGGTGGGTCACTATACGAGGTTGTAATAAGTTTTTATGATTGAGTTGGTTCTGGAAAATGATGGCTAATGTTTAGTTGCTTTAGTCCTTCATTATAAGTTTTTTTGTTTTGGGTTTTGAAAAATAATTGTGGTTATGTGGTTTATTGAGTTAGAATAGGGTGATTGTGTTCCTAGCATTTGAGTTGATAAAAAACTATTGGGCCGTAAAAGTGTCCAATAGTGATAGTTAGAAGTAAGGTGTTTTATTCTGATTTGATGCATGTTATTTTATAAATGTGTTTTTCCTTATATTAATTTGGAGTTATGACGGCTGCTGTGATTTGATCTTAATTACATAAATGGTTTTGTATACTAAGTTACTTGGTTAGTAAATAAGTTATGAAGTTAGTTAATTAAGTTTAATTTTCAAATATAAGAGTTTTGCTTAAGGTTTTCGTTCAGAAAGGAGTAAAAAAAAAACTAAAATATCCACTGATATAAGGTAGGGGGAAGCTTAGATAACCTGAATGTTGAAATAGTTAAGCAATGCTGTGCATTCATAAATTAGTGGGAAATCAGGGTTGGTGAACGTGTGTACACGAATGGATAGACGTATCCAGGGCCTGCACACACGTCACTGTGTTCATAAATGGCAGTATGGGAAGTACGGGGGCAAGAAATAGGGGCTGTGAAATACCAGCTTTAATTTTATTAAAGGTGTTCATAAAATATGAACATGGGCTCAGGGTGGAAGGTGAGATAACAAAAAAGGAACAGAATTGTGGTTGGCAATGTCAATGAGGAATGTATAAGCTTTATGAAAACTTATGCCAAATTGTTTTATAACGAACAACGATCTATTTCATAAGGTGTTTTAAAAAATTATTTTACAAAATCTTTTTATTGGCAAGGGAGGTAAAGGATGAGTGTTTTAAATGTGCATTACTGTATATACATGTGGTCATGTCATGTATTTATTCTTTATGCTTCTTACTAGGTGCGCACCGCTTCTTTACTTTTTCTAACTACATTGTTTTTGTACGTCCTGGGTTTTGAAAGAGTGAGAAATTTTATAAGAAAAAAAAAGGTTTCGATAAAGAATTTATGAGCTGTTCTTATAATATGTATATTTGATACAGGAAACAGGAGGAGATAAGAAAGAACCGGAAAAGTAGAAATATATAGTAGATAGCTATATAATTTTGGGGAAATAACAAAGGAAAGAAGGACTATTTGGATTAACAGGGTTACCATATGTGGTATTATACAAAGAGAGTTCGAAGAAGAAGTATATGAAGGAGGGGGGTTACTAGCAAACCATATCACTGGGAGAAGAGTTAAAAGATATATTATTTACTTGAGCTGATTTAGGGAAGATTAGAGGAAAAAGAGGGAAAAAGAGGGAATAGAGTAAGGGGATTAGGAGTAAAGATTTTTCCTTTATAAGGAAAATTCTTTAATAAACATGGGGAGGTGTAACAGTAATGGAGTACTGGGGTATTATTAGGATCAAGTGGGAAACAGATACAGCACGATTGAGCATTGAGACTGAAAGCGGGGGGAGATGCTCAATCGTGACGTATTGGGTTGGCAAGGGCAGTTAACATCACACCCTTGAGAGGTAAAGAAGCAAGTTGTCATCATGAAGAAATAAACAGTATTTGCATAAAACCAACACGTCTTGTGAGTTCCTGCTCTGTTACACGTTCTCTGATTACATGGTGCCAGTTGCCATTGCGTTCTTCGGTGTCAACGCTATGAACTGTCAAGAGGTGAGGATCTGTTGCAAAATTTACCTGGAGAGGAGAAGAAAAAACAAAAACATTGAAACTTATAAGACTTCAGCGTCTAGTAATTCATAGTGAAATAAAGAGTACCAGATAATAGAATGTACCATTAGACAGCGGAACTAACACACCTGTTATTGGAAACTATGAGTGTGACCGTTACTATTTATACATACCTTTCTCGATGGGTGTTGTATTTCATCTGCTGCGACAGAGGAGGAACTTCGGAAACCAGCGGTAGGATAGTTTTCATTCCACAAAGCATTGATTTTCTTGAGAAACTCAGAGGCTGGTTCATGACCGCTAGACAAAGGGTCACTATTTTCATCTGAAGAAGAGTCGTCAAGCAGATCAAATGTTGTCTCATATGGGTCTACGGTTGTCTGACTACAAGAAGTAGGTTTCTTGCAGAACAACATGTCTAATGACAGATCTGGGATGAAGAACCAAGAATCACAAGTCTTCACACCAGGCAACATAGAAGATGTGCTACTTTGCTGATCACTGAGCCCGGTACTTCTATTCGACGAATGTTAGTCGGCTTATACACGGTATTTGCTTACGTAGAATGACTCATCAGAATATTGTCTGACCATGTGACCGGATGCGACTTCATCTTTGACCATTAGTCACGTGTTTCGGATGTATCCCATAAGGCATGAGACCGGCTACAGCGCCATCTTTGATCGGTTTTAGTCACGTGGTTGTAGACTTACACATGTCATCGAGTGCGACGCCATCTTTAACTGGTTTTAGTCACGTGTTTCGATTGTACACCTTAGACATATGATCGGAAGCATCACCATATTTGATCGGTTGTATCGTTATGTTGTCAGTACGCTCTGAGTCAACCTCCAGTTTTCCCCAAAGACATGTCTGAACACGTTCACGTACGTTCACTCGCCGACATAGCCTGTGGTGAGTCTCTCGATCGGTCACCTTCAGCTTATGACGATGCTGCTGTTGATGCTGATGCTGATAGTGATTTTGTTGATGGAGCTGGGTGATGCTGATGCTGGTAATCCGGGTGACAGACACTACAGATGATCATGGGTACTGGTTGGTCAGAAAGACATCGGCAAACTTGTCCAAGAAGCCTGAATGCTGTGGCTGACTGCGACGTCGTGTAAATGCAATGCGTTACAACTTGACTGAAGTATGTAATAGTCAGACACAACTATAGTACAAGGCATAGTTTTGGTCGTGAGGTGACACGGCGAATCATGATATCACACGATCAACCAATCAATGTTAGGGCTGAGTGCAACGTCCTGTAAATGGCTTGCCTTACAGCTTAACTGTGCTATGTAACAGATAGACACACAGGTATAGTAAAATACCTACCTTTGGCCATGCGATGACACGGTAAAGCATGGTGGCACACAACCAACCAATCAATGTTGGGGTTGCATGCGACGTTCTGTAATTGATAGCGCACACACACGCATGTACATACACGCACGCCTACGCATGTGACATGACTGCCGCTCGTTCAATAAGACAGCAACAATCTTACCCAGCAACCTCACCACTTCATAGAATGTTGGGGTTGACTGCGCCGTCGTGTAATTGATAGCACACACGCACGCACACCTACACACGCATGTACATACACACACGCGCGCTAGCGCACACGACCTGACTGTCGTTCGTATATAATGACAATTGCAAACTTTCCCAGCACACACGAAACTCCAAAGAATGTTGAGGTTGACTGTGATGTCCTGTAATTGATAGCACACACGCGGGCGCGCATGCACACACGGATGTATATACACACACGCGCGGTAGCACACACCCCATGACTGTCGTTCGTCCATAATAATAATGGCACACCTTGCCTCAGGAAGTCATACACTCCGTAGAATACTGAGGTTGACTGCTATGTCCTGCAATTGATAGCACACCAACGCAGGCACACACGCATGTATATACACACACGTGCGCTAGCGCACACGCCCTGACTGTCGTTCGTATATAATGACAATTGCAATCTTGCCCAGCACACACGAAACTCCAAAGAATGTTGAGGTTGACTGTGATGTCATGTAATTGATAGCACACACACACACACACACACACACACACACACACACACACACACACACACACACACACACACACACACACGTACACCTGACACGGTTGTCGTTCGTCCAGAATGACTATTGCAAGCTTGCCCAGGAAGCACGAATGTTGAGGTTGACTGTGACGTCCTGTAATTGATAGCACACACACACACACACACACACACACACACACACACACACACACACACACACACACACTCACACACGTGCATCTGACACGGTTGTCGTTCGTACAAATTGACTATTGTAAGCTTGACCAGGAAGCACGAATGTTGAGGTTGATTGTGACGTCCTGTAATTGATAACACACACACACACACACTCACACACACACACACACTCACACACACACACACACACACACACGCACACACGCCTACATTTGCGCACACACACACACATACTCGACAGTACACCCACACACGCACACACGTATTCAGTATTATTTCATGAGAGAGAGAGAGAGAGAGAGAGAGAGAGAGAGAGAGAGAGAGAGAGAGAGAGAGAGAGAGAGAGAGAGAGAGAGAGAGAGAGAGAGAGAGAGAGAGAGAGAGAGATTTACAGCAAAATAGAAAAAACATATTTGCGCTGAATTCTTGTATGCATGACCACTGCATATTTGACAACAGCTCGCCTCAATGGTAATTAACTTCGGGTTCTTATCTAGCGGTTATCAGTACCCCGCTGGCCCTTGGCTATTGTTGTCTCCGTCGGCTCGTGGTCAGTGAAGCGAGTGATATTTACCTGGTCGCGCAGGTAAGTGGGCATTCAAGGGACGTTAGTGTGTAAAAGGGGAACAATTCTGGTTTAGTCAAGGGACCGATTACTATCCCCTCGGAATCCGTTTAAAATTAAAGGAGTATAACCGTTTTGTTTAATAATATTACATATTTTAATGTATATCTTGATACTCTATGGTTTAAATTAATGGAGACTCGTAGATTTTTATTGACGTAACTATTCTCTATTATACATACAAGAATTTTTGGTGATTAATTAAGTTTTTAGGTTTAATTTTTAATAAAATTGATTGGGTGGTATATTTTTTATACCAGATTTTCACCATGCGTTTAATCGTTTTACATGGGGTCGGGACTTCTGTCGAATTAGCATACTGAGCCGTGCAAAAGTTTATTCACGTAATCCAAATAGGGATCCTCGGGTTAGCGCTCGAGAGATGAAATAAATCAATTTCTGTCATATTGACTTCGGTCTCCCTCATCGAAGCGGATCGATATGACTAGAGGTCACGCACACCGCACCACACACACACACACACACACACACACACACACACACACACACACACACGCACACACACTGGGACTCGAACCCGACAACTATTTGGTCTACTTATATAAGTATTCCGCATGACCGCGGCTTGTCTCGTTGTCTGCCCCGCCTGCCCCACCACCGCCGCCTCGCCAACACCGCCGCCCCTAGACCGGAAGTGACAACCGGAAGTGGTCACCCAGAACCAAGAAAAACACCCGCCAAGTTCAAAATATCTGGGTCATTTGCGGGCCGGTTTTGTGACGAAACAAGATGGCGGGATAACCCCGTAAAGAACGATTTATCGGTGGTTTGAAACCACATTTTCGTGGTAAATACAACGTGACATACTACTCACCGGGCTCCTAAGTTCCAGCGAGCAGTAATCAAATTGGTTTATTTGGCTGTTTCGGGATTTGAGGTTTAAAGATTGAGCACAACCCACTATTGGCAACGCTGATCGTATTCTGGCACAAACCTTAAGCCTTGTCTACGTCAGATTGGAAGCCTTTTTAAACCTCAAATCATGAAACAACCAAATTAAACAATAATAAGATGTCAATTGCAACAAGAAAAAGACTGTAGAGGTGTTGCATATAACCTGAACTTTTGTATAGTTGTGAAACATGGATAGTGAGCAGACAAAATGAAAAACATCTAATGGCAGTAAAATGTAGTTTCTGAGGAAGATGCAAAGAATACTATGGACAGACAGAAAAACCAACGAACAAGTCCTAGAAGAAAAATAAACCAAAACCGTAAATTGATTTGAGAAATTAGATTTAGACAGTCAAATTGCTTGGGCACGATAAGAGAATAAATAAACCAGAGAACTTGGTAACAACTGGCAAGATTGAGGAGGGAAAGAACAAGGGGAAGGCAGAGAAATAAATAATTGGATGGCTTGACCACATGGCATGGTCAAGACAAGAACACGGAGCTGATCCACAACCCAGGTGATCGCGTGATATGGTTAAACATGACCACAGTCGCTTATCGGAATGGTACACGTTGATGATGATGATGATGATGATGATGATGATGATGACGACGACGACGACTGGGAAGAGAAGTGTTGGAACATACTGCAGCGTCTGAACAGACCAACTGTAAATGTTGCAGAAGTATACCGGGAGAAATTGGGCTGTATGAGTGTTGATACAATAGAATAGACACAGAACACATGGATGTATTTGGTTGATTCGGGATTTGAGGTTTAAAGATTGAGCACAACCCATTACTGGCAACGCCGATCGTATTCCGGTACGAACGTTCGGCCTTGTCCACGTCAGATTGGAAGCACTAGCCTCGAGCTTCGCTCTCGTTTGAGCTCATCATTAGTGCATATCCCTGACCGGACCCGGGTACGAACTCCGGATCACTGGGTGTGAGGTGGGTGTGCAACCACTGAACCACGCGATCCACGCTTGACGTGACCATATTGTCATACTAGAATATCATCACAACGTCACCCATTGTAGACTATAGCTCAAAATTTTCCCGATCGATTCGATTGACACCCGTCAATCGATGTGGCTCCAAATGATCAGGTCTTCTCGATCTGGCAAGGCACAACTGGCGCCTGAAGTCCAGCGAGCAATAATCAAACACATAGGACCTAAATCTGTGAGATAAATGAACTCCTTCGCCCTTTTACAGGGCACGTGATGATGGATATTTTCTCCATTCTCTGCTTCTTTCCTCTACTTCTATAAAAGCCGACCAATACCTGTGAAGTTATTTCTTATATTATTACAAAATTTCTGAGTGTGTCTTCCAATGAAGTAGGTTTCCTTCAAGACTCCGAAGGTTGCGGGCTCGATTCCGGACTCCGTCATTGGTTCACGAGTGTAGTTTTCTCAGAGGGTCGTCGCTGGAGCTACGAAGTTAGCGCTTTGTGCGACGCATTTAAGCAGACTGCATATAGTAGCACCAGCATATGCAGCAGTAGCAATGCTAGTGGTGGTGGTGGTGGTGGTGGTGGTGGTGGTGGTAGTAGTAGTAGTAGTAGTAGTAGTAGTAGTAGTAGTAGTAGTAGTAGTAGTAGTAGTAATAGTGTAGTGGTGGCAATATAGTATAGTAGTGGCAAAAGTAGTAGTGGCAGTAGTTGTAGTAGTAGTAGCAGCAGCAGCAGCAGTAGTAGTAGTAGTAGTAGTAGTAGTAGTAGTAGTAGTAGTAGTAGTAGTAGTAGTAGTAGTAGTAGTAGTAGTAGTGTAGTAGTGGCAATATAGTATAGTAGTGGCAGGAGTAGGAGTAGTAGTAGTAGTAGTAGTAGTAGTAGTAGTAGTAGTAGCAGCAGCAGCAGCAGCAGCAGTAGTAGTAGTAGTAGTAGTAGTAGTAGTAGTAGTAGTAGTAGTAGTAGTAGTAGTAGTAGTAGTATTAGTAGTAGTAGTAGTAGTAGTAGTAGTAGTAGTAGTAGTAGTAGTAGTAGTAGTAGTAGTAGTAGTAGTAGTAGTAGTAGTAGTAGTAGTAGTACTTCCTCTTTTTCTTCTTCTGCGTTCATCCGGAGTGTTTTTTCAGATATAATTGCGGTGTATTGTTATGCACCCTTGGGCTTCGACCCTGAGGCCAACACATCCGACTTTTGCGTTCGTATTTGACCAGGTTAGCATACCTTTTAACGATTAACCATCACATAAAATCTCCAAGGAAAGATACAAGTATAAAGACAAACCAATCAAATGATATCTCCATAATTACATTTTAAGAACTACAACTTCTGTGAATTGTCTTCAGGTAAATTACTCAAATTGATAAAGTTTTGCAATTAACTCTTTGTTTTCAACAAGGACAAACGGAAAACACCGAAGCAATTAACCTTTTGTCTCAGCAACGGAGAACCCACAAGAAATCTTGTCCAATTAAACGAACATTAACATCACATTTTCAATTATGTTATAGATTTTGATTAATCTGATTACAACAGTTAGGTGGGCTTATTGTTTGTATAATTATATTGCTTTCTTTTTGTAGTTTGTTTTAAATGTCGTTGATTGTTACTTACCATTTTTATAATTAATTGGGTAAAATGTTTGTCATAAAAATTACAAATATTTTGTATTTTAAAGAATGAAATAAAATGTTGCAACAAACTGCTAATGACAATATGAATGGAACAGGACGAAAGAAAGAAAAACAGTATAATTTTCCATTTTAGAACGTGCGATTATAGAACCATTGGTCATCTACAAGATATCAATCATTGGACATACAACATGCTACAGGCAGTGGTCATCTACAACATGTAAATCCTTGGACACACAACATGCTACAGCAAATGGTTATCTAAAACATATCAATCTTTGGACATACAACATGCTACAGCAAATGGTTATCTAAAACATATCAATCCTTGGACATACAACATGCCACTGTTAATGATCACCTACAGAATATCAATCATTGGCCCAGTAAACGTCTCAGAAATAGCAATGAGGAAGTTAAAACAATGTAATTCCTTATTGAACACAGCAGCCACAAACAATATCCTGCACGATTTGTTGCCTGGCATATTTCGTTCTATCTTGTCAGGTATTGTCAGGAATTCCGGTGCCGATGAAAGGCTATAAAACGCCCTCCTCATCGATTTCTACACCTCTCATGAACTATGGGCATAACGTGAACAAAGAAAAAAAACAAAGCGTTTCATGTACTGTATTCAACGAACAATTAACGATTGCTGATAGTGAGTACAACTGGCAAGACTGAGGCTTCAAAAAGTCGCTTAAAGGTCGACAGGGTCAACTTCATTGCACTGGTTTTTTTTAAAAATCCCATATGGCTCAGTCTCTCCGCAGCGCGGAAAGCGTTGCGCAAAGCACGAACTCCGTAGTTCCAGCGACGACTCTCAGGAGTCTCCGAAAAAATGCACACGTGAACCGAAGGACGGGGCCAGGAATCGAACCCACAACTTTCGTAGCCCGAGTCAGACGGCTTGACCACTTCGCCACGGAGACTCCCAAGGCAAGATTGAGGGGGAAAAAAAAGGGGGAAGGCAGAGAAGTAAATATCTTGATGGCTTGGCCACGTGGCATGGTCGAGGCAGGAACACAGAGCTGATTCACGACTCTGGCGATCGAGTGAGATGGCGAAACATGACCGCCCACGCTTATCGACAAGGCACATGATGATGATGATGATGATGATGATGATATAACTCTGCAGTATGCACATGACGAGATGCGGTGGAATATGCCAGGCAATAAATTGTGCAACATATTGTTCGTGGCATGCGTGTTTAAACGGGAAAGATCTGTCTAACATTAAATAAAAACACATTCCCGAAGCCGGAACCTATTTTTGTTATGGCCATCACATTTTGTGGACCGAAGTGCACGGCGGAATAGGTGGCCAGTCTCTCCTGATCTTAGCCTACAGCGATCGTAGGCGTCAAACTCTCATCCGACCGCGCTCATAACATTCAAGGTGTAACCTCATAACATTTACTCCCACGATCAACATTACATTTCAAATGACGATAATTTGTTACAATGTGCTTCCAAAATAATGTAGTAACTACAATCCATGGCGGGGACCTGGAAACCCCTCGAACACAGATCAGCTCAATTTAGAGCCGTAAATTACACTTATAATTAATAAACAGGTGAAAAAGTCCATAGAAGCCTTGGAGATATGGTTGTATAGAAGAATGCTGAAAATTAATTGGACAGCCACAATGAACAATCAGGACGTTTTAAGCGAAGCGGAATCGCAAAGACAACTTATCACAAACATCAGAAAGAGGCAGTCATCGTTTTTTTTTTTTTTTTTGTTGGCCACTTTATGAGAAGATAAAAACTGGAACATTTTGTGACAACCGAAAAGATTTGCCGAAAGAGAGATAGAGGAAGACAGCATGAGAAGATTCTTGACAGTCTTGTGTCATGGCGCGGAAGGGAGTCAACACACGAATTGATCCATGCCGTCGGAGATCGTAATTATTTTAGAGGCATGACCGCCCATGCCAGCCGGCAAGGCACTTGCTGATGATCAAACTTGTCAACCACTCTGAACCAAGAAGATGTAAACAGAACACAAAGGAGCCGTAATATACTTGGAATATTAATTATCTCGCAGCTCAGGAACTGATATACAAGTAAATGTGAACAAACAATTTGATGGCGTGGCTCAATGAAACGCCACGAAAACAACGGTCATATTGCATTTTTGTGGTATGATTTATATATTACGAAAAGCGCATTCGTATTTGTTAAGAGCAAATTCACAGAACTGAAAGGAAGCAAAACAAACCACAGAAGCAATTAACAAAATTGAAAAATTATTCCGAGGCAAGATGGTTTTCTTCGCTGATTCTCATTCTGTCATCACAGAGGTCATCGTCGTTTGCCGTGGCCAGCTGCCCATGCGGTTATTTTCCTGCACAAATATCTACCCATTGCGATCTTGATAAATTTACTCGCAAAACGCCTTCCTCGTAGACGATGGACAGAGGGAATAAAATGGTCCATGGGAATCTCGATATATGAAGCTCATTGAAGCTGTTTATGCTTCATCTCGACGACACCACACAATACAAGAGGAACAAGATAAGATGAGATGATGGAAGGGCACTCTCCCGCCGTTTATGCTTCACCTCGACGACACCACACAATACAAGAGGAACAAGATAAGATGAGATGATGGAAGGGCACTCTCCCGCCGTTTATGCTTCACCTCGACGACACCACACAATACAAGAGGAACAAGATAAGATGAGATGATGGAAGGGCACTCTCCCGCCGTTTATGCTTCACCTCGACGACACCACACAATACAAGAGGAACAAGATAAGATGAGATGATGGAAGGGCACTCTCCCGCTGTTTATGCTTCACCTCGACGACACCACACAATACAAGAGGAACAAGATAAGATGAGATGATGGAAGGGCACTCTCCCGCCGTTTATGCTTCACCTCGACGACACCACACAATACAAGAGGAACAAGATAAGATGAGATGATGGAAGGGCACTCTCCCGCCGTTTATGCTTCACCTCGACGACACCACACAATACAAGAGGAACAAGATAAGATGAGATGATGGAAGGGCACTCTCCCGCTGTTTATGCTTCACCTCGACGACACCACACAATACAAGAGGAACAAGATAAGATGAGATGATGGAAGGGCACTCTCCCGCCGTTTATGCTTCACCTCGACGACACCACACAATACAAGAGGAACAAGATAAGATGAGATGATGGAAGGGCACTCTCCCGCCGTTTATGCTTCACCTCGACGACACCACACAATACAAGAGGAACAAGATAAGATGAGATGATGGAAGGGCACTCTCCCGCTGTTTATGCTTCACCTCGACGACACCACACAATACAAGAGGAACAAGATAAGATGAGATGATGGAAGGGCACTCTCCCGCCGTTTATGCTTCACCTCGACGACACCACACAATACAAGAGGAACAAGATAAGATGAGATGATGGAAGGGCACTCTCCCGCCGTTTATGCTTCACCTCGACGACACCACACAATACAAGAGGAACAAGATAAGATGAGATGATGGAAGGGCACTCTCCCGCCGTTTATGCTTCACCTCGACGACACCACACAATACAAGAGGAACAAGATAAGATGAGATGATGGAAGGGCACTCTCCCGCCGTTTATGCTTCACCTCGACGACACCACACAATACAAGAGGAACAAGATAAGATGAGATGATGGAAGGGCACTCTCCCGCCGTTTATGCTTCACCTCGACGACACCACACAATACAAGAGGAACAAGATAAGATGAGATGATGGAAGGGCACTCTCCCGCCGTTTATGCTTCACCTCGACACCTCAAGGTACAAGAAGAACAAGATGAGATGATGGACGGACACGCGAGTGTGCGTGTTTGGCAATACTCCTACTTAAAAAATCTTAAAAGTCGAGAGGATCGACTTCATTGCCCCGGGTTTTATCCCATTTAGCTCGGACTCTTTCCGCAGGGCGACCTGCAGAAAACATCGCACAAAGCACGAACTCTGTATCTTCAGCGACGACCCCAGGAGTCTCAGAGAAAAAGGCACTCGTGAACCGAAAGACGTAGCCCGGAATCGAACCCACAACCTTCGGAGCTCGAGGCAGACGGCTTGACATACTATGGCTAGGTATGTACTACAGTCCTGCTCAACTTATAGGTCCCCCTTCTATTTCTTTTGCCCTGTTCGTCCCAGAGGAAATGGGTTCGATTCCCCACCGAGGCAGATTGGCAAAACTAGACTTGGGCATCTAGGTGGACGCAGCCTAAAATGGGTACCAGGACCTTGGTGGGAAGCCAAGGCCAACCGTGTGTCCCATTAAACAATCACTCAACCAGCGAAGATTGATTTATAAAAGTATGGGACTCTCATGATGTACTCAATACGCATCAATTAGTTAATCGGGTGAGCTGACTGATTTATAAAAGTATGGGACTCTCATGATGTACTCAATACGCATCAATCAGTCAATCGGGTGAGCCGACTGATTTATAAAAGTATGGGACTCTCATGATGTACTCAATACGCATCAATCAGTCAATCAGGTGTCTCCAAAATGAAGGTTAGCTGCAATGGAATCCTAACACTGTCTCTCTCTCACCCTGGCTGTACATTCTGTCAGACTGATGTTCGTCCATCTCTTGATGTGATCTTCCCACTTGTATCGTTGTCTACCTCTTGCTCGCTTTCCTCAACCTTGCCCTCCAGTAGGGTTTTTAAAAGAGTGTTATGTCTTTCGACAATTATCTCGGAACAGTAATACCATCTGATGGGAGATGCCTTGAAGAGATTAGAACAAGAATCGCAATGGCAAAAGTAGCCTTTAGCAAGATGAAAAACATATTGACCAATAAAAAGATGTCAATTGAAACGAGATAAAGAGTGTTGAGATGCTACATTGAACCTGTACTTTTGTATGGATGTGAAGCGTGGACAATGAGCAGTCAGGCTGAAAAACATCTGATGGCTGTAGAGATGTGGTTTCTGAGGAAAATGCAAAGAATACCATGGACAGCCAGAAAGATCAATGAACAAGTCCTTCAAGAAACAAATGAAGATCGTAAATTGATTAGAGAAATTAGACGTAGACAGTCAAAATATTTTGGGCATGTTATGAGAAGAAATGGATTGGAGAATTTGGTGACAACTGGTAAGATCGAGGGGAACAGACCAAGGGGAAGACCTAGAAGCAAGTACCTGGATGGCTTGGCCTTGTGGCATGGTCGAGACAGAAACACGGAGCTGATCCACGACTCTGTTGATCGAGTGAGATGGCAGAACATGACCGCCCACGCTTACCGGCATGGCACATGATGGATGGATGGATGTCTTTCGACGTGTCTGAAATATTTCATTTGCCTCTTTTTTTAAATTTCGTTCATCAACTCTCTTTTCATTCCCAGTTTTTCAAGAACCTCTGTATTTGATTGTTTCTGTTTCCATGAAATACTACATATTCTTCTGTATATCCACATCTCCAGGGCATCTATGCCACTTTCTTGTTGTTTGTTCAATGTCCAGGCATCCGCGCCATACAATAGTTTTGGATATACGTAACATTTGACAATTTTCATTTTTAGTGCGTTGTTAATCTCTCTAGATGTTAATATTGATTTCATTCTGTTGAAAGCAATTTTGGCCATTACTATTCTCTTTTTGATTTCTATTTCACTTCTGCCACCATCTGTTATTACATGTCCAAGATATGAGAAAATTGTTACTTGATCTAGTATCTCCCCATTTACTTTGATGTTCATTGACGACCTATCCTTTCAATTGCTAATTATCATAGTTTTTGTTTTTTGGATGTTAATATCTAAGCCACATTCTGCACTATGCCTGTTTACTTATTCCACTAGGTTTTGTAACTCTTGCTCGCTTTCTGCTAAATACGCAACAAGACATGTAAAAGAGGCGTTTAATGTGTGGTTTTGTTTTTGACATGACCAAGTACTACAGGAGACAAATGAAAATCGTAAATTGATTAGAGAAATTAGACGAAGACAGTCAAATTGTTTTGGACATGTTATGAGAAGAAATGGATTGGAGAACTTATTGACAACTGGTAAGATCGAGGGGAACAGACCAAGAGGAAAATACCTGGATGGCTTGGCCACGTGGCGTGGACGAGACAGGAACACTGAGCTGATCCACGACTCTGGTGATAGAGTGAAATGACGAGTCATGACCGCCCACGCTTTCCGGCATGGTACATGATTGATTGATTGATTGATTTTTGACATGGCAGTCGAATCCTCGGTAAGGTGTGTGTATGTGTGTTGTTGTTGTTATTTTTTTTTTTTGGTCGCGGTAAAAAAGAAAACACTAACCTGCATATTTCGCGGCGACTGCACCAGCAAGGCGGCCTTAATTCCCCAGGCTCGAGACCCCCCCCCCCCCCCTGCCCTACACCGCAAGATATTATAGACAGTAGATGACAGTGTCACAAGAATCTACGAAAAAAGAAGATTAGCAACCAGTAATAATAGACGAGACGAAAAACAAGACTAATTTCTTACTGAAATGATTCTCACGACTATTTTAAACACTTTACGAGAAGGTCTTAAACTCTGATCATTCACTCACGCATTCACACACGGACACATTCACTCACGCACATGTGCGCACACAGGCTCTTGTCTGTCCCACCGTACCAGGTCCTATTATTCTCGAACAGAAAGTACCCCAAAGGGAGATAACTGGTCTGTAGATCGAATACACCGAGAATTACAATGGTTGTATCCATTAAAGGAATGAATGCCACCTGTCAGGTGTTCACGGTCGACGCTGTTTGTGTCACGCGCTTCGCTGACCGCAGGTCTTCCAAATGATATTTCTAATCAATGAAAATAAACTAAAAGTGTAGGGGAATGTTCTATAATTGTTTATAAATTTGTTACATCCCTTGTTCGAGAGTTGTCTCCCGTCTTTCAGTCTCTTGTAACCTACTTGAGCGGATGAAGTTCAATAAATATTATTCAAAAAAGGATAAACTTTTTTTTTTTAAATATAAAAATAATTGATAATGCACATTATATTTTACGATAGCATGATCCCTCTCTCGGCCTGCCTAGTTTTCTCAAGAGAAAAGGTTACACCAATACGTCTGGAACAAGACAAGCTGCAGAAGCTGACGGATCAGCAAAGCAGTAATCTAACTGCCCGCCTGTCGGAGCTTCCAACCCAGACTATTTGGTGACCTAGGCTTTGGTTTATTTTACCTCTCACTGGGATAAGTCTACTACTCTCCCAGTTGCTCTCCTCCACCCTAAGCCGTTGGTACAATGTGGTGTGTCGGGTTTGGTAAGTGCTGCCCAACATTCGGGGCTAACAGAAAGCAGGTAGTACCATCTACTGTCATACGGTAGCTCAGTCATATCTGACTAAGAGCTGACTATAACTGGGCCAAGAAAAAACAAGAGAAATATACTTCTTCTGCTATCAACGTATGCTAAGCCTGGTGGAAAGTATGTATATGTATGTATATATCCGCTTTCTAGTACTGTTCCACCTAGGCCAACATCTTCAGACTTCGATGGTTGAGATTTCTTTTCTGGATTCCTTCTCTCATAGACAGATTATATCCCCGGACTTGTGGGCTCTGCCTGCCCACATTGTCTGTCAGGCTTTGTTGTCTTAGCCTTTGTTCTTACCAGAATTCCAGAATGCAATGGGGGAAGTTCTAGTAGAAGAATGGCAGAAACAATAACATGTCTCAGAAACCGACATCTACAATTAAAAGCCACAGTGGCCTGGAGAGTACAGTGATGTAAGGCCTGGTTCATAGAAGAGGATGGTTCATAGAAGAGGATACATACCAGCAGCAGTAGCACAGTGGCTTGGAGAATAGAGTGATGTAAGGCCTGGTTCATAGAAGAGGATGGTTCATAGAAGAGGATGGTTCATAGAAGAGGATGGTTCATAGAAGAGGATTCATACCAGCAGCAGTAGTGTAACAATGCGTGTATACAGAGGATCAACAAGTTCTGCTGTGATGTTTCAAATCAGGCTTTATTTATGCATGATGGTCGATACAAAATCCAAGTACAGAATATATTATGATGTTGTCTTCCCTTCTCTCGTTCTAGGTGGTAACTACTCAACTACCAGCTACGTCACGACTTGAGCATCTTTCTTACTGTTCTATATCGATGCTCAAGCGTGCTGTAGTCTTGCACCCTTAAAGCTAATACTGATATGATATACATTCTGCTACACCTCCCTGTCTTTTAAAAGACTTTTCTTCTTCAAAAGTCTTACTCCTAACCCCTTTATTCTCTCCTTACCTCCCATAATTTCTCTAAGCCGCCCCAAACTAACTCTACCTTAGGTGAACATTTCCCTCTAATTGTACCACATAGCAAACCACTATGAGATTACATTTCTTCTTCGTTTCTGGCTCTTCACAGTTTCCTTATCAAAATATATATATATCATAAGAATGGCTCATATCATCGTTATCGTACACTTGGCATTATGAAATTTCTCATTCACACAGCA
The DNA here is from genome assembly GCA_963921405.1 of Cepaea hortensis. Taxonomy (NCBI): domain Eukaryota; kingdom Metazoa; phylum Mollusca; class Gastropoda; order Stylommatophora; family Helicidae; genus Cepaea; species Cepaea hortensis. The sequence continues at coordinate 230,723,620 of OY992876.1, forward strand.
TAGGATAGACAGAAAAAAATAAGGAAGGGGTAAAGAAAGGTTTAAGGAAAGGGTTAAAGAAAGGTTTAAGGAAAGGGTGCGCACCCAATTTATGAAAAGTATAAGGAAATAGTCAACACAATCACATTTACCTCTCTTGCCAACGAAAAAACTTTTGTAAACAGTTTTTTAAAATATATCTTATGAAATACACCTCTGTTCACTATAAATTAAGTTGATCTAAGCTTTCTTTTATATACTCAACATTTATATTGCCATATATTGCCATCCACAACCTTATCTCACCTTCAACCACGAACCAATGTTCATATTCCATGAACATTTCATATTAATTAACGCTGTTTTTTCACAGCTCCTACATTTATCCCCCTCATATCCCATGGTACGCCTCTTTGTTTATCCATTCCATATACCCAACCTTATATGCTGCCATTCACAGCCCCCTTTTTATCTATTCTCTATTAACCAACTATCATATCATTACTCATAATATGGTATCCAATCCATATATCTTCCATTAATGCTGACTTTCATGCAGCCCCTATTTTAACTTTCCCATAACCATCCCCGGCATATGTTTCTAATGCTTCATAGCCATATCAACCTCTTATGCTGATTATCACAGCAACAGAATATACCCATGAACATATTATTCACAAAGATAATGTGTCTCTCTACTAGTCCTCAGTAGTTTATTACTATTTTCTGAACGAAGGGTCCTAAATAAAGCCCCATGTATTGTCTTTATTCTAGACAAAACCATGTAAATTAAACTTAACTTACTTAATTTCTAACATATATATATAAACAAGGTAATTACCATTTAACATACAAGACAATTCACTTAAATTATGAGTGAAGCGAAATAAAATCACAACAGGACATCATACCCCCCCCCCCCAAGTTTTTATACATCATTTATGTTTCCCCTCATATCAATTAAAGGTATTTACTCATTCAAAGAAAAACATATATTAAAATAATATAACATACATCCTATATATTGTTAGTCTCTTTTTTGGACTAACAATAACTAACTTATTTATCTATTTAAGAAGACTCAAGAAGTCAAACCATAAAATCAATTGGCAATCAAATTACAGTAAAAAAAATATACCTCACTCGAATTTACATCCATATTAGTTATCTTAATACCTAATTATGTCTATTCTTCAAGACAACTCATTATAAGTATCAATAGAATCCTTTTCTATAACAAATGTGTCATGTACATCCTCAAGTATCATTTTCCTTTTTACATCATAAAATTTATATCTCCTTTTCCATAACAAATGTGTCATATACATCCTCAAGTATCATTTTCCTTTTTAAATCATGAAATTTATATCTTGCTATCTGCAGTATTTTCTCTCAATTTATTTCCTACGTTTCCATTTCTTCAGTAACTCCAAGTTCCTTTGAATAAGTGCTATCTCCACATCAATATCTTCTTCTTCGTATAAAGTATTACTTTCTTCCATACTACTATCTCATCTCATCATGTTCCTCTTGTACCTTGCGGTGTCGAGGTGAAGTATAAACTTCGTGAGAGTGCCCGGTTATGGGCTTCGTATATCGACATTCCCATGGATTCTGTTATTCCCTCCGTCCAGCGTTTACGTGGTCGGCCTCTTCCTCTGTTTCCATCTGGTCTGTACGTCATTGCCTGTTGTGGCATGCTGTTGACTGGTAGCCTACTTGCATGGCCAAACCATTTGACTTGCTGCTTTCTAATAAAATCTAGAGCAGCTTTAACCCCCACTTTAGTCCTGATTTCTTCATTTCTGATCTTATCTCTTCTTGATACGTTGAGTATTCTTCTCAGGAACCTCATTTCTGTTGTTGTGATTTTTCTTTTCTCTTTTTCTGTCATTGTCCAGGTTTGGCATTGGTAGCACAGAGTTGGTAGGAAGATTGTGTTGTAAAGTGCTTTCTTAGTAGTTATTGATACATGTTTGTTCTTTAGTATTGGTGCCATTTGTCCAATGAGTTGATTTGCCTTATTGCACCTATTTTCGATCTCGTCTTCTGATCTGCCATTTGATGATATTATACTTCCTAGGTACTTGAAGCTCTTTACTTGTTTCAAGGGATGTTCGTTTAGGTGAATTGTTGCTGTTTGTTCTTCTTTAGTTATAGTATACCATAGGGGATGGACTCCCTGTGGTCAGATTAGTGTCCTAAACCTGCGACTGGCCTAGCAAGCCGGCAGGGGATCTTCATACTGCTCGTAGAAAAACTAAGAAGTATACTACTATGTGATTCTGAATTTTCATCCATTTCTTCTTCATCTGTATGTCTATTACTAGCAGCTGCCAATCTTTTTCTTTCTATATCCAACCTAATTTTTTTATCATCGTTTCTTAACGACCTTTCTAATAGGGGTATAAATTCGTCGCTTGATGAATTTTCCCGAATTCTTCTCTGTCTTTTCACTTCTCTTTCTCTCTGTCTCTCTATTCTCCTTTTCGTTGCTTGTCTAGTATTTTTAAATGGAGCATCTATCTCTTCTTCCATAGATTCTATGCTATCATAATGACTCTCATTCATATTTTTTTCTTCTATCGTTTTTGGTATTGTCTGTTCTTGAGTATCATCACAAACTGGAGTTGTTACTAATTGACTTTGTGCTGGATCTTTTCTAAAATCTGTGGGTATCGTAGCACTTCTGACGACTTGTTCATCTAAGTATCCGGTGTCTGAATAATAATTATTATTATAATTATTATTTCCCTTATCATCACTATCTCTTCTTAAGTGCTCTACGTGTGCCCTTGCTATATGTCCCGTGATCTGGTTCTTAATACTGTACGAAACATTTCCTAGCTTTTCTAAAATGTAATAACCTGGAACCCAACGAGCATCAAACTTAGAGTTCCTTCTATGCTTCTTATAATAAACGCTATCACCTACTTTGAATTCCTGTAATTTTGTATTCACGTTTCTGTACTTTTTCTGTCTTTCTCTAGCTTTAATTATATTATTCATTAATCTTACATGTGCTTTATGCATTTCTTGTATGATGACCTCCTGAAAGTCTTCCCCCATATATTTACGTCTTGGTTTTAACAGATTATCTATGGGTAATATTGGCTCTCTCCCGTGTAATAAATAAAATGGTGAAAACCCTGTGCTCTCATTTTGATTTGTGCGTATAGCGCTAAGCGCAGGTCCTAGGAATAGATCCCAATCTTTTTCATGTTCGTCGACAATCTTTGCTATAATATCGTACAATGTTCTATGTTGTCGTTCGTTCTTAGCATTTGAAGAAGGTCTATAGTATGAGGTCTTTATATGTTTTATATTTAAATCTTTTAATAACTTTTCGAATTTCTTATTCACAAATTCTTTACCATTATCCGTGAGTACTATCTGTGGGCAACTAAATCTTGGTATGAATTCCTGTAAAAAAATATTAATGATAGTATCTGCGCTCTTATCTGGGATTGCATAAACTTCCGGCCAAAGACTGTAGACGTCCACCATATGAATTAGATATACGTTCCCTGATAATGTTCTAGGGTGAGGACCTGATATATCTAAACTAACTTTTTGCATTGGAAACTGAGGAATATCTGTATCTTGTAAGGGACACTTAATTGTTTTCATATTCCTTAATCTGCATCTTTCACACGTATCGACATATTTACAAGCAGTTTTAAATAAATTCGGCCAATAATATTTATTCGTAAGTGCTTTCACTAATTTATCACGACCGAGATGACCATTCTCATCATGATATGCTTTTAAAACTTCATTTTCCAAATGTTTTGGAATATATTTCCTTAGCTGTTCGTTTCTTTCACTCATGTAATATAACTGTTCATCCTCTTGCAAAACTAAATAATTCTTCTTATATTTATTCTCATCCGTTTCTTTTAATTTCTGTTTTATTTCTAAGACTTTTGGATCTAATTCTTGTTCCTCTTTCATATTAAATTGTGCTAAATGTGGGTCTTCCGCTCTAGGTTCAGACTCTTGATCCGACGGTAAACTCTCAAAATCTTCTCTATTTATTATGGCAGAATCTAATATATTTACTTGCCAATTTCGGTCGTCAATCTCCGGTTCTCCTTCATCTTCCGTGTTTCCTGATGACTGTGGATACGGGATTCTAGACAATAGATCAGCGCATGTGTTGTTCCTTCCTGGTATGTATTCTATTCTTGTATTATTTCCTTGTAGATTCAACGCCCATGTTTGTATTTTCCTGTTCTGCACTGGAGCTTCTAACAAAGATTTTAAAGGCATGTGGTCAGTTCTAATGATGAAATCTGCGTTATGTAGATAGTAGTTAAGTTTCTGAAGAGCATAATGAATGGCACAAGCTTCCTTCTCAATAATAGACCATTTACGCTGAGATCTGCTAAGTTTATGAGACAAGAAATAGATTGGCCTTTCATTTTTTACCCCTGGTATTCCAGATTCTTTTCCTTCATATGGCTGAACCAAACACGCTCCTATAGCATTATCTGAAGCATCTGTATATAATATTAACTGTTTATTCAAATCTGGATATGTCAATAGTGGCACTATTGTTAAGCTATTTTTTAAAAACTCGAACGCTTTCTGACATTCATCATCCCACTTAAATCTAGCGCATTTGCCAGTTAAGTTAGTAATAGGCTCTGCTATCTTTGAGAACCCTGGAATGAAACGCCTATAATACCCACAGGTTCCAATAAACGCACGCACTTCTTTTACGTTAGTTGGAGGAGATAATTCTCTAATAATTTTAACCTTATCTTGATCTGGTTTAATTCCGTCTCTATTAATAATATACCCCAAATACTTTGTTTCTGTTTTTAAAATTCGCATTTACTGAGCTTCAGTTTAACATCATGTATTCTTAATCTGTCGAATACTAATTTTACATGTTTTAAGTGATCATCTACATCTCCTGCTGTATAAATTAAAATGTCATCTATGTATGCCAATGCAAACTTTTGCATACCTTCTAAAACTTGATTAATTAATAGCATATAATATGAGGGCGCTGTACGAACTCCAAAAGGCATTCGTAAGAATTCGTAAGAACCTGCGTGTGTACAAAAAGCACTCTTTTTCTGGGCGTCTGGGGACAAAGGTATACACCAAAATCCTGATCTTGCATCTAACGTGGTAAAGAAAGTAGACCCTTTAAGTGACCCTAAAATATCGTCAATCACCGGCAATGGGTACGCTAGAATCTTAGTGATTTTGTTCAACGCCCGATAGTCGCAGCAGAATCGATGTGAACCATCAGCTTTGGTCACGATGACAATCGGAGATGACCATTCCGACTTTGATCTTGTTATTATTCCTGCTTTCAGCATGTCTTCTATTGCTTTTTCAACAATTTCTCTATTCCTTAAAGGTGTTCTATACGGTTTCAAACTAATTGGTGGGTGATCTCCAGTATCTATTTCCATCGTAACTGTTTTTGTCCTTCCCAACTCTAAATCATTAATTGCAAATACATCCTGATTCTCTTTTATAAGTTGTTCTAATACTTTCTTATTTTCTGGTGGAGTTTTTAACTGTGCCAACAATTCTTGCTCTCTTGTTATTTTGTCTAGTGAATGTATTTGGGCTGTATTTCTTCTGAATGGATGGATCAATTCATCCTTCTGCACGTTCCCTTTTCTTTCGCGTCCGCGTCTGTTATTAATTCTTTCACTAGGAGTTTCTGAATAATTTATTCCCGGCATTTCTACTCTATCTGTTGCTAATATGTCAGTAATGTTATGATCTACTTTGGCTATTACACATCCTCTGTATAATTTAATTTCTCTACCTGTGTTGTTAATAATCATTACTGGAAAAGTTAAGTGTTTATCTAATGATATTATTCCATCCGGAACTTCTAGACCAGGCTCATCAATTACCTCCCTTTGCAATTCAGTCATTCTAACTGTATATCCTACTTCATAATACGGATTTCTTTTTACCTTTGCCTGTATCAAATTAACCGTCTGTGGTTTTAACGTCGTAGACATTTTAACTCTAACCAGTGATGAAATGTGCATGTCTTCTTCTAAATCTACATACACGTCCTTGAATTTTAATTTATGTAGATCAAACATAAGTCTTACACCATTTTTTATTAGAAAATCTCTTCCTATGAGCATGTTTCTATTTAAATCTTTCACTATATGAAAAAGATGTCTTACGTTGATCCCTCCTAACTTAAAATTCATTATTGTTTGTCCAATTACTTGTAAATTCTGTCCTGTAACAGAGTGAAGATTATTATGACTTCTGAATATTTTGCAATTTCTCATTATTTTGTATAAAAAACTTTCTTTGATCACACTAACCTGAGCTCCCGAATCAATTAATGTACGAACTCTATACTTTCCTATTTCTATTATACATGAACTGGGATCTGTTTTATTCACTGTGAACTGTTTCATTTCATCTAATTGAGAGCATTCTCTACTCGTCCTGCTATACCTGTTATTAAAATATTCTTTAAATCTTGGGACCTTGTTATTTTCCCTCCTACCACAGGTCCTATTTAATAGGTAGGGCGCCGGTTTTCCTGCGTTCTTGTACTTGTAAAACTTCTGTGTCTCTCTTCAACATTCCTATTTAATCTGCTATTGCCATTTCTACTTTGTGTATTCGACTGGACACGCCTGTTACCACAAAAGCGAAAAATGTGTCCCCTCTGACCACAAGACCAACAGACTATATTTGTGTTATTTGTGTTACCTACCGTCTCACTTGTAGGATATCTAATTTGTCTTCTTTCATCATAAGCATTTCTACTACTACCTTGTAATGTCTGTATGCCTCCTCTCCTATTCCATCCGAACCTTGTTTGTCCTATCTCCATAGGCTCTTCAATTCTATCTTCTCGACTGGTACCTATTTCTCGTCCTACTCTCAACCTAAATCTACGTCTCAAATTCTCCTCTTGTACTGCTATATCTACAGCTTGTGATAATCTCTCAGGATTTTCCCTCATCAGCTTAAATTTCAGTCCATCTGACTTTATACCATCTACAAAAATCCCGACTAACATCCGCTCCACCTCTTCTCCTCGTACGTTCTGTCCTAAGAATGCTTCTTCAGCCAAGTTAATCAACCTATCGCTGAATAATTGTACAGTCTCTCCAGTGTTTTGTTTGGACTGTCTCAACACCGAAAACGCATGTTGTGGGTCCGTTATTTCCGCGTATTTATGAGCTAAGTCGTCCTTGAACTGCTCCCACGTCTCATCTACCCTAGCCTCTAATTTCCTTCTGATATGATCAGAAACCGGCTCTGTTGCTGCCTGATAAGCAAGTTTCATTTTCTCTTCATCGGAAGCTGACACCAAATATGCATATTTCTCTATCGAAGTTATCCACTTCTTAAAATCTTTCGCCTGTCCGCTAAATTTAACAATTTCAGCTGCCATTCCTTGTTGTTTCATTACTGTGTTGAGTTTGCCTATTAATGTTCCTACCCCAGTCAAAACTTGTGTCAGTGAACTTTCTTCTGCCATGCTGAAATATTTCGCTATACACTTATACAAGCAAATTCACATTTATAAAACAATTTATCTAAATGATCTTATTTAAATATTTAAATCACATTAAAAATGTTCTCATAGCAGTTATATTTAAATTAATTACCATCGAGCCAAGCCTGCGGTTACCGTCTAGCCTAACTTCATGAACAATACAACTGCAGTCGCCATTACCTTGCTAATCACGCCAATAGATCCGCATAATTCGTTTATTACGGATTTTGTCGGGTAGTTGTACAAGTGTACGAATTGTTCACAGTAAAGATTGAAATCAGCGGACACGACAAAGAAGGATTGATGAAATTGTGCTGGGAGAAATATTTCAGCTATTTCTGTAGCCAGACTGAATGTGTAATTTAATTTCGGCACATCTCGTGGGATGGCTGTTTTCATGAATGATTGGTCCAGCCAAACACGAGCCTCGTTCTAGAATGCTGGTGCCGAGTAACAGAGACTGATCATTGAATAAATATGTCTGAATACATTACAGCAGTCAGCAATTTGAATTTAAAAACCAAAAAATCATGTTAACATGTTCTTTGTGGTTTAAACGTATGGGCCTCTGTGTCCTGGCGTTGCAGAGGTCAGGCTATTAGTGCACAGAGGGTTGGCCCGCGGGTGGTTGAGGCCAGTGCAGATATTTGTCTGGGCCCGAGGAATTGTTAAAGATATGAGTGTGAATATTGATGTTAACAAAAGCTATACTTGCAACTAACAGTTATATTTTAATGTGTACATTTTAAACAACAATAGTCGATTTCTTTCTTGATCTGCGTGCCCAAATAGTGACGCTTCCAAAATAAAGTTCTTTCTTTCTTTCTTTCTTTCTTTCTTTCTTTCTTTCTTTCTTTCTTTCTTTCTTTCTTTCTTTCTTTCTTTCTTTCTTTCTTTCTTTCTTTCCAGTATTCGTCTTGTTTCTGTTTTACTCTCTTTCTTCTATCCTTCACTATGCCTATATTTATGTCCGTGTCAGCGTCTCACACGCACACAGGTATTCAAATCCTTCATACGCACTCACGAAGACATCAGTCGTACGTATTTTATACACAATTTTATTCAGGAGAACCTGATCATTGTCGCAATGTACACACAAGGTGGTGAAATCATTATGTAAAAACTGCCGCCTTACAAATACTTATAGCACTCAGCTAATTACACAAGCCCTACACACAATTACTCGCTATCTTCAACTAGCACTCCCGCAAAAGCTATACACTCGCTCCAGAAACACAAAACGTCCTTCCTCTAAACTGTCTGAGTCCCGTCTGAGGTTTTCAAACTGGTCGGTTCGTCTCGTGGTACTGGACCACGTGTCTCTCGTGACAACTCGGGCTGTCTCAACAGTCACGTAGTGCGTTAGTCCGCCCGTGTTGTGTTGGGTCGTTCGGTGTAATCCCGTCTGGTCAGTTCAGGACAGCGTCCCGTGAACTTATGTCCCCTTATATCACTAGGTCTTGTCCTGTCAGTGTCCTGTCTCTGACATCGCTGTGTCCCCACCGATGTCCTGTCGGTGTCCTGTCTTTGACATCGCTGTGCCCATACCATGTCTTGTCTATCGTTATCTCTGCAGTCCTTGACTCTATTCTGTCCCTTGTCCTCTCTCTGTCCTGTCCCTATTCCCCCAAACACTCTGACAGTCCGCCTGTCTTTATTTCTTCATTTTGTTATTTCCCCATGTCACACTTTATAGAAAATACTCCCGTAAGTAAACGACAACTCTGTAAATTGACTGGTCAGGCCCAATTATCTACCCTGGCCAGAAGCCAGAAATCAAGTTGCAATTGTCTCCCCTGGAAGTGATTAAACTTGTCATCGCCATGTCATAATGTCACTCGAGATGTCAGGTGCCACTAGCTCGTACGTGAGTGCATGAGCAAGGGGCAAGGAGCACGTCAGTTGACATGCGCGCGAAGCCCAAGAGCGTCATCTGGTCTTAACGATGCTCCCAGGTCTGCCCATCTTCTGTCTTGTCAATTAAGCTCACGGCAGCTCAGTTTTGTTAAGTCTGTTCATGCCAGGCTCTCTCTTGTTTGTCATTATGCGGTTTTTATATCCTTTGTTTTTAAAATTTTATGTTCTTGCGTTGTTTTCTTGTTGACGTGTCTCTGATTTGTCTTAATTTGTACTTTTCTCCTTTGTCGTTTTGGCGTTTCAGTTTACATGAGACTGAGAGGGAATGAGAGTGCTGAAATGTGATATGAAATGTATGCTGATATGTGGCGGTGAGCCACGGAATGTGAATGTACTAACGAGGAGGAACTTGGAGACAACATTGATGTGATGTATGAGAGAGGGACAGACAGACAGGTAGATAGAGAGATAGATAGAAAGAGAGAAAGATAGACAGACAGCTAGCTAGCTAGAAAGATATAAAGCTAGACAGACAGATAGACGGAAAGAAAGAAAGAAAGACAGACAGACAGACAGACAAACAAACAGACAGACAGACAGACAGACAGACAGACAGACAGACAGAAAGAAAGACAGACAGACAGATAGACAGACAGACAGAAAAAAAAGAAAGACAGAAAGAAAGAAAGAAAGAAAGAAAGAAAGAAAGAAAGAAAGTAGAAGAAGTATAAGAAGAAGAAGAAGAAGAAGAAGAAGAAGAAGAAGAAGAAGAAGAAGAAGAAGAAGAAGAATGTGTCTCCAATCCACGGACAACCGTATAAGTGGGTGTTTCATTGGGTTTTCCCGTGGTGGATGGGTTGGTTGGTTGGTTGGTAAGTAAGTCATAAAGAAGGCTTTGTCTTTACTCTCAAGTCCAATGATCTAACACTGAGACTGCTCAAGCCATGCCAGAGAGAGACTGTTGAACAGACTTTTCTCGCGACACAGTGCCATCTCCACGGGAAAGCTAAAAAATAAGTTCTGTGTATTGACTGACAAACGGGAAAGCACGAAGAAACAGACACAAAGGAAAACCCACCAGCCAAGCCCCTAGCTGACGTTGCAGGCATGAACTCTGCTACAGCGAAAAATCATCTAAAACTGACGCAGAAAACAAGAACAACTAAACACGCACACGGAACCACCACATTTATAACCAAGGCTGCCAAAGCTGGTTGAACGAGGTGGCAAGTTTTGTTTTCCCACTATATATTGGAGATTGGATTGTATGTCGCTCATAGAAGTAGAATAAATAAGTAGAGACTAGAAGACAGACCAGACAACATAAATAAACGCACGTGCATTATTTGAAGCTCTTAGAAGTAGGAAAATAAGGAGAGAATAGAGGACGCACTAAACAACATAAATAAACACACACATATTGTTCAGAGATCATAGAAGTAGACGAAAGAAGGAGAGAATAGACGAAACATTAGACAATACAAAAACACGTGAATTGTTTGGCGCTCAGACACACCAGACAACATAAATAAACACACATGTAATGTTTGGCCCCCGGTTTAGATAGCATCACAACAGAAAATAATGTGGAATAGATAAAGTTACCAGACTGCTGAATACAATATATGATACTGGAAATAAACATCATTAATCATGTTGCAATCCCAAAGAAATCAGGAGCCTTGGAATGGGATCAACATCGAACAATTAGTATAATGAGTCACATCACGAAGATTTTACTAACAATTATCATGCACAGAGATAGGAAGAAAATACAACCTGAAATAGGAGAAGAACAATGTGGGTTTGTAGAAGGCAAGGGTACAGTAAATGTTGTGTATATACTGAGAACAGTAATTGAAAGTTCTATAGCAAAGACTACCCAAGAGAATTTTATAAACGTGTCAATATATTGAGAAACAGAGATGCATGCTACAACCGACCCACCATTTTAAACAGCAAAAGAGGTATACCAATATTTAATCCACAACAAAGACTAGCAAGGTGGGCAGAATACTTTCAAGAACTACTTAGCCCCACACATAATAACATAGAAAACCTCACTTTTGTGCCTAAAAGCATTGACAACAAGAACCTAATTTTATCCCTGCAGAAGTCAAAGCAGTTATACAGAAAAGTCCTAAAAACAAGTCACCGGGTCCAGATGGAATAACCACAGAAGCTATTCAGGCCTGTGGGGAAACAGGAGTTAAATGGCTAACAAAGACTTTTTAATATAGCATGGGAAGAAAGAAAAGTCCCAGATGATTGGCAACAGGCAATAATAGTACCAAAATGGAAAAGAAAGGCAATATGAAACATACAGAGGTATATCTCTCCTGATCCATATAGGGAAAATGTACGCAAAACTATTAGAACAAAGAGCTAGGCCCATAGTTGAGCAACAGTTAAGAAAAGTACAATTCGGTTTTCGGAAAGGTAAAAGTTTCACTGATGCACTATTTACACTTAGACAAATATGTGGAAAAAAAACTATCGAATATAGTGACCAACAGAATATTGTGTTTGTAGATCAGGAAAAAGCTTTCGATAGAGTAGACAGATACAGATTATGGACCATCCTTGAAGACTATGGGATACAAGGACACTTGCTAGAAAACATCATAGCCATGTACCACTCGAGCCAAAGTGCAGTAAGAACACAAGAAGGTATATCAGATAATGTTCACAGTCAATACAGGAGTGAGACAGGGATGTTTACTCTCTCCTCTGCTATTTAATATAAACATAGACATAATATCCAAAGAAGCAAGAATTGACAGAACAGATTCAGAAAATTTAGGACTCTTTACTCCAGATTAAACTTCTATTTGCAGACGATCAGTGCCTGTTTTACAGCGATGAGGGCAGACTACAAAATCATAATACTATATTCTGTTTTTTTGTTTTGTTTGCCCCAATATAAACATCCATATCTCAGTAACCAACTGAGGAAAAATTATGAGATTTAGTATATAACCTTATCATTATGTCCACCGAACAAAAAAATTTTTGTTCTGGAGATTTTACAGCAGATTTCAAAGTTTGTTTATATGCGGTATATCTTCTTCTTCTGCTGCGTTCATCCGGAGTTTTTCCCCCGGATGTGATTGCGTTGTGCCTGTTTACAGCAGAGCTGCGTTCTTGAGCCGTTAGGCCGACACATCCGACTTCTGCGGGCATTTGTTGACCGGGTTAACCTTCCCGTGGGGTTTCTTAGGACGTTTGACTCTCACTGTTGTGGTGTTGTCTCCCATCCTAGCTGGCCCATATAGAACAGCCAAAGACATCCTGGTCAGCCCTCAAGGGAAGGCAGGGGCAAACCATGGGCATTCCCCGCCATCCAAGGAGGCTTCCATAATTGCAGAGCCAACACACAGCGCTCTGGTACTGGGCTCACCCAAGAAATCGTCACGTCCTGCACATGGCTGCTTAGCCTCACTTCCGTATATTGGGCCTTCCGTTCACCATAGGCTGTTCTTCTGGAAACCAGAAGAATGCAGTGTGCAGATGACATCCACACAGTGAGCTTTCGATTCGGGCTTTCCGCGCAATGGATTTGCTATCCGAGCAATATTCCATTTCGTGCCACTGGGACACTTTTCCCACCTTTTATGAAGCCCACACAGTGAGCTTTTGATTCGGACTTTCCACGTAATGGATTTGCTATCCAAGCAATATTCCATTTCGTGCCACTAGGACACTTTTCCCACCTTTTATGAAGCCCACACAGTGAGCTTTTGATTCGGACTTTCCACGTAATGGATTTGCTATCCAAGCAATATTCCATTTCATGCCTCTGGGAGGCTTTTGTAACTGACATACCTGTGGTATGAAGTGTGGCAGTCTGAATACTTCATACACCTTTAAATGACAACCTGTATGTAGTTAAAGTAAGCTGCAGTCAACTTGAGCTTGTTGATATCTCCATAAAGCTTGTCCTCAAATGAAGGTGTAGGCCAAAATATCTTTCTCTGTTCTGCATTTATTGGGCAATCCTGCAGCAAATGTTTTGCTGTCATTTTTCCAGTTCGACAATTACATTCATCGGTATCTCCTATCTTTAGTTTATTGAACAAGTGGTATTTCAGCATGTTATGTCCTGTGCGGAGTCTGAAGATTGCTAGTTGTTCTCTTCGGTCGAGTTTGTAATATGTATCATCCTTCTGGTGGCCTGGATGCTCTGATTCCCATTTGGTTCTATAGGTGCTTTTTATCAACCTCTTTGCCTCATTATAGGTTATGTCTATGTCAGGCTGTGGTAATCGTCCACCCTCTTTTGCTAGTCTGTCAGCCTCTTCATTTCCAGGTATACTGCAATGTGATGGGATCCACTGTATTACAACTTTTTTGGATTTCTGGCATAGACCATGGAGTGCTGCTCTTAGGTCAGCTATTTCTCTGCTGTTATTGCTCTTCAGTATTGAGACAGCTGATTTTGCGTCTGTGAAGATAGCTATTTGCTTCTCTTTATTTCCCTCCATCAAGAGCATTTCTGCTGCAGTTTTCAAAGCCTCTACCTCCGCTTTGAAGTTACTTGAAAACTTTCGAGTTGCCACTGAATGTGTTTTTTTCACTCCATTTTTTAAATTTAGGAGAATTCTTCCTCCTCCATTCTCTATTGAATTTTTGGCTGATCCATCTGTATATGCATAGGTCCAATTGCTGCTTGGGTAATGTTCTTTTATGTAGTTTAGGGTTATTTCTCTTCTTTCGGTTTCATGCTGAGTGTTCTTTTTCTCAATGCCAGGAATGTTTTCTATCATCTCAGGTAGTTGCTGCTGTCTCCAAGATGGGAACTTGTCTGCATTGTAAATGGGTTTGACTATTGATAAGTTAAGTATGGGATCTGCCCTAATCTTTCGTTTTGCAGTTTCTTCAAAGTTGCTACGCTTCAGTCTTCCCTTTCCAAAACCACTAAACCTTTTATATATAGGGTGGTCTGTCAATCTTCTAAATTTTTCTGCTTGTTGCTGGGCTCTGCTATCTCTTCTATCCTGCATTGGTTGTAAACAAGTGATCTTTTCTAGTTCATTAATAGGCGTTGTCTTCAGGCTTCCAGTTATGATTCGCACTCCTTGATTTTGGCCTCTACTTATTTTGTCAAAGTTTGACTTAGCTTTTGCCCAAGCTGCAATGCCATATTCCAGTACTGGCCTCACCCGTCCAGTATATAACGTCTTGAGAACTTTCTCATCTGCTCCCCACGTTGTACCAGCAAGCTTTTTCATGATTGCCATTCTTTGCCTTGCTCTTGTTCGACTTTTCTCAACCTGTGTTTTTCATGTCAGGCGACGATCAAAGGTGACTCCGAGATAGTTTGGATTTTCTTCATGGCGCAATATTTTTCCATTCAATACCAGCTTAGGTTGCTGAGTTTTATTTGAGAGGGAGAACACTGTGCATGTTGTTTTCTCCTCACTTATCTTCACTAGCCATGATTTTGACCAGTCCTCTAGTTCTAATAGGGCTTGCTGTATTCTGCTGTTAGCTGTACTAATATATTCTTCAGATGTCCATATGGCTAGGTCATCTGCAAAGGATGATGTGTGTACTCTGGCTGGAAAATTTTCCGTGATGTCGTTTATATATGCTAGGAATAATGTTGGTGAAAGAACTCCTCCTTGGGGGTCACCTTGCTCCAACAGCATCATTTTGCTTGTTTGTCCTTGTACTTTTGTCCTGGCAGTTCTGTTCTCAAGGTAGTGGCTGATCCATTTATACATTTTCCCACAAACATGCATTTTTTGCAGTTTTACTTTCAGTCCTTCCTTCCATACTTTATCAAATACGTTTTCTAAATCTATCCAGACCGCTAGTGTGTGCTTTTTCTCTTGGAAGGCATCCTCAATTTCCTGAGCTATATAGGTTATTTGATCATCAGTAGATCTGTACTTTCTCAATGCTGCTTGGTGTGGTGTTAAAAGTTGGTTTTCTTCCAGATGCCATGTTAGCCTGCCATTGATAATGCGTTCCATTAATTTTCCTACACAGCTAAGTAGACTAATAGGTCGATAGCCATTTGGTTCTTCCAGGTCTTTTCCTTTCTTTGGGACTGGTATTAGTACAGCTTCCTTCCATGCCTGTGGGACTATTCCTCTCTTCCAGCTGTAATTTAGGACTGCTAGTAGTTTCTTTTTTGCCTTAGTGCCTAGTCCTATTAGCATTTCATTTGTGATTTCATCCTTTCCTGGTGATTTCTTCTTTTTTAGGGTATTCATTGCCCGTTCCATTTCTTCCATTGTTAGATTTGCCATCATATATTCTGCTGCTGTCTCTGTATTACTATGATGTATCTGTTTATCTTTGATTGTTTTCTTCTGTTCGCTTGTAATATCAATGTGGTTTGCACTGCCATAGTGTTCCATTAGTGCATTTGCAACCTTTTTTCCTGTAAGCAAGACATTTCCTTGTTTAATTGTTATTTGTTTGTTTCTAGGTCCTTCATTGTTCATGGCTTTCACTAGTTTCCATAGTTTGTTTCTATCCCTGTCAAAATTCAGGTTTTCTGTTTTTCCCCTCCAACAATCTCTTGTTGTTTGATTTACTGTTCTTTTATATTTTGCCGAGATGGCTTTGAGAGAGATGTTCGCTTCAGTTGTTTGTTCTCTCTCTGCGGTCTTCCTGGCATCTTCAACTTTGTCCTCAAAATTTTGTAGTTCTTCAGTCCAGTATGGTTTGTAATTTTTCCTCGCTCCTCTTAGAATAGACTCAGTGGCTGCCTGTATTATTGCGCTGTTTAGACTTTCCACCATTTGCTTCATGTTGCCATATCGTGTATTTATGTTTTCACAATATTTGTCTGTTAGTATGGCAAATCTGTCCCAATCTGCTCGTTTGTATTTCCAGCGGCGCAAAGGCTTTTGCTCCTGTGGAACATACTCCATATTTATTACAAGCTTGATTGGTCTGTGGTCACTACCTGTGGTATACTGTTAGTTGGTTATCTAGTTACATGGCCAAACCATTTAACCTGCTGCCTTATGATAAAATCTAGCGTTGCCCTAACCCCCACTTGAGTCCTGTTTTCTTCATTTCTGATTTTCTCTCTTCTTAATACATTGAGTAATCTTCTCGGGAATCTAATTTCTGTTGTTTTGATTTTACCTGTCTTTCTTTCAGTCATCGTCCAGGTTCGGCATTAGTAGCATAGAGTGTAGAAAGATTGTGTTGTAGAGTGCTTTCTTAGTAACTATTGATACGTGTTTGTTCTTAAGTATTGGTGCCATTCGTCCAATGAGTTGGTTTACCTTATTGCATTTATTTTAGGTCTCGTCTTCTGATCTGCCATTTGATTTGGGGTATGTTTGCATGTTGGCTAACATTGCATTGCATTAATTTATCAAATTTTAATTAAATGCATTGATTCCTCCGTAGTTTTACCTCTGCTGCTTCCCTTTGGAAACTTAGTTGAGGTACGTTGACAACGAAAGACGGCAAACCTGGTGAGGGAATTGTGCCAGGGCGGGCCTTATTTAAGCCACTCCCAATGTGACGTGCTGAATTCTGACGTGTTTTTTTTTTTTTTTTTTTTTTTTTTTTTGCCCCAATATAAACATCCATATCTCAGTAACCAACTGAGGGAAAATTATGAGATTTAGTATATAACCTTATCATTATGTCCACCCAACAAAAAAAAAATTTGTACTGGAGATTTTACAGCAGATTTCAAAGTTTGTTTATATGTGGTATATAATTTACGGGTCTGAGATGAAATTCATAATTTCAAATGTATTACAGCGTAGCCAGACAATCAGCGCCCAGTGTTGAATATTTTACGTTTTTTCACGGGATTCGCCTTATGCCAACTCCCAGCGTTGTTTAAACTAGGACTGTTCATTCAGAGGTGTGTTTAAAAATGTGGGTTATTTCATGAAACCTGATTAATATGTTTTTGTTTTTTTTTAAATCTTACCACTTATCGCTAACATTGAAATGTGTGAATATTTTTCAATGGGATTGAATGCGAAATTATACACTTCAAAGAATCGCTATGAAGTTGTACACATATTTTTTTCAAGGAGCTGATCGCAGGAAACTGTTTTATACTATTACAAATTCCGAAAAAATAACAATGCATGCATTGGGTTTGAGTAAACGGGCATTTCGTCGATGGGTGTAGAAAGATTATTGTAGACAGCTTTGACAAAGATGTCATAAGGCGAGCTATTATAAAAATGCTTTAAAAAGTCGCTTGATATACGACAGGGTCGACTTCATTGCACCGGGTTCTATCCCATATGGCTCGGTCTCTTTCCGCAGCCCGGAAAGCATCGCACAAAGCACGAACTCCGCAGCTCTAGCGACGACCCACAGAAGTCTCCGAAAAATTTAACTCGTGAACCGAAGGATGCGGCCCAGAATCGAACCCACGACATTTGGAGCCCGAGTCAAAAGGCTTGACCACTTCGCCACGGAGCCTCCTAAAATTATAAACATTTTTATAAAAATGCTGGATGCCAAAGAAACAGTGACTGTAAGAAAACTTAGGGTTTGGTTCAGAATGAACAATAACATAGAGCTATCCAAAACAACTTTGTGGAAAATTATAAGGACATTGTCTTCACTATTTGAAAGTACAAGGGCGGTATAAATAATCTTTGCGAGCAACCGCATTTAGGAGCCATGAGAAGCAGATACCTACGTGAAATAAGGGAAATGCGCAAAGAAAATTATGGCATAGTGTGTTTGGATGAAATGTGGATCAATGCGCACCACACAAGTGATAAGGAATGGCAATCAGTGGATGGACAGATAAAGCGATATGTGCCCAGTAGTATAGTACAGCTTTTGGTCATGGCCCATGCTGGTAATACGCATAATGGCTTACAAAAGAATGCTGGGCTTGTGTTCGTATCAAAGGATACAGACAATAGGGATTATCATAATAAGATGAATGGTAATGTATTTAGAGATTGGCTCGAGAATACTGTGCTTCCATCCCTAGATAGACCGCCGTGTCCAATTATGGACAATGCATGATATCAATGTTGTTGCCCAAGAAGACAAAATACCTACAACATCGAGCACAAAGGGAGCAATAAAGATATGACTCTAAATGGAAAACATACCATTTCCAGAAACTTATTTCTAATTAGAATTGTTGTCCCTTGTAAAACAGACGCCAAAAAGCAAGAAATATCAAATCGACAAGTTGATAGAAGAGCACCGTCATGGGTGCTTGAGACTTCCACCGTACCATTCTCATGTTAAACCTATAGAACTTGTGTGGGCTAAAATTAAAGGACAGGTGACAGCTGACAATACTATATTCAAATTGTCTGACGTCAGGATACTAATCCAGTCCGCGCTATTAAATATTGATAAAAGTTACTGGAAAAATGTGAGGACCATGTGTTGAAAGAGGAAGAGGATTATTGGAGAAAGGATGGATTGAATTTTATGCAACCGAGAGCAGTCATCAACCTACTGGAATCGTCCGACTCAGATTAAGGTCTGAGCAGATCGCAGACCTTAATCTACGTACACACTTACTGGGATATTTTGCTACAAATATTCAGAAGAATTGCAGGCCCTAAACATTACAGCATCAGCATAATGTCAATGGCAACAGTTTGTATTCCACATTGATGAATTTTCAATTCCGCAACCCGTCAGTGGTGACAAACAACTGTATTGAAACACACACACACACACACACACACACACACACACACACACACACACACACACACACACACACACACACACACTAAACTCATTGAATACCAACAGAAGAGTAATATTGCGGTGGAAACTGACATATTGTGGCATAACAAGAAAAGTGAGAGCAAACACGTTGTTAAATTAGGGGACAACACACGTGCATACGAATCAATCTATAAACTTCAATGAAAAGAGGACCAACTTCTTGGTCGTTAAGAAGAATGCCAACTACAGAGACACTGACAACTATTTTCATAGTGCAAAACATGTAATCGTGTTCCGTCTCTGAACGGTAAACAGTAGAGTAGAACATCTTTCACGAAGACTCAAAGCGGGTCTGTCACCCATGTGTACGTGTGAACAAACTACACAGACAGCTGAACAGATCATTAAAAATGGAAACATGATGACTAAATTGCGGTATTATTTCTTGTCACTCCATACGCACATTAACGCACAGCTATTTGGAAGCTTTCACGAACTCAATATAGAAAGCTAAGACGAATACTTGTGTACACATTATTAACCAGCAGCTGAAGAAACAAGAAGGAAATGAAAAATAAGGTAAGAAATATATTCCTCCTACTTTCCTGTCAATTTACAAATTATTTACCCCATGCCTCTGTAAATTCTCTGTCTTTACTAATATTACACATTGCACCCCTCTCGGGATTCTCCGTGGTGAAGTGGTCAAGCCGTCTGACTCGGGCTCCGAAGGTTGTATGTTCGATTCCGGGCCGCGTCCTTCATTTCACGAGTGCATTTTTTCGGAGACTCCCGAGGGTCGTCGCTGGAGCTACGGAGTTCGTGCTTTGTGCGACGCTTTCCGCGCTGCGGAAAGAAACTGAGCCATATGGGATAAAAACCCGGTGCAATGCAGCCGACCCTGTCGACTTTTAAGCTACTTCTTTTATTGCACCCACTCCCATACGAATCCGGATACGCATTGTGTGTCATCTGAATTGGCGGGGCTTTCATTACTGTAAACATAAATTTGTTAGCGAGAAATCACTAGTATTTCAGCAAAGCATCAAAGAAATGTCACCGCTTTCGATGATTTAAGTTGTTTTTGGACCTATCAAAGACATATTTCTTGGGTGGAGGTAAATATAAGACGGCTGGAAAAATTTCATAACGACGCAACAGACAGTTTTCAAAATAATTGATCGTGAATGAAGGCATTCTTTTCGGGACATTCTCTAATTTGAGTTCAACCTGCAGCAGATACAATATAAGTATAAACATAGCTAAAACCGAAGTAATGCAAGTTAGCAGAACGTCGGGCCCACTAAGTATACAGATAAATAGTACAACTCTGAAACAAGTTAAAGACTTCAAATATCTTCGAAGTATGTTCACAGAAGATGGCAGATTGGACAGAGAAATCGAAATCAGATGCCAAAAAGCTAGTTCACTTACATATCAACTTACTGAAACATCCAAATATACCCATGTCCGCAAAACAAGAGATAATAAACAGCATATTCACACCAACCCTATGCTACCAATCTCCACATCACACTTTCGCAAAATCAACACCTGCGAGATGAGATGCCCGAGGAGATCTGCCAACTTAACAATCTGAGACGGAGTAAGAAATATTGTTATCAGACAGACAGTGGGATCAACACCTTGTGCCACATTTTTTGAAAGTGGTTTCGCAATGTCGTTAGAATGCAACACCATCAACTACCATCACTGGCCTTACATGAAAGGTTGTCTGCGACGAGACCAAGAGGACGTCCAAGAATAAACTGGATTGACGACATCAAAGACATTGTACAATCACACGGAATGACAATATCCAAAGCCGCCCAACGGGCGCTGGAGCGAAAATTATTCCTCCGTACGACGCTTGACGGCAGAAGTGGAACATGATGATTATGATGATGATGATGATGATGATGATGATGATGATGAGCTGTCAGTTATCAGTTGGAGTATCGTCTGTTCAGACACCCCCCCCCCCTTCCCCCAGCATATGCATCAGCGTCCGGTGGCTAATAGTGCCAGTTCTGTTGTTGGTTGACGAGGCCCCTCGCTTTCCCGATGTACCTCTCGTGTCTGCCCGTGCAAATTCTTACTCCCAAGTCTATCATCCTGGACAACGATGTGGATTCACTGACGTCAAAGTCCTCTGTTCTCGACGTCTCTTTAAGGATGTTAATAATGGCTGGCCATCTACAGAGGATGCAGAGCCAGCCAGTTTATCAGCTCATTCAATTCCCTCAACTCCCGCATGTCCCGGGACGAAGATGAAGGTGACCTTACGGACAACGGACTTCTGCCGCGAATCAGCCCACTGTCTACGCACAGATCCTTCATCGACCTTCTGAATCATGCTCATTGAATCACTTAGTACACACACGTTGGTATAATGCTGTGATTCCAGCCATATGAAAGCCTGTGTAACTGCCATCACCTCCATCGTCATGCTGCTCGTGGTCATAGAGTGGGCACCACTGGATTCTTGAACGGTTCGGCCCGCTGAACGGCTGTAAATGCCCACGCACTTCTCTGTTGCTTTACAACAGATCCATCTGTATAGATGAGCACTTCGGGGTTGTCTGAGCGCGTTGACCTCTGCAATGACAGCGGCAGGGTTCTGCTCTCTGCACCGTCTATCAATGTGATAATGCAGGAGAAAGTGCACTTAAAAGCTGGAGTCACAGGCACCCATTCCTTGCCGGGGTTGATACTGGTAAGACTGCAGACCTGTCTGACGACATCTTCCGCCCGACCCATCCATGATTTGCCCCTCTTTAGCCTGTTGCCCTTTTCTCTGAATATATCCTCATGCAGATGGTGCTGCTCATCTGCACTTATTTTTAAGTATATACGAGCTCTCCAGATCATGATCCTGTGGTTCATGGTCGGGAAGTCAAGGAGGTATTTCATTGCTAGACAGCTGGTGTCTCTCGTGCAGCCCAAAATGATGCGCATGGCTTCGTTTTGTACCTTTTCAAGTCTTCCAATCTGTGTAGGACTGACAGTGAGAATGACCAGGGCATAGTCGATGCGTGAAAGCACCAGTCCTTGGAACAGAAGTATTAGCAGTCATTGCTCAATATTGGCAGTTGCCATGACTCTCATTGCTGACAAACCTTTTCGAGCTTATGATGATGATGATGATGATGATGATTATGATGATGATGATGATGATGATGATGATGATGATGATGATAGAAGTAAACAAAGATCTACACCTTTGCTTTATTGACTACACAAAGGCTTTTGGTAAAGTAAGACATGTCGACATGATAAAGATGATTGAAGATCTACAAATTGATGGAAAAGTCCTTAGACTTGTAAAAAAAAAACATATTGGAAACAACAAGCTGCTATAAGAATTGAGAATGAAGTAGGTCAATATCATCCTATTAAGAGAGGTGTGAGACAGGGATGTGTATTGTCTCCAGATCTTATTTCCATGTGCAGTGAAAATATTTTCAGAAATATAGAAGATATGAAAGGAATCAACATTGGGGGACGATGTATCACTAACATTAGATATGCAGATGATACAGTTTTGATTGCAGACAATGAACAGGACCTGCAAAATTTAGTAGATGCGCTTGGTGCACACAGTGAACAACTAGGGTTAGAATTGAATTTTAAGAAGACAGATTATGGTCGTCACTGGGAAGAAGGAAATACCTCAATGTAATATACAAGTAAATGGGCATATTCTTAAACAAGTGAATCGGTGTAGTTATTTCGGAACAGTCATAACATCTGATGAGAGATGTCTTGAAGATATTAGAACAAGACTTACCATTGGGAAGGTAGCCTTTTGCAAGATCAAAAACATACTGACCAATAAAAAGATATCAATTGAAACGACAAAAAGAAGAGTGCTGAAGTGTTGCATAGAACCTGTTCTTTTGTATGGATGTAAAGCGTGGACAATGAGCAGACAAGATGAAAAAAATCTGATGGCTGTGGAAATGTGGTTTCTGAGGAAAATACAAAGAATACCATAGAGAGCCAGAAAAACCAATGAACAAGTCCTTCAAGAAACAAATGAAGATCGTAAACTGATTAGAGACAGACGTGGACAGTCAAAGTTGTTTGGTTACGTTATGAGAGGAAATGAATTGGAGAACTTGGTGACAACTGGCAAGATTGAAGGGAACAGACCAAAGGTAAGACCGAGAAGTAACTACCTGGATGGCTTGGCCACGCCGCATGGTCGAGACAGAAACATGGAGCTGATCAACGACTCTGGTGATGGAGTGAGATGGCAAAACATGACCGCCCATGCTTATCGGCATGGCACATGATGGATGGATGGAATGCTTGACGCTCATAGGAGTAGAAGAAAGAAGGAGATTACACACCAGACAACATAAATAAACACACATGTATTGTTTAGAGATCATAGGAGTAGAATAAAGAATGAGATTGAACACCAGACAACATGCATATTGAAAGCTATAAATACTCAACCGGGATTCGAACCTGCCACCTCCAAATGACATTAGGGCCTGTCTGCAAGAACAAGTGTACAAGTACTTGAACACATTCCAAACAAGACACCCCTTGCGTGCAAGAGTTGGGTAGAGTTGATTGGAGTTGAGTGGAGTTAAGTTGAGTGGCGTTGAGTGGAGTTGAGTAGAGTTTAGTGGAATTGAGTGGCGATAAGTGAAGGTGAGGTGAGTTGATGTGAGTTGAGTTGAGCTGAGTTAAGCTGAGCTGAGCTGAGCTAAGTTGACTTTAGTTGAGGTGAGTTGAGTTGAGCTGAGCTGAGCTGAGTTGTGATGAACTGAGTTGAGTTGAAAGGGATTGAGTTGAGTTGAGTTGAACTGAGTTGAGCTGAGATGAGTTGAGTTGAGTTGAATATAGCTGAGCTGAGTTGAGTTGAGCTGAGCTTCGTTGAGTTGAGTTGAGTTGAATGAATTTTAGCCGAGTTGAGTTGCGTCGAGTTGAGCTGAGTTGATTTGAGTTGAGTTGAGTCAAGACCCAACACCACAGCACTCAGGACATTCCCATACGTGCTCCGTCCTCACCTGCAACAGCAAGCGAAGAGTCCCAATACTAATGGTACAACTGGCAGCCCGGTTATGTGTCCGTCTGGCCTTTCTCCGGAGTCCTGAGTGATGACCACATCCTCTGGTAAAGCGTGCAAGACTAATACTGACATTTCACATCTACTTAGAAGCATACTAGGACGTAACTATAGTATGTCCCGCAAAGAATGCCTTCATTCACGATCAATTATTTTGAAAACTGTCTGTTGCATCGTTATGAAATTTTTCCAGCTGTCTTATATTTACCCCCACCCAAGGAATATGTCTTTGATAGGTCCAAAAACAACTTAAATCATCGAAAGCGGCGACATTTCTTTGATGTTTTGCTGAAAAACTAGTGATTTCTCGCTAACAAATTTATGTTTACAGTAATGAAAGCCCCACCAATTCAGATGACACACAAGGCGTATCCGGATTCGTATGGGAGTGGGTGCAATGAAAGATGTAGCTTAAAATCGACAGGGTCGGCTGCATTGCACCGGGTTTTTATCCCATATGGCTCAGTTTCTCGGAGAATCCCGAGAGGGGTGCAATGTGTAATATTAGTAAAGACAGAGAATTTACAGAGGCATGGGGTAAATAATTTGTAAATTGACAGGAAAGTAGAAGGAATATATTTCTTACCTTATTTTTCATTTCCTTCTTGTTTCTTCAGCAGCTGGTTAATAATGTGTACACAAGTATTTGTGTTAGCTTTTTATATTGAGTTCGTGAAAGCTTCCAAATAACTATGCGTTAATGTGCGTATGGAGTGACAAGAAATGATACCGCAATTTAGTTAGCATGTTTCCACTTTTAAGGATCTGTTCAGCTGTCTGTGTAGTTTGTTCACACGTACACATGGGTGACAGACCCGCTTTGAGTCTTCGTGAAAGATTGTCTACTCTGCTGTTTACCGTTCAGAGACGGAACACGATTACATGTTTTGCACTATGAAAATAGTTGTCAGTGTCTCTGTAGTGGGCTTTCTTCTTAATTAACGACCAAGAAGTTGGTCCTCTTTTCATTGAAGTTTATAGATTGATTCGTATGCACGTGTGTTGTCCCCTAATTTGACAACGTGTTTGCTCTCGCGTTTCTTGTTATGCCACAATATGTCAGTTTCCACCGCAATATTATTCTTCTGTTGGTATTCAATGCGTTTAGTGTGCGTGTGTGTGTGTGTGTGTGTGTGTGTGTGTGTGTGTGTGTGTGTGTCTTTCAATACAGTTGTTTGTCACCACTGAGGGATTGCGAAATTGAAAATTCATCACTCTGGAATACAAACTGTTGTCATTGACATTATGCTTATGCTGTAATGTTTAGGGCCTGCAATTCTTCTGAATATTTGTAGCAAAATATCCGAGTTGGTGTGCGCGTGGATTAAGGTCTGCGATCTGCTGAGACCTTAATCTGAGTTGGACGATTCCAGTAGGTTGATGACTGCTCTCGGTTGCATAAAATTCAATCCATCCTTTCTCCAATAATCCTCTTCCTCTTTCAACACATGGTCCTCACATTTTTCCAGTAACTTTTATCAATATTTAATAGCGCGGACTGGATTAGTATCCTGACGTCAGACAATCTGAATATAGTATTCTCAGCTGCCACCTGTCCTTTAATTTTAGCCCACACAAGTTCTATAGGGTTAAAATGAGAATGGTACGGCGGAAGTCTCAAGCACCCATGACGATGCTCTTCTATCAACTTGTCGATTTGATATTTCTTGCTTTTTGGCGTCTGTTGTACAAGGGACAACAATTCTAGCTAGAAATACGTTTCTGGAAATGGTATGTTTTCCATTCGGAGTCATATCTTTATTGCTCCTTTTGTGCTCGATGCTGTAGGTATTTTGTCTTCTAGGGCAGCAACATTGATATCATGCATTGTCCATAATTGGACACGACGGTCTATCTAGGGATGGAAGCACAGTATTCTCGAGCCAATCTCTAAATACATTACCATTCATCTTATTATGATAATCCCTATTGTCTGTATGCTTTGATACGAACACGAGCCCAGCATTCTTTTGTAAGCCATTATGCGTATTACCAGCATGGGCCTTGACCAAAAGCTGTCCTATACTACTGGGCACATATCGCTTTATCTGTCCATCCACTGATTGCCATTCCTTATCACTTGTGTGGTGCGCATTGATCCACATTTCATCCAAACACACTATGCCATAATTTTCTTTGCGCATTTCCCTTATTTCACGTAGGTATCTGCTTCTCATGGCTCCTAAATGCGGTTGCTCGCAAAGATTATTTATACCGCCCTTGTACTTTCAAATAGTGAAGATAATGTCCTTATAATTTTCCACAAAGTTGTTTTGGCTATGTTATTGTTCTTTCTGAACCAAACCCTAAGTTTTCTTACAGTCACTTTTCTTTGGCATCCAGCATTTTTATAATGCTGGATAATCCTGGATATAAAATCCAAAATTTTTATAATTTTAGGACTCTGCGTGGCGAAGTGGTCAAGCCTTTTGACTCGGGCTCCAAAGGTCGTGGGTTCGATTCCGGGCCGCATCCTTTGGTTCACGAGTTAAATTATTCGGAGACTTCTGTGGGTCGTCGCTAGAGCTGCGGAGTTCGTGCTTTGTGCGATGCTTTCCGCGCTGCGGAAAGAGACCGAGCCATATGGGATAGAACCCGGTGCAATGAAGTCGACCCTGTCGTATATCAAGCGACGTTTTAAAGCATTTTTATAATAGCTCGCCTTATGACATCTTTGTCAAAGCTGTCGACGAAATGCCCGTTTACTCAAACCCAATGCATGCATTGTTCTTTTTTTTCGGAATTTGTAATAGTATAAAACAGTTTCCTGCTATCAGCTCCTTGACAAAAATATGTGTACAACTTCACAGTGTATAATTTCGCATTCAATCCCATTGAAAAATATTCACACATTTCAATGTTAGCGAAAAGTGGTAAGATTTAAAAAAAAAAAAAAAAAAAAAAAAAAATCAAAAAATCAGGTTTCATGAAATAACCCACATTTTGAGACACCTCTGAATGAACAGTCCCAGTTTAAACAACGCGGGTAGTTGGCATAAGGCCAATCCCGTGAAAAAAACGAACAATATTCAACACTGAGCGCTGATTGTCTGGCTACGCTGTAATACATTTAAAATTATGAATTTCATCTCAGACCCATAGATTATATACCGTATATAAACAAACTTTGAAATCTGCTGTAAAATCTCCAGAACAAAATGTTTTTTGTTGGGTGGACATAATGATAAGGTTATATACTAAATCTCATAATTTTTCCTCAGTTGGTTACTGAGATATGGTTGTTTATACTGGGGCGAAAAAAAAAAGTACTATAGGTCAGAATAACATCACATTGGGAGTGGCTTAAATAAGGCCCGCCCTGGCACAATTCCCTCACCAGGTTTGCCGTCTTTCGTTGTCAACGTACCTCAACTAAGTTTCCAAAGGGAAGCAGCAGAGGTAAAACTACGGAGGAGTGAATGCATTTAATTAAAATTTGATAAATTGATGCAATGCAATGTTAGCCAACATGCAAACATACCCCAAATCAAATGGCAGATCAGAAGACGAGACCTAAAATAGATGCAATAAGGTAAACCAACTCATTGGACGAATGGCACCAATACTAAAGAACAAACACGTATCAATAGTTACTAAGAAAGCACTCTACAACACAATCTTTCTACACTCTATGCTACTAATGCCAAACCTGGACGATGACTGAAAGAAAGACAAGTAAAATCAAAACAACAGAAATTAGATTCCCGAGAAGAATACTCAATGTATCAAGAAGAGAGAAAATCAGAAATGAAGAAAACAGGACTCAAGTGGGGGTTAGGGCAACGCTAGATTTTATCATAAGGCAGCAGGTTAAATGGTTTGGCCGTGTAACTAGATAACCAGCTAACAGTATAACACAACAAGCAGTGGTGTACTGACCAAATTGAAGCAGAAGAAGAGGCAGGTCATGTAAACAAACGATTGACAGAGGGAATAGCAGAGTCCATGGGAGCTGAGGTAAAACTACGAAGGAATGAATGCATTTTGTTAACATTTGATCAATTGATGCAATGCCACGACAGCCAACAACCACAGCCCCTTAGCCAGCCTGGTCAACCAGTTGCTCCCACATCATCTGTCAGTGCCCCTGGCTTTATCTGCCATTCTAAAACCGTCGCTCTCGGATGCAAGAAAACAATGATCAAACAATAAATGACATATTTACAACCGGCCATCAAATAAACACACAAAATATTCCCAGTCGAAAGAGCATTGTCAACATCGATCTTGTCCTGCCAATGGCGGGAACAAATGCTTGGTGTCTGACAATATTAGTTCTCTGATTTGAAAGGGAATTATCGTCTGCAGTTAGAGAAGGAGCCAAAAGTTCTACACGGGCGCCCGCTGGGCGGGATCCCCTTTCTTTTTTGACCGTTATATTCTCAAGTTAAACCTGGAGCTTATTTTGATCGCATCATTGATAGAAGCATTAAATTCAAAGGTGCTAATCAGCACTTGAGTGTGTTGATGTGACGGTTATGACGTTAGTTAGCCATGGCGCGTGCTTAGTCTGACAGGTGTTCTATGCCAGCTCTTGACGTTCGCCACGCGAGTGAAAAAATGGCTACCTATTTCTCACTATCATCATCACGTGTTAAGCTGACATGCGTGGGCGGTCATATTTCGTCATCTCAATCCACCACCAAAGTCCTTGATCAGGTCTTTGGTTCCTGATTATGCCCAGTGGCCAAGCCATCCAGGTATCAGTCTCTCCGTGCGCGCAGGTCTAGAAAAGTTGATGGATCTAACACTTCACAGACCTACAACCGGTGTTTGCAACGGGACTGTGAAAAAAAAAGCACTTGGAGAAACACAATCAAATAGTTGCCACAAGAGGACACTTGGGGGGGGGGGGGCGCTAAGTCGCAAAGACAACTTATCACAAATATCAGTAAGAAGCAGTTATAATTTTTTTTTTTGGGGGGGGGGGGGGGGGTTGGCCACGTTATGAGAAGACAGACACTAGAATATGTTGTGACAACCGGAAAGATTTACGGAAAGAGAGATAGAGGAAGACAGTCTGAGAACATTCTTGACAGTCTTGTGTCATGGCACGGAAGGGAGTCAACATACGAAGTGATGCATGCCGTTGGAGATTGCAATTTGTGGAGAGCAATGATTGCCCACGCCAGCCGGCAAGGCACTGGATGATGAAAGAATAGTATATATGTAACCCGCCATGAATGCCGTAAGAGGCAATAGAAGAGGCTTCGCCCTAGTAATACCGGGATTCTATGGGGAAAGAAAGAAAGAAAGAAAGAAAGAAAGAAAGAAAGAAA
>OY992876.1:230765481-230775481 GCA_963921405.1 Cepaea hortensis
CTCTAGGCTACAGTCTTAGACTATCAAGCACAATTCTTTTCCGTCTGCCTCTGTCTTTTTCTCCCACTGATCTTTACTGCTGTCCCGATGGTAAGACCGCAAAGTCGTACACTACTGAACATCAGGAACTAACACGGTTCTAACAGCATCATAAAAAACTCAACAATAAAATTATGGAAGTGGGAAACAGGGGAAAACTGTTACAGTAATTTCGCAATAACAAATTCATGAGCAGTCACAAAGCTAAATGATCATGAAGTGACATGATCACATGTTTACACGAATGAAACATCCAAGTGAATAATTTGAAATAAATCAACGTATTAAAGTATTTAGAAGAATCCTCGGTAAGGTGTCGATATTTTTCTGTCGGGGAAAAAAAGAAAACCCTAACCTGCACAATTCGCGGCTACTGCACTAGATAGCCGGCCATATTCCTCAAACTCAAGACCACATGTCCTACACCGCAAGGTACTATAGGCGGTAGATGACAAGTACTTTAATAACAGCAGATGAAATATGTATTAAGTAAGTTACATGTAAAACAGCGCAAGCAAAGGCAGCATTTCACGAGATGAAGAATATTCTGTAATCTGTCTTTGTCTGGTGAGATGAGGACACTATTTATTAAGAGCTATACTGAGACAAACATGTGACATCAAACTGTGAAATGAAATTAGAAGGGAACATTCTTAACCAAGTGGACAATTTTAAATACTAGGGGCATTTATACCATTATACAGGAGGTGAAGAGCAGAGATTAAGAGCAGAATAGGGCAAGCAAAAGCTGCATTTCAGAAAACTAAAAATATCTTATATAATAAGTCACTATCATTCATCATCATCATCATCATCATCATCATCATCATCATCATCATCATCATCATCAACATCATCATCATCATCATCATCATCATCATCATCATCATCATCATCATCATCATCTTCCACTTCTGCCGTCAAGCGTCATGGGGAGGAATAATTTGCGTTCCAGCATCAAAGAAATGTCGCCGCTTTCGATGATTTAAGTTGTTTTTGGACCTATCAAAGACATATTCCTTGGGTGGGGGTAAATATAAGACGGCTGGAAAATTTTCATAACGATGCAACAGACAGTTTTCAAAATAATTGATCGTGAATGAAGGCATTCTTTGTGGGACATACTCTAGTGATTTCTCGCTAACAAACTTGTTTTTACAGTAATGAATGCCCCGTCAATTCACATGACGACACAAGGCGTATCCGGATTCGTATGGGAGTGGGTGCAATAAAAGAAGTAGCTTAAAAGTCGACAGGGTCGGCTGCATTGCACCGGGTTTTTATCCCATATGGCTCAGTTTCTTTCCGCAGCGCGGAAAGAGTCGCACAAAGCACGAACTCCGTAGCTCCAGCGACGACCCTCGGGAGTCTCCGAAAAAATGCACTCGTGAAATGAAGGACGCGGCCCGGAATCGAACATACAACCTTCGGAGCCCGAGTCAGACGGCTTGACCACTTCACCACGGAGAATCCCGAGAGGGGTGCAATGTGTAATATTAGTAAAGACAGAGAATTTACAGAGGCATGGGGTAAATAATTTGTAAATTGACAGGAAAGTAGAAGGAATATATTTCTTACCTTATTTTTCATTTCCTTCTTGTTTCTTCAGCTGCTGGTTAATAATGTGTACACAAGTATTCATGTTAGCTTTTTATGTTGAGTTCTTGAAAGCTTCCAAATAGCTGTGCATTAATGTGCGTATGGAGTGACCAGAAATGATACCGCAATTTAGTCATCATGTTTCCATTTTTAAGGATCTGTTCAGCTGTCTGTGTAGTTTGTTCACACGTACACATGGGTGACAGACCCGCTTTGAGTCTTCGTAAAAGATTGTCTACTCTGCTGTTTACCCTTCAGAGACGGAACATGATTACCTTTTTTGCACTATGAAAATAGTTGTCAGTGTCTCTGTAGTGGGCTTTCTTCTTAACGACCAACATGTTGGTCCTCTTTTAATTGAAGTTTATAGATTGATTCGTATGCACGTGTGTTGTCCCCTAATTTGACAACGTGTTTGCTCTCACGTTTCTTGTTATGCCACAATATGTCAGTTTCCACCGCAATATTACTATTCTGTTGGTATTCAATGCGTTTAGTGTGTGTGTGTGTGTGTGTGTGTGTGGGTGGGTGGGTGGGTGTGTGTGTGTGTGTGTGTGTGTGGTGTGTGTGTGTGTGTTCAATACAGTTGTTTGTCACCGCTGAGGGCTTGCGGAATTGAAAATTCATCACTGTGGAATACAAACTGTTGCCATTGACATTATGCTGATGCGTTAATGTTTAGGGCCTGCAATTCGTCTGAATAGTTGGAGCAAAATATCCCAGTAAGTGTGTACGTAGATTAAGGTCTGCGATCTGCTCAGACCTTAATCTGTGTCGGACGATTCCAGTAGGTTGATGATTGCTCTCGGTTGCATAACATTCAATCCATCCTATCTCCAGTAGTCCTCTTCCTCTTTCAACACAAGGTGTTCACATTTTTTCCAGTAACTTTTATCAATATTTAATTGCGCGGACTGGGTTAGTATCTTGACGTCAGACAATTTGAATGTAGTATTGGCAGCTGCCACCTGTCCTTTAATTTTAGCCCACACAAGTTCTATAGGGTTTTAATGAGAATGATACGGCGGAAGGCGCAAGCACCTATGGCCATGCTCTTCTATCAACTTGTCGATTTGATATTTCTTCCTTTTTTGCGCCTGTTTTACAAGGGACAACAACTGTAGCTTGAAATATGTTTCTGGAAATGGTATATTTTCCCTTCCGAGCCATATCTTTATTGCTTCCTTTGTGCTCGATGCCGTAGGTATTTTGTCTTCTTGGGCAACAACACTGTGATATGATGCATTGTCCATAATTAGACAAGACGGTCTATCAAGGGATGGAAGTACTGTATTCTCGAGCCAATCTCTAAATACATTACCATTCATCTCATTATGATAATCCCTATTGTCTGTATGCTTTGATACGAACACAAGCCCAGCAATCTGTAGTAAGCCATTATGACCAAACGCTGTCCTTTACTACTGGGCACATAACGCTTTATCTTTCCATCCATTGATTGCCATTCCTTTTCACTTGTGTGGTGCGCATTGATCCACGTCTCATCCAAATACACTATGTCATAATTTTCTTTGCGCATTTCCCTTATTTCACGTAGATATCTGCTTCTCATGGCTCCTAAATGCGGTTGCTCGCAAAGGATATTTCTACCTTCCTTGTACTTTCTAAACGTGAAGCCTAATGTCCTTATAATTTTCCACAAAGTTGTTTTGGATAGCTCTATATTATTGTTCTTTCTCAACAAAACCCTCAGTTTTCTTACAGTCACTGTTTCTTTGGCATCCATAATTTTTATAATAACTCGCCTGATGACATCCTTGTCAAAGCTATCTACAATTGCCTTTCTACCTACCGTTTGCTTATCGCGGGTTGGTTTCATTCCAGATTCTTGCACCCATCGACGAAATGACCGTTTACTCAAACCCAATGCATGCACTGTTCTTTTTTTCAGGATTTATATCAGTATGAAAGTTTCCTGCCATCAGCTTCTTGACAAAAATATGTGTACAACTTCATAGCGATGCTTTGAAGTCAGTGGCGTGCAGAGGGGGGTTCGGGGGTGTTACGGCCCTGGGCATCCAGCCGGCAGAGGGGCATCCAATTAGGAAGAGGGGGCAGCACAGTGCAGTGGGAGGGGAGGAAGAATGAATTAGGGAAAGAACAATTAAGGGGCATCCAATCAAGGGATTGGCCCCGGGCATCAAAGAACCTCTGCACGCCACTGTTTGAAGTGTACACAATTTCACTTTCAATCCCATTGAACAATATTCACACATTCAAATATTAGCTATTAATATTATATTAATGGTAAGATTTATTTATATATTTATTTATATAATCACGTTTCATGAAAGAACCCACATAGGAGACACCTCTGAACAATCCCATTTAACTGCGCGCAGTCTGTGCCAAAACGAAAACCACGAGACAATTTCAAAAAAAAAAAGCGCGGATGTGTCTTGGTGAAGCTGTAGTACTTTTAAAATGATGGACTTAATCTCTGAGCCGTAAATTATATACAACATATAAGCAAACATTGAATTCTGCTGTACAATCTCCAGAACAAATTGTTTTTTGTTGGGTGGACATAATGATAAGGTTATGTGCTAAATTTCATCATTTTCCCTCAGTTGGTTACTGAGATATGGAATTTTATATTGGGGCAACAACAATAAAATGAATAGACTATACAAACCAACTGACTCCCACGCCTTTCTACTCAACATCTCTTCTCACCTCCGTCCTGTAAAGATGCAATTCCTTATTCTCAATTTCTGCGTCTTCGACGACTATGCGAAGATGATGAGGATTTTCACCACAGGGCCCAGGAGATGATGGACTTCTTCAGACCCTGTGGCTATACTGATCATGTCCTATCGTCAGCCTTCCGCCGGGCTCTTCCTATTAGCCACGCAGAAACTCTCACCTCTGCGCTTAAACAAAACAAAACCTTCGACAGGTACTCTTTCTCTCACCTACCATTCGCACAATATTTCAGTCAAAAATATCCTCTTTCAACATCTGTCTATCCTTCAAGCTCATCCCACTACCAAAGCGATATTTTCAGAAAAACCACTAGTGGCCTACAAACGTGAGCGTAACCTCAAAGATGTACTCGTCCACAATAGAGTACAGGGATCTCCACCTCCACCATCACAATTAGGTACTAAGGCTTGCCTAAGACCTCATTGCAAGACCTGCCCATATGTTATATACACCCCAGTGGTGCTATTCCCTACAAGCAGGTTACGCATCAAGGAAGAATTTCCCTGCGCCAGTCGCAACATAATTTATGACATCATATGCAAAAGGTGTGATATGAAGTATATTGGTGAGACTGGCCTCAAGCTAGCTGACAGATGCCGACAACATCTGCTGGACATCCACACTAACGTCCCCAAGCCTGTCTCCACCCATTTCAACAGCGCCAATCATCAAGGTGCTTCCGATATCCAGGTCATTGTCATCCAGTCTTGCTCATCCGACGCTCAACATCGCGAAAATATAGAAAACCGGCTCATATTCTCTATAGAGTGCCTAACACCACACGGCCTCAACACCCAACATAGTTTCATCTAATCGTAGTCATTTCCCCTCCCCTCCCTCCACTCTCTTGCGTCCACACCCTCCCAGGTGTCACCCTCTCCCTTCTCTAACTAGTTCTTTTCTCTACTAAAATGATCTTCTACCCTGTCTCTATCGGGCAGATTCCTTGTGATGATATCACCATTCCTCCTGGACCAAATAATCCCCCAACCAGTTAGCAACTATACTGAATATGCGGTTGTGCGTGCATGCGCAAATACACAAGTACATATGTGTATGTGTATATATGTGCAGATATATATGTCTCTCTCTCTCCCTCTCTCTCTCTCTCTCTCTCTCTCTCTCTTTCTCTCTCTCTCTCTCTCTCTCTCTCTCTCTCTCTCTCTCTCTCTCTCTCTCTCCTTTCTCTCTTCTCAGATATACCTTGCACAGTTCCATGTACACTATTTTATGAATGTCTGTTGAGCGGTGTAGATGTATGTATGTGCGCTAACGCATATCAGTCCACCCAGACTTTAGGACTCCCCTCATTATAACATATAGGAGTGCATAATGTGAGTTTGGTTAGTATCACCATCATACTTGGGTGCACACTCCATTGATCCTCAATATTCGTCCACCAGGGCCATCCCATTCACTGGCACCCACTCATGCTTTGTTAGTACATCCACTGAGATTGCTCAGATACCATCCTCAGACTACTATGACAGGTTGCCGTCCTACCTTCCTGCCTCCGCCTCCCCCACCCTTCTTTTAATGTGCTCACTGAACCGTTACACCCACTACCCCGTCATCATCCTACATCTCACTCACTCGGTTGGGTATAAAAAGAAGACATTGGCGATATTCTGAGTTATACTCAGATCGGAATTGTGAGGTAAGTATGAACATTTTTTTCCAATTCTCATTTTCTCTTCATTGGTTTCATTCTTTTGTTCTTTTCGTCCTGTCTTCGCCTTTTGATGCAGTCACAGGAGATCTCCTTGACTATATGTTGCGTTTTGTGAATGTGTTTGTTTGCTGATGAATGCTAATCGCCTCAACCTCATGTATGTGTCGTAATTCTGTTATGTAAAGCTGCACTACTTTGTGTCATTTTATATTGTTGACTACTACTACTACTACTACTACTACTACTACTACTACTACTACTACTACTACTACTACT
The DNA here is from genome assembly GCA_963921405.1 of Cepaea hortensis. NCBI lineage: Eukaryota > Metazoa > Mollusca > Gastropoda > Stylommatophora > Helicidae > Cepaea > Cepaea hortensis. The sequence goes on from OY992876.1 coordinate 230,771,795, forward strand.
ACTACTACTACTACTACTACTACTACTACTACTACTACTACTACTACTACTACTACTACTACTACTACTACTACTACTACTACCTCTACTATTACTACTACAGCTGCTGCTGCTGCTGCTGCTGCTGCTCCTACTACTACTACTACTACTACTACTACTACTACTACTACTACTACTACTACTACTACTACTATTGCTACTACTACTGCTACTGCTACTGCTACTCCTACTGCTACTACTGCTGCTACTCATCATCATCATCAAGTGCCGTGCCAGTTGGCGTAGGCGTTCATGGCTTTCCACAGATCTCGGTCTTTGGTTTTCTGGATCAACTCTGCTGCTGATATTCCTCCATGCCACCGTCTCAATCCATCCAGCATCATTTCTCTTGGTCTGCCTCTGCCTCTCTTCCCCTCTATCTTTCCAGTTGTTACGCTGTTCTCCAATGCCTCTCTTCTCATCACGTGACCGAAGAAAGATGTTTGTCTCTGTCTTATTGTTGTATATAATGTTCTAGTCTCATTAGCATGTTTCAGGCAGTCATCGTTAGTTACTCTGGCAGTCCAAGGAATTCGCAACATTCGTCTCAGGAACCACATCTCTGTTGCTTCTAATTTCTTCTTACTTTGTTCATTTACATTCCAAGATTCACTGCCATACAGCAAAACTGGTTCTACATAGCATTTCATCACTCTCTTTCTTACATTCAGTGATAGTGACTTATTGCACAAGATACTCTTCATTTTCTGAAATGCGGCTTTTGCCTGCCCTATTCTGCTCCTAATCTCTGTTGTACATCTTCCATCTGATGTTATAAATGCCCCTAGGTATTTAAAATTATCCACTTGGTTAAGGATTTTTCCTTCTATTTCTATGTCACATTTTGGTGTCACCATTTTCTTTGATATTACCATTGTTACTGTTTTCTTGATATTCAAGGAGAATCCTTTCCTTGCACTCTCTGTTACTACAACGTCTAATAATTGCTGTAGGTCTGTTGAATTATCCGCCACCAATACTGTGTCATCTGCATAGCGTATATTATTTATATTATAACCTCCAACTAGTATTCCTGGCATCTCTTTGATCTCTCTCATTATTACTTCGCTATACAGGGAGAAAAGATCTGGTGACAAGACACACCCCTGTCGTACTCCTAGCTTTATCTGTTCGTAACTACCCTCTTTATTTCCCATTTTAATTGCTGCTACTTGGTTCCAGTAAACATTCTTTATTATTCTTAAATCTTTTCCATCAATGTTGATATCTTCCAACATTTTAATCAGTTCATCATGTTTTACTTTATCAAATGCCTTAGTATAATCTATGAAGCACAAATATATGTCTCTCTGTTTCTCTATTGACCTTTCTATTAGTGTCCGTAATGTATAAATTGCATTGTTTGTGCCCTTTCCTTCCACAAATCCATACTGTTCTTCACTAATTTCCATTTTTATTTTATTTTTGTTTCTTCTCATTATGATTCTGAGTAGAAGCTTAGTGATATGGTTTATGAGGTTAATTGTACGAAAATCTTCACAGTCAATTGCTCCTGGTCTTTTTGGTATAGCTATAAATACAGATTTCAGCATATCACTGGGTAAATATCCACTACTGTAAATATCATTCAACATTTTGGTTAATATATCTACTCCAAATTCTCCCAACACTTCTAATTCTTCTATTGTGATTTCATCTGGCCCAGCTGTTTTTCCTTTCTTCATATGTTTCATAGCGTCAGCGACTTCTTCAGAATAGGTGGACCTTCTAAGTTACTATCTTCTGTTAATTCTTCCCTTTCTCCGTCATATAATTTTCTTATATACTCATTCCACCTCTTCATTATAGCACCTTCCTCTAATAATATCTTTCCTGTTTTTGATTTCAAACACCCTGTATTTATTCTTATTTTTCTTCCTGTAAGCTCACTGATTTGTCTGTACATATTTTTTGTATCATTAATGGAATTTAATTCAATTTTTTTTGCATTGCTCGTTTAACCAACTTTCTTTAGCCTTCCCACATTAACTTTTATTTCTTTATTTATCTTAGCGTATTCTTGATTGTCATTTTTACTCTGTTTTCTTTTGTCCATCAGTGTTAAGATTTCTTCATTCATCCATTTTTTCTTAGCTATTTTGCCTCTCTCCGGTAATACTTCTTTGTTAGTTTGATGAATGGAGTCCCTTAACATTTCCCATTGTTCATTTATATTCTGTATTTTAGCTATCGCATTGTACCTATTTTTCACAGTCACTCTGTATTGTTCTTGCAGTTCTTTATCTATTTTCAGAACCTCTTTATTAAGTCTCATGTTCTTAACCATTTTTGTCCCTCTCTTTAATCTTACTTTTATTTGTCCACATAGTGGTACATGATCACTATTACAGTCAGCACCAGGCATTGTCTTTACATTAATTAAAGCATTTCTATATCTTTTATTAATTATTATGTAGTCAATTTGGTTGCGTATTTTCTTATCAGGGCTTTTCCATGTGTACAGTCGTCTTTTATGGTGTTTAAACCATGTGTTTCCAATTATCATATCATTGATATTTGCCCATTCTATTAGCTTTTCCCCTCTTTCATTTCTTGTACCTAAACCACAATTTCCCACTACATCCTCCATTTTCCCCTTTCCTACTTTTGCATTAAAATCACTAAGTATTATTTTTATTTCTTGTGATCCAATTTGAGCCATCACCATTTCTATTTCGTCGTAAAAGTGTTGAATTTCTTCATCACTACTGCTTGTTGTTGGTGCATATACCTGTATAATATTTATGTCTATTGGTTTGCCTTTGATTTTTACAATAACTACTCTATCTGAAATACACCAGTATCCATTAATTGACTTGGCTGTTTTTTCGTCTAATATTATTCCTACACCTTTTTCATGTGTATCCCCTCCAGAATAAATTATTGTGTGATTGTCAGCTATAATTTTGCCCGATCCCTTCCATCTCATCTCATTAACGCCTAGTATATTCATTTTCATGCTATCCATCTCTCTTAGAACATTGGTCAACTTTCCTAGCTCATTTAATGTCCTAACATTCCATGTTCCTACTCTAAATTTATTTATTTTAGTTATGATTTTGCAATCAGTAGCTGGATGACGGTCTGGTGTCACCTGTGGCTCATGACTGTCCCTACCAGACGAGGATGTCCTAAGACAGCCATTAACGCCGTTCACTAACTCTGTTATATGTTTTGCCATGAAGTCTTGGGAAGATAATGTGGTGGTTTCCCCTTGCCTTCCACATTCACATGGTGGTATCTTTCCCTCTGCCTTTGACAGCCATTTCCGACTGTAAGGACAAGTGAGTGCCCTGCTCTGCTCAGTTGCAGAGTTGTCCACTTATTCCGGTGGATACTCGGTCCCCAGAGCTGTGTTAGCCACACCGTAGTGTGTTTCCATCCTCTACCATGGGGAGGTGCAGTTGGGATTTTCCCTTCGTAAAGTTATGGTCTCTGACCAAAACTCTCCAGTACTTTTAGAGGCCACTGCTGCTACTACTACTACTGCTGCTGCTACTACTACTACTACTACTACTACTACTACTACTACTACTACTACTACTACTACTACTACTACTACTACTACTACTACTACTACTACTACTACTACTACTACTACTACTACTACTACTACTACTACTACTACTACTACTACTACTGCTGCTG
>OY992876.1:230777981-230817981 GCA_963921405.1 Cepaea hortensis
CACATCGAACCATTCAGTCCATAAGTGCTCCGATCCCCTCCTCAGCAAATCCCGCAGCGTGTAGCGTCTAACGACACCAGTTCTGTGTTGGTTTATCAATCTTCTTTGGCTTCCTGCGTGGTGTTCTTGTTTGGCCACACCTATTTTAATTTTCTGTTCTCGCAGTCTGACCATGGTTGTAGATTCGCAGTCATCACTTGGTTCTCGCAAAAGCCTTACTTCTCGTAGTGCATTCAGAATGTCAGCCTGGTCCATGGCGCGTCCGCCCTCCACAGTAGCCTCACCTGCGAGCTTGTCAGCCCGCTCATTTCCTTGTACTCCCGCATGCCCTGGCACGAAGATGAAACTAATCTTTGCCAGCCGAGACCACTCCAGAGACAGCAACCACTCTCTTCGGACCCACCCCGTCTCTATCCTCTTGAGCATGCTCATTGAGTCACTAAGGACACATGCCCTAGTGAATGTCTGTGTCCCGAGCCATGTTATTGCTTTACTTACTGCCATGACTTCCATAGTCAGGCTACTTGTGGTCTCAACAAAAGCATCAGAGTCCACCTTCACAATTCTCCCTCCGGTCCGAGCCGTAAAGGCCCATGAGCTTCTCACATGTCGGACGACCGACCCACCTGTGAAATACTGAATGTAAACTTGCCAAGAAATCACGAACACCTAATGAAATGTTGAGGTTGACTGCGACGTCCTGTAATGTATATGCAACTAATTTTTAAATAGCATCATATATCAAACTACTCACATATCGCGGAACGGGAACCATTGCTTTATTTCTGTCTTTTAATAAAACGAAAGAGAAATGGAATGACGTTGGTGAACTGTCAAGGCCGGCAAGGAAATGAGATGGCAAATGTATTCACGTAACGAAACAAACATTTCCATGGTCTGGCTACGCCAGCGGGCCCACCCGGGTAACTGGTCACCGATTTAATAACGCGTGAGACGAACTACCCGTCCTCTTGTTCTCAGTGCCGGAGCGGATAAACGTCACTGTTGAAGGGAAACCAGACCTGGGGCCATGACAAATCCCATTCTAGTATATTCAAACTGCCGTCTCGTGTTACCACATCTAGCGCTTGGGCTGATGTTTGGGGGACAGTTCTGATACTCAAGTCAACAGGATCAAGCGTGAGCAGACATCCAGTGGCAGTATCAGTATTTTAGTTCTAACCCGCGGAGTGACATTTAGAACATGGGCGGGGCGCGCGGCGTTGAGTTAGAAACACGTGAAGTCGCTAGTGAGCGTTTGTCTGCTTCTGTCGCTCAATATCTGTCGCTTACGTGTAATAAATATAAGGCAGACACCAGGGAAGAAGTTCAGAAAGGATGTAGCAGCATAAGAACAAGACTTAATGCTTCGGATGTCATGTTTGGATTTTAGCATGTAGGACAAGCAAGACACAAACAAAGAAATAGTCCGTGTGATGTCGGCGGACATTAATTAGACACGAATAGTTTCAGAAGCGACATGTAATCATTATCACGTGACAAGTCTATTGGCTTAGGAGGTCATGTTCCTGTGTAAATATGTCATATGCATCCTCTGTATTTTTAATAAGCTCAACATCAGATGGTTTTCCATGCCACTCTGTCAAACCCTCTGTTGACACTCTGTCATATATTCTGTCAACCTCTGCCAAGCCTTCTGTCGGCCTCTGTCAAACCTTCTGTCGACCTCTGTCAAACCTTCTGTCAACCTCTGTCAAACCTTATGTCGACCTCTGTCAAACCTTCTGTCAACCTGTCAAACCTTCTGTCGACCTGTACCAAACCTTTTGCCGACCTGTGTCAAACATTTTGTCGACCTATGTCAAACCTTCTGTCGACCTATGTCAAACCTTCTGTCGACCTATGTCAAACCTTCTGTCGACCTATGTCATACCTTCTGTCGACCTATGTCAAACCTTCTGTCGACGCCTCTCACTTATAACCTAGGCCTTCCTGGTTGTCACAGCTGGGTACTCGACGAACAATTAAAGATTGGCTCAAATATATCGAGGCATTAACAATTAAATGGTCCTAGCCGGTTTTGTGCAAGCAGAAAGATTTCATTTTGAATTTGCGATTACCGGGACGGGTGGGGGGGGGGGGGGGGGGGGGGGGGGTAAGTGATGATCCAGATTCGAAGAATACCTGTGACTGTGTGTGTGTGTATATGTGTGTATGTCACAATTTCTTTTGCAACAGAATGAGATTGGTCGTTGTCTAGATCCTGATGCTCCTTTTATATCACTGCAAAGTGTAAGCTGGGTTAGCTACATGTCCCACAACACAAGTCAATACTGTAGTACACATGTATCAGTCACTGAACAAGATTCCGTTTGCGCACAGAATATCCCTTTAATGATGAATGATCACGGAAACACACAACATATATAAATCCAGTAACAGTAATTCCAGAATATATCCGCATCCACCACCACAGTTAACCAGACACTCTTCCCGGCCCGAACTCACTCGATCCAACCCACTCTGGGTCTAGGCCTCAACAAACCTATCCGCCCCTCTCTGGGTCTAAGCTTCAACTAACTCTCACTGAAAAACACAGGTCGGAGTTCTCTCGCTAACTCCGCTATCCTTCAATTTCCCAGACCGCCGACCACTTACTGTCGGGTCCCAAACCTCAACTGTCCCCATCAATGTTTTCTCAGTCTTTTCACCCTTCTTTGCAGCCCTCCCCGGGCTCCACACAACACTACTCCCCAGCCCCAAGCTTCTGCCTCACAACCACACTCGCGGGCTGACTTCTCCTCGACTCCCCCTTAAACTCACTGCCTCCAACCTTCCCCGTCTATCTTCTTATCTGCCCTTTCCGGGAACCTACCACCCAGCCCCATTTTACCTCCGTCTATTATTTCTTAGGGCCGGTAATGTTAATGAACCTAGGCATGTTACATTACCCCCTCCCCCAAAAGAAAACATCGTTTTAAAATGATGTAAGTGTAATGCTTCTCACACAAAACAAAAATAATGACCCAGTAACCTGGGTTGCCGTAAGTATGACTCCATCTTATTCCAGCTAACACACTAAATAATACATCAGGTAGTCATACTAACCTCCCATATTCTCCACACATCAACACAACCAACTTTCCATCTTGTGTACCAATGCGTGAGCTAATACATCGCATAATAATCAACATATCATAGAAAGCATTATATTTGTGTACCTGCAGGTCTATTAATATCTTCAAGAACACACAAACTATGTAACTTTGCTAATAATTGTCCAGTAAACTAATAATACCGGCTTCGTGGCTTAGAGGTTATGACTTTTCTCCGTAATCTCGTATACTCTCGTCGGTAACGTGATGACGGTGAGAATCATCAGTGGTTCGAATCGCATCGGTAACTTACGGTGTATGTGAGCCGGCCGCTCAGAAAGCAATGGCAAACTACTGAGCGTAATCTTGCCAAGAAATCAACATACAGCTGAAAGATGCTGGTGTTGACAGCGATGTCCTCTAAAGGATATGCAAAAAAAAAAAAACTAATTATCGTCCATGAATACATGTCGAGGCGCTGCATTGCCTTTGTCTTCCATCGCCCAATATAATGTATTAACAGCAAACCATAATAACATACGCCAGATAGGATATAGAACCACATGTTAATTGTTTATGTGGCCTCATGCCCTTGGTAATTCCTTGACAGCAGGTCTGCCATGGTGTTATCTTCGCCCCGTATGGGCATCGGCAGAAATGCGTATTCCTGCAACAATATGCTCCAGAGATGAACCCGTGCGTTCTTCATCTCTGCCGTATGGATGAATGTAAGTGGTCTGTGGTCAGTTTGTAGAATGAATTGTCTTCCCAACAAATATCTGGAGAGTTTGTGTACCGACCATACAATCAGCAGGGCCTCAAGTTCTAGTGTTGAGTAGTGTTCCTCTGGTGGCGTGTATTTTCTGCTGACGTATAGTACTGGATGCATGAGGTGGTTCTTTTCTTGCATCAAACATCCTCCGATTCCTGTCGATGATGCGTCTACCCGGAGGGTAAATTGTCGCTCCAGATTAGGGAGTATTAAAATGGGATAACTGGAAAATACCTGCTTAATCCTTCTAAGTGCATCATCACACTACTGCGTCCATAAACTTTGTTAGGTTTACCCTTTTTAGTCAACTCGGACAACACTGACGTGATGGCAGAAACGTTTTTATAAACTTATTATAGAAGTTTGCTAACCCGAGTAAGCTCCTAAATTGCTTCTTCGTGTTAGGTATTTGGATATCCAGAATCTTTTTCACATTTGTATCTTCTGGTTTCAGTACTCCGCTGCCAAAAACATGTCCAAGGAAACTTATTTCCTAATATCCATTTTGGACTTTGGACGGCTTCACAGTCAAGTTATGTTGTCTCAAACTCTCAGACAATGATTCTAATCCTGCCACGTGATCTTCCATGTTTTACTGAACAGGCAAATGTCGTCTATATAATTGATAACATCCCTGTGTCCCTGTAACAGTGTCCTCATCATCCTAACGAACGTTGCTGGTGAGTTAACTAGCCCAAACGGCATGTAATTCCACTGAAATAGCCCCTGTGGGGTGGCAAACGCTGTTAGCGGTTTTGCTGTTTCACTCATGGGTATTTGCCAGTACCCTTTTACCAAATCCAACTTACTAAAATACTTTGCAGAAAATATTTGCGTCAGTAAATCCTGTGTACTGACCATGGGCTCCGGATCTACCATAGTGATGCTGTTCAATCTCCTGAAATCTATACGCAATCGTAAGTTATTGTCCTTCTTTATAATGACTACCATGGGGAACGAGTATGGGGAGTCTGATCTGGAAATTATCCCCATTTTCAGTAACTCTATTATCTCATTGTCTACCGCTGCTCTGTAATGATGTGGGATAGGATATGGTTTCACTCTAATTGGTTGGTCCTCTATTAGCTTGATGTCATGTGTCATCAAGTCTGTCTTCCCTGGTATATCCGCCAGGACGTCAGAGTTTTTCTGTAATATCTTGACTAGCCTTGCTTTGTCACTAAGTTCCAGGCTGTCATTAATGGACACATCTTTCCATGTTTCCGTCTGTCTCAGTGCCACGATTGGTAAGTGCAGCTGCACGTCATTGTCGCTTGATGCTTCTTCGTCAATGACAACAGAACACGCTGTCTGACTTGCCTCCGCGTCAATAATTGCCCCTGTCACGGGCTGTAAGGCTTCTGGTCGTGGAACGAATTGTCTTAGCATGTTAACAAGATACACTTTGTGTTTCCCTTTCACATACACCAAGTAGTCCACATCTGACACTTTACTAACAATTCTAAATGGGCCTTGCCAGGTCACTAACAACTTATTAGATATTTCTGGCAGCAGAAGTAACACCTCCTCATTATTTTGGAAAGAGATTAGCTTTGACTTTCTATTAGCATACTGTCTATACCTAGCCCCCGACATTTCCACGGCATCACGTGCATTCTGGCATGCGGCAATAATTCGGTCTCTAATATTCACGACTAAGTCATACGACGGAATCGTGTTACTATCGTTACTCTTCAATGTTATTAACTCTTTCAATTTCAATTATTTTTTGTGTAAAACAACGGGGCTCTATTTTAGAAACCCTAGTTTACAGGAACGACATTGTAGCACTCCAGGAGACGAGACTGGGCGATCAGCTACTCCAAATTGCCGGCTTCAAATGTTTCTACAACAGACGACATCTGGGAATGGCGATTCTCGTTCGCGACAGCATGGTGGCGTCAGAGCTAGACATGTCCAGTTGGGACAGTGACGATATACAAATACAGGCGTTGAGAGTTCATTCCAGTATACCATTCGTGGTGGTTAATGTTTATGCCCGCAATGCCAGTGTGGACGCCCAGAAGTGGCAGTGCTTAAGTGGCATATTAGGCCACGAGAGAAATCTTATTTTCTGTGGTGACTTCAACGCTAAAGGCAGATCATGGGGAAACACTTCCTCCAATACACAGAGGGAGGAGCTCGAGACTGCACTGGAAACCATCGACCTGGTTTGTATCAACAGTGGCTGTGTCACCAGGACAGCAAGCCGTCCGGGCGATGAGGACAGTGCTATTGATCTGGCGCTAGTTTCACCTTCACTCACTACAGTGTGTAGATGGGGTGTCCTAGGACACCATGGCAGCGACCACCACCCTTGCAGCATATTGGTGGAGAAAGGCAGAACCAGGCAGCACAAGCTAAAGGTAAAGACCTTCCAGTATGACAGTACAGGGAAAGATGTGGTGAGTAAAATAAGACGTGACAAGCGCAGAACGTTTCAGGGCAGGAAAAAAAGCTGGGAGCAGCCACCGTGGTGGAGTTTCGAGGTGGAGAAGGCTTGGGTGGATAAGCGTAGTGCTGTAAGGAGATGGCAAAATGCCAAGAAGAACAGAGCTGGTCATCCTAGTCCCTGCTTGCACTTAGAAAGAGAGATGCACACAAAAGTAAGCTACTTAAAAAAACTGGTCAAGGTTGTTGAAAGCGAAAAATGGGCAGAGGTGTGTCAAAGAGTAAGCACAGACAAGTCACTGAAATTGTTCTGGCGACTACATAAAAGCATGAGTGGTGTAGTCAAGAATAAGAGCATTTCTGACTTCCAAGGTGCTGACCTCATCTGGCAGAGGACTGACGAGGACAAGGGCAAAGCCCTCTTTGAACGCTACCTTGAGCAAAGCAACCAGACAGACATGGGAGGCCGAAATCTGGCCAAGGAGGTCACTTCAGACAGATGCAAGGCCCAGAACACTTCGGATGAAGACACAGTGACAGTGAAAGAAATCAAGGCTGTGCTTCGGCGATCAAAAAACAGTGCTCCAGGTCCTGATGGCATAAGATACGACGACATAAATAGGTGTACCGACAATGAGCTAGAGAAACTAACAGACATGTACAACAACAGTATAGGGAGTGCTAGCATCAAGGAGGAATTGTTACACAGCTATCTGATTCCCTTGCCGAAGCCTGACAAAGACCACAAAAAAAAATTCAGGGATATCGAATTATAACCATGCAGAATACAATAGGCAAGCTGCTGGAGAAGGTAATTGCCAGGAAAATATCAAGCCAACTAGTGAGGCAAGGTGTTTTCCCACCCACCCTGGGTGGGTACCGTCCAAAGAGAAAAACCTGGACCAATGCAGCAGTCTTTGCCCAGGATGTCTATGAAGGTTTCCACTCAGGCACTGAAACCGTTGCTGCAGCGATTGATCTTGAGGACGCATACAACAGAGTACCACTGGATTTTTTAATGTTTCAGCTTCTCGAACTAAACGTAAGTCCATTCCTCCTTAGTTGGATCGCTGCAGCCCTCTTCCAACGGAAAGTAGTTATTAGATGTGGCAGTTGGACTTCGGAACCAACAACAATATATCCTGGCCTACCACAGGGATCACCATTATCTCCGGTACTATTCATCGCCTACACAGTGAGAATCACCAGTGAGAAGATCACTGGACCTGGCAGGACATTGTCATATGCCGATGATGTTTTAGTGTATCGTCAGGGGAAAGATAGAGAGGAGGTTGCTGTGGAACTACAACCCGAACTCAATCGCATAAGTACTTGGTGTGATGAAGCTGGGGCAGTGGTCAACCCAACAAAGGCAAAAGTGACTTGGTTCTCGTTGAATAATCATATTGTCAACACTCCAACACCAACTGTAATGCTGTGTTCAGAGACGGTGGAAAGAACGCAGGCAATGAATTACCTGGGGATACGGTTTGATCGAAGCCTTGCTTATAATGTGCACATAGACCAGGTGATAACAAAGGCCAAGCGGGGTTTGGCAGCGATGCGGGTGATGGCGGCAGCAAACTGTGAGCAGCGCCATCTATGTCTTCTGTACGAGGGGTTGGTCATGTCCGTTTTGGAGTATGCAATGGCAATCCTGACTCTCAGCCATAAGCAGATAGAAAGGATGGAAAGGATACAGAATGAAGCTATGCGCATTATTCTTGGATGTACAAGAGATACAGCATGCAGGGCGATGCGGTACCTTCTTGGTTTTCCAACCATTGAAGAGAGAATACAAGGTTGCAGGGCACGCGCCTACCTCAGAATTAACGCAAACACACAACATCCACTGCATAGTGAAATTAGGAAGGTGAAGGGCAGCAGGTTAAAAAGAGGACGGTCGTGGATGGGTCAAGCCGAAGACATTCTTCAACAGGTGTGTTCACTTGAGGACTTAGAACCTGGCGAGGAGTGGGTGCAAGTGCCAACAGACTTCTGCACATCCTTTTCAGTTTGCATCCAACTAGATAGAAAATGCAGATACGAAAATCCGGCTGCTGTTGAGGCTGAAGTACAAGCGTTGATTTTCGAGAATTCGTTAGACGGTGACGCGGTCATCTACACAGATGGGTCGGTCGTCCGACATGTGAGAAGCTCATGGGCCTTTACAGCTCGGGCCGGAGGGAGAATTGTGAAGGAGGACTCTGGTGCTTTCACTGAAACCACAAGTAGCCTGACCATGGAAGTCATGGAAGTAAGTAAAGCAATAACATGGCTCGAGACACAGACATTCACTAGGGCTTGTTTCCTTAGCGACTCAATGAACATGATCAAGAGGATAGAGGAGGGGTCGATCCGAAGAGAATGGTTGCTGCCTTTGGAGCGGTCTCGACTGGCAAAGATTAGTTTCATCTTCGTGCCAGGGCATGCGGGAGTACAAGGAAATGAGCGGGCTGACAAGCTCGCAGGTGAGGCTACTGTGGAGGGCGGACGCGCCATGGACCAGGCCGACATTCTGAATGCTCTACGAGAAGTAAGACTTTTGCGAGAACCAAGTGATGACTGTGAATCTACAACAATGGCCAGACTGCGAGAGCAGCAAATTAAAAGAGGGGTGGCCAAACAAGAACACTACGCAGGAAGCCAAAGAAGATTTATAAACCAACACAGAACTGGCGTCGTTAGCCGCTACACGTTGCGGGATTTGCTGAGGAGGGGATCCGAGCACTTATGGACTGAATGGTTCGATGTGCAATGAGGATGATCTGTCGACTAACTAACTAACTAACTAACTAACTCTTTCAATATGGTCATGGGGCCTCTTGGGTTTGCCCCATACATAAACTCAAATGGTGAGAATCCAGTGCTTTCTTGTGGTACTTCTCTATATGCGAACAGGATAGCTGGTAAGTACTTATCTCAATCACTTGGTTGCTCTGCAGTGACTTTAGCTAACATCTGCTTAAGGGACCCGTTCATTTTTTTCCCCACAGATTCCGTTGCTCATTGGGTGATAAACTGATGTGAAAACCTGTGTAATGTTCAACAGTCTGTTCACTTCTTTCATCATCTGAGAGGTAGATTGTCGACCATTGTCAGATAACATTTCGTTAGGGAAACCTAACCTTGAAAATAACGTTAGCAATGCTTCAGCTACGGCTTCTGTCGTAATGTGTTTTAACGGAACCACCTGGTGCAGAAACCAACCATTGTCAAGATAGTTAGTTTAGTTTAGTTTAGTCGATGGATCAACATCACAGCACACGGGTGTAACCCATAAGTGCTCCGTTCTCCTCCTGACTCAAGCCTGAGTCTGGAGAAACGCAGCTCAGTGCACGAACTCCGTAGCACCGGCGCGGTTCCTGAAATACTTGGGTAGATTATTAACTCGAAATTTTGCCCGGGCAGCGCCGTTAGGCTACTATTTTCCGATTTCCAACTGCTAAGGGATTTTTTTTCCGTGCTCAAAAATACACACGGTCGTCCGATCTTACTACCCAGAGACCAGGGGAAATTTTATTACTAGAAGTCCACGTGAAAAAATCCCGGTCCATACTGGGGCTTGAACCCGGGACCTCCAGCACTCGAGGCGGACACCATACCTCGAGACCATGCAGCTCCCCCATGATCAAGATATACATATGACCCCTGTTGGACATCGCTGCTAATGGGCCAATGATGTCGATGGCACTTTTTGAAATGGTCTGACTTTCAGGTCTGTAGCTTGTACCTGTGCTTTTGTCGTCTTTCCTTCCTTTTGTATACATTTCTGACACGTTGTACAGGATCTACAATATATTTTTATATCTTTGCTAAGCCCTGGCCAATAAAACGGGGATAGGACTCTATGTTGTGTACGCGATATTCCCATGTGCCTTGTGAATGGAATGTCATGCGCTGTTCTCATAATCATCTCTCTTTATGCTAAGGGTACCACTACTTGCCGACGTGTAGTTTTGTCATCTGAAAAACGGCGAGTGAGAATATTGTTCTTCATTTCGAAACACCATCTACCCATCTTTGATTGCCTATGTTCTACTTTACTACACCATTGGAAACATCTGTCCAGTGTAGTATCTTGTCTCTGGGAGTTACTAAAGCTCTGTTTGAGATCCATTCTCACCTGCTCAGTTGTACTATCCTTGTCCTTAGTCTCGGTATCTACTTCGTGTGTCATCTCTTCCTCAGCTATAGTATCTAATCTTGTTTGTCTTCTAGTAACTACCACGTTGCTTCTCACCTCATATTTGTGATACCAGTTCTCGATTTCTTCTTCTGTACATTCTTTCACTGTTGGTATATTTCCAATGATCAAATCTGTCACTGGGGAGTCTAGGACACACGCTGTCACTATTCCTGTGATAAATGGTGTTGTCACTGTGATTTCCGCCAATGGGTAAAATTCTACTGTTACATTAAACGTTATACACTTGACCGTTTTCCTATGAAATCCGAGGCGATTACCAAACTCTTTCTTACTCCTATAGTCGTACATCCGGAATCCCTGAGGGTTAACGCTGGACTATCATTGACAAATCCATGGTGCAGCTTCAGTCTCCCTCCTAAGTGTACCGATGACATCGCTGGGAATGGGTGCCCACATATCAAGATAGATTTACTGGTTGTGTCGAACAAAGGCTTAAACCCTCACAAATCTCATTGTTAAGTGTCTCTATCACTTGGGCTGCATTAGAGTGCTCAGTTTCCCCACCCGTACATTGGTAGCTGAAATGACCCTTTTCCCCACATTTGAAACAAATGATCTCCTTTTCCCTGTTATTTGTTGGCCCACTGGATGGTTGTACATCACACTCCGCCATTTTCTGCTTCCAGCTCCCACAATTCCAACATCTGGCATAACCATCCGGGCGTCTCTTAAAATTCCCCCTTTTGTATGGGTAACGTCCTGCTTTGCCAAAATAGTTGCTCCGGAAACCATTGTTTTGAAGTCCCTGTTGCTCATACCTCTGTGCTGAATCCACAGTCTTCGACCTTGGTTTAATAACTGGATTCTGATTCTGTTTGCTATAGGCTGCACAGACTATTTCCTCATCAACCTGACTACCAATAGAACTGTTCGGATGTGCGGTCATGTAGTTTTGCCCTAACTGGGACATTGTGTCTGTCCTTTGGTTTGCGTTCTTGAAAGAAAGCCACTAAATCTGCATTACATGTCTATATATTATCCCTTAGCATCTAATCGACTAAGCGACTGAAATCTTTTCCAACTTCTGCAAGCTCCATCCATTTATTAAATGTGTTCTTCACTGTATTGATAAAATCTGTAAATTCCCGATTTGTCTCTGGCACTAATTGTCTGAACTTTGTTCTGTATTCATGCTCAGTTAGGTTGAACTTTGTAAGCAAGCGTTGACGCAGAATAGTATAATTGTTTCTTTCTGCCACAGGTAAATTGAACATGGTATCTAGGACCTTTCTCGTTAGATACTCACCTAGCCTCATAGAATGCTCTCCTTCTGGAATGCCTAAAGCCTTAACAGAAGCCTCGGATCTGTCAAGATAAGCTTGAAGATTGTCTCGGTCCGTAAAATATGGCAATTTCAATCGTTGCGACGACTGCGAAGGTCTTCTGCTTTCCTCACTTTGACCCTTAGATGCTAGTTCTAATTTTTTAGTGCAATTTCAGTTTCCATCTGAAACTGATGCTTTTGCTTTTCCATTTCTAGTTTCATCTCTCTCTCTCTCTCTCTCTCTCTCTCTCTCTCTCTCTCTCTCTCTCTCTCTCTCTCTTCGTATAGGCACTTAGCTTCAGCTAGCCTTTCTTCCTGTGGGCGTTTGTATTTCAGTTCAACCTGTCTTTGTTCTCTCTCAGCCTGTCTTTGTTCTCTTTCAACCTGTTTTTGTTCTCTTTCCCATTGATTATATTCTTTCACTTTTGCTTCTGCAAACTCCTGCAAATCTTTGCCCTTCAGGCCTATTTGTTCACCTGCTTCGATGTATTCCATTAAAGTAGGCATCTTTATAATTGTGGACACGTTGCTGTCTGTCAGCCAACTATAATATAAACACACTTCTTCTAGTCTTTGTGTCCCTTTTCTAAGCTCACCACCATTCAGACTTTACTTAGATTCGTAGTGCTG
Organism: Cepaea hortensis; assembly: GCA_963921405.1. Lineage (NCBI taxonomy): Eukaryota > Metazoa > Mollusca > Gastropoda > Stylommatophora > Helicidae > Cepaea > Cepaea hortensis. The sequence goes on from OY992876.1 coordinate 230,790,305, forward strand.
ATAATATCCCTGTGTCTTCACACAGTCTTTCTATAAGAAATTTCGTAGTGGGGGGGGGGGGGGGGGGGGTTATTACCTATACTCCCTCGAATATATAACAAATAGTTGTAGAAAGTTTCTGGAAATAGTGTTAGACATACATATATACACACGAAGGAATTATAACAATAAGTGATGTCTATAAGACGCTACACGCATAGGCTAGTGACACCCCAAAAAAAAAAAAAAAACTGACATCGACAAGCCCATGTAAGAGAAAATTTAGTGCACATAAAACAATAAAAAAAAACACCATCTAGATAGTAGATTTTTAACGTGATAATTACAATAATACCATATATCCAAATCAATCCGATATTATATGTAAATATAAATAACGAAGAACAAGTAATCTCCAGTAACTAATATACACAGATTTGACGCAAGACACCACGGCTCTGGATATTGTTCAGGACACCCAATGCGAACGTACGACCACGCTAACTTATTAGCGTATTCCTTAAAAATATCTTAAGCACCAGGAAGAAAAACGTTTTTGCTAAGCCTACCCTGATTAAGATAGAAATCGCAAAAATGCCTATCAACTAAACACAAGCAATAACACACAAATCAACAGATTACGCGCATGGCACTTAAAAAGAAACAAAATGAATGACGGGTACACCGAACAAAACCAAAGGTCAGTTGTATGCGTAGTTTTCGAAAATCGCCTGGATCCCCTTAGTGGTTAGACCTGACTCAAATGTCTGAACATTGTTGGTTGCTATCTTCTCAAATTAATAGTAATGATTCACGTTTGCCGAAAAAGTAAAAAATGGTGAAGACTGTCCAGAATTGTAAATGTGTTTATATAGTAACTTTTTTGGCAGATAAATTCGACCACTCTTGAAGCGAATGCCACTAATTGTCTGCTGTAGAATGTTTTCCCAGTGACGCGATGATGATGATAACAGAACGATGGTAACAATGACGAACATAAATCCTGGTTTCAGTGCAAAACAACTGGTATTGTTTATCTAGTTCTGCTTTCACAGTCACATGAGTCATCTATCAATCCTAGTGGAAATTTCCTCAGTAAATTTCCCTTGTACACAGCCTTGACTCCCAAGGTCACCTCAGCTTCTCTTTGTAAAAAATTAACATGCACTGAATCTGGCTGTGATCTGAAGTAATGTTCTCCCCTTTTCCCGCGGCTGCTGGACAATTTTCTTTATACACAAATACTTGCTGTCCTACCCCCGTTTTTCATTCCTCTTCGGTGGACTAGCAATTGTCACTTCTGTGTGTTCCACACTTTCTCATATATCTCCCCTCCCCGGGCTAATTTTTAAACATGTATTTCACCAGTACTTGGCCGCTGGCGCACCCCCTGTCTGTTTACCTGCGCTGTTTTGTCTGCCTGTCAGTTCTAGCATAGGCGTCAACCCTGTCTTTATACCGTGGGTAGCCTCCACTGTCCACCCTCCCTCTCCGGGTGTGCAATGTTATTTTTACCTGGCCTCCCGTGAACTGTGTGTTAATTCTCCGACACTTTTGAAATGGGCCGTCTGCTGGATATGTTGATGATTCGTCGTGATACAATTCTAGTTGTGGTTTTGCGCCCGACTAATGTCTCTGAACTCATTATCCTCTGTAAGCTACAAGCCCACCTTAAGAGCCCCCATTAACCTCTCTGTCACAATCTCTTTTGCAACAGAATGAGATTGGTCGTGGTCTAGATCCTGATGCTCCTTTTATATCACTGCAGAGTGTAAGCTGGGTTAGCCACATGTCCCACAACACAAGTCATTACTGTAATACACATGTATCAGTCACTGAACAAGATTCCGTTTGCGTACAGAATATCCCTTTAATGATGAATGATCACGGAAACACACAACATATATACATCCAGGAACAATAATTCCAGAATATATCCGCATCCACCACCACAGTTAACCAGACACTCTTCCCGGCCCGAACTCACTCGATCCAACCCACTCTGGGTCTAGGCCTCAACAAACCTATCCGCCCCTCTCTGGGTCTAAGTTTCAACTAACTCTCACTGAAAAACACAGGTCGGAGTTCTCTCGCTAACTCCGCTATCCTTCAATTTCCCAGACCGCCGACCTCTACTGTCGGGTCCCAAACCTCAACTGTCCCCATCAATGTTTTCCACAGTCTTTTCACCCTTCTTTGCAGCCCTCCCCGGGCTCCACACAACACTACTCCCCAGCCCCAAGCTTCTGCCTCACAACCACACTCGCGGGCTGACTTCTCCTCGACTCCCCCTTTAACTCACTGCCTCCAACCTTCCCCGTCTATCTTCTTATCTGCCCTTTCCGGGGACCTACCACCCAGCCCCATTTTACCTCCGTCTATTATTTCTCAGGGCCGGTAATGTTAATGAACCCAGGCATGTTACATGTGTGTGTGTGTGTGTGTGTGTGTGTGTGTGTGTGTGTGTGTGTGTGTGTGTGTGTGTGTGAGCGTTTATAGAAAGGCTCGCGGTTTCCCCAGGGGACCAGAGCCGCCCCATGAGGTCCTCACGTCCCTGCTTTTATTGCAGGCTCTTTAGTCCCAATATGCGCCTATCGGTCCATAGCGGTGCACCGAGGCCCACTGCCAGTGTTAGTGGACAGTGATATGAGTTGTATAGTTCGGTTGATTGTCTCAGCACCCTAGCCAGATGCGTCGAAGATAAATCTACACGTTTATCTTAGCCAAAAGGCCGAGATGTGTTTAAAGTATTTCAGCGATGTATAACTCTGCAGTATGCACATGACGGTCGGTATCCCTGGTCTAGAGGTTACACGACTTTCTCCGTAATCTCGTATACTCTCGTAAGTAACGTGACGATGCGCGAGAATCGGTAGCGGTTCTATCCGCGTCGGTAACTTACGGGGTATATGTGCCGGTCGCTCAGAAAGCAATGGAAAACTACTGAGCGTAATCTTGCCAAGAAATCAACAATCAGCTGAAAGATGCTGATGTTGACAGCGATGTCCAGTAAAGGATATGCGAACAAAAAAAAAATGCACGTGACGAGATGCCGCGAAAAACGCCAGGCAATAAATTGTGCAACGTATTGTTTGTGGCGTCTGTTTTAAAATATTACATCCTTCACAAGACCATGAGGTCGATTAATGTTAGGTTGTTCTCTAAACTGTCCTGCTGATCAGTCTCCATGTCTGATTGCTGCGACCCTTAACTCCGTGCACGAAAACTATACGGCAACAATGCTTGTCTCAAGAGAGACAACTCACACAAGGGGAAGTCATATTACGACAATTACTGTACTGTCGTAGGGAGGAGGAACCGAGGCCATGGGACATACAGATTGGGATAGTCCCTTTCCTCGTCTCGACTTGCACAGCCTTGTGGCTCACTAAAGGGAGGAGAAACTTGACGTCGAGGTGAAGAATGGAGTGGGGAAGGAGGAGAAAGTATTAAAGGTGGAAACGGTGGGACGAGGAGGGAGAGAAGGACAAAGGATAAGAAGATGAAAGGGATGGAGGAGGATGACGACCAGGAAAATTAAGGGAAGCAGGAGGAAGAGAGGGATAAGACGAAAAAAAAAGAATCAGAAGAGAAGGTAGATGAGGATATAGAAGAAGTAGATGAAGGTGTAGAGGAGGAAGGAAGATGAGGATGAGGAGGAGGAGGAGAAGAAGAAGAAGAAGAAGAAGAAGAAGAAGAAGAAGAAGAAGAAGAAGAAGAAGAAGAAGAAGAAGAAGAAGAAGAAGAAGAAGAAGAAGAACAACAACAACAACAACAACAACAACAACAACAACAACAACAACAACAACAACAACAACAAGAATAACAAGAATAAGACAAGGCAAAAGTCTCATGGAGTTGTTAATCAATTCACCAAACTGTTCTGCTGACAGTTCTACATGTCCAGAACCTACAACGATGTCTTCTATTCACTTCTTGCTAACGGCATCCAGCCTTCACACTAAATCTTTTCTGCGATAGTTAAATTTCACGGAGAATCGCATTTGTATATCTAATCCCATAATAACTCACAACTCCTGGCCATAGCACTCGCCCAAAATAATTACCAATGGCTTAATTCCTATGAGAGATTCTTTGATGTAAAGAAAGAGCCATAAAAGTATTTTTGCCAGCTTTAACAGACTTTCTTTTAGCGTTTGATGTGCCACCGAGCGTATCAAGTTAAAAGACAATCTAATTAACTTAGTAGCCTAGTAGAAAACTGTAATACAACAGTGCTCAACCTTCGTTGATTCATGCTTGTCACAGGAAAGATAACTCACATAAAGGGAAGTCATTACAATAGAAGTACCGTGCTTCGGTACAGAGGATAACCTTCCAAATGGCAACATTGTGTCACATTCCAAGAATTATACAAACAAACAGCAATCGATTGTAAATACATAATCATAAAAAATATAAAGACCACACATTGTATACACACAGCTTTACACTAAATATTTGTGCTGAGAAAGTATTGGGTATGTAGCGGTAGGTCCAAAGATTTATGGGCCAATTGGAAATAAATAGGTGATGTGGTCAATAAAAGGTCGTGTTTACTTTCCATGGCATTTCATGATTAGGGATATTATTCAAAACTCTGACAAACCTATCCTGAATCATTTCAGTTCTTCTGATCACAATGGAGTCCGCAATGTAAGGCATTGAAACCATGCTTCTCTGACAGCTTCATTAGGCTTAAGCTTAAAATTGAAAGTCAGTTAATCAACTCTCTGGGATGCATTCATCCAGCAGGAATCAATACTATTGTGGATGCAACTGTATAACTCTGCTGACTTCCCTCTAAATATTCATATCTAACAGTTTGTTCAGCCGGCTTCCTGGCCTAGAGGTTAGCGACTTTTCTCCGTAATCTCGTATACACTCGTAAGTAATGTGACGACGGTGAGAATCAGCAGTGGTTCGAATCGCGTCGGTAACTTACTGGGTATGTGAGCCGACCGCTCAGAAAGCAATGGCAAACTACTGAGCGTAATCTTGCTAAGAAATCAACAATCAGCTGACAGATGCTGATGTTGACAGCGATGTCCTGTAAAGGATATGCAAAACATTTTTTTTAAAAACTGTTTGTACACCTTTGGCCACACATTCCTTATTTGGCACTTTTAACAGTGCAAAAAAAAAAAAAAAAGAGCACCTTTCAAAACCGAACTGAACTCAACTTTTGCACCTTCCTGACAACGAATGGGTTGTATTTTAATATTATTTTATAATTTAAAGTGTTTTTTTTAACCTTTAGATCTGTTTATGTTGTTCTGTCCATGGTGAAAATGTATATAATCAAACGTCGTTTGCGTGTTTCCTAGAACACTTATTTTTATTATATTATTGTATAGTATTGGATTGTTTCTGTTTTGGGGGGGATATTCATTCTGTGAATTATGTTCACCTTTATGGAGTCCGTTGTAAGTTGTGTACGCTGTGTCTGTGTTTAGTGTGTCTCATATTTTCGCAAGAGCTACACATACCTAAAATAAAATTCGTTCATTCGTTTAACTGTTTGTATTTCGTATTGCATCCATTGTAGACGAACACTTACGACGCGAATAGTCGGATAGTCACATTCGCTACCGCCATTGGTTGTAGTTTTTAATGCCTTTTGTGAAGCACAATGTAACAAACTATCATCTGTCAAGGTGCCGCAAGTATATATTCTTTCTCTAGACCAGGGGTGACCAAACTTTCTTCACGGCGGACCGGATAACTGACAAAATGACGAGCGCGGGCCGCATACTCATACTGTACAATACTTACGCTGGCCTCCGTGGCGAAGGTCTTACGGACACGGTTCATATTCCCGTATACCCGCGTTCGAAACACAGCTGCACGCGATTTGGCAGCAGACCGCGTTGAGCTGGTTTTTTATGCTTTGGTATGGGTGCCGGTATTTCAAAAAGCAATGGCAAACTATTGAACGTGAACTTGCCAAGACATCAACAACAGCAAAAAAAAAAAAAATGCTGGTGTTGACTGCAAACGTCCTGTAACTTTAACAATACTTGCAAGCCAGAACAAAAGCTCTGAGAAAAAAAGACAAAAAACTAAGTTAATCGTGGGTGAGTGGCGTGCAATGCACACCCAAAAAAAAAACAAAAAAAAAATCACAAAAAAAACACCAAGACAGCCAACATATTTCTCCATCACCTGTAACACCTCGAAGCTGATTAAACTGAAGATTATAGTCTTGCAAAACGTCTTGCACTTCCATGAAAATGTCTCTTCCAGTTGTTGTTCCATGCATGCTGCAAACGAATGTCAACTCTTCCGTTATCTGAAAGTCCAAACTGACACCACGAATGAACACGAGAATTGTGACGTACTCGAGAGATCAGTAGACTTATCAGAGGCTACCAGTGTTACCGATCTGACCGAAAGGACAGGCGAAAGGGTGGGATACTGACTCTTGTCAAAAACAACATTCCTGCTTCCCAAATTGAAGTTCACATGGAAGGGGCTGAGTATCAGGCACTTAAACTTAAGACAGACAATACAGACTTTCACCTGATCAATTACTACTGTCCAAATGACCGCCCACAGGCACTGGACACACTACTATTAAAAGGAAAAATGATTGTGTGTGGCGACTTCAACAGCCATTCGCAGAGCTGGGGCTATGATCACATGGACCAGAGAGGAGAGAGATTGGAAGATTGGCAGGATGAGAATAGATTCATCCTGATTAACAAGCCGTCTGACCCACATACCTTCTACTCGAGATCATGGCACTCTACAACTACACCTGACCTGGCGTTTCATTCACCAGACCTGGAGTGGAACATTACACGAATTGTTGGGAAACAACTTGGTGGCAGTGACCATAGGCCAGTCTTTCTAACTGTAGAAAATGAGCTTGTAAGTGAAAGCAGCACCCTCTCGAGGTGGAACTACAAGAAAGCAGACTGGGCAATGTACAAGCATCGCACTAGCATACTGGTTAGAAACCTGAACACTGAGAAAGACATAAATAAAGTAGTTGAAGAGTTTGGGAAATGCATACTACAGGCAGCACGCGAAACAATACCAAGAGGAGCCCGTAAACATTATAAACCCTACTGGAGTAGTGAACTCGAACAGTTGCATAATGATGTGGATATATGTAGAAAACAAGCAGAGGCCAATCCCAGCCAAGAGCACCAAAATAAATATCAGCACGCAAAAGCCAAATTTCAAAGGGCCCAACTGCAGGCTAGACGGAAAAGCTGGCAGGAGAAAACAGAGTCACTGAACTTTGAAAAAGACACAAGGAAGTTATGGAGGCTAATAAAACAGCTCTACCAACGACGAGGGCACAGGGAGAAACTCAAAAATTGCGCTACATAAAGACGGAAACATCTTAACAGGAAAGCAAGCAGCTGACCATTTTGCGGACTCATTCGCACAAGATAACAATATTGAAATTAGTCCAGAGAAACAACAGGAGATTCGAGAGAAATGGCAAAATACAGGACAGAAGGAAATTGTTCATGAGGTTATGGAGACACCTATCACATTCAGTGAACTGGAGCTAGCCATTTCAAAACTGAAAATGAGAAAATCACCAGGAGCTGATGGTATCTCCAATTAAATGATCAGGAACCTGGGAAGAGAGGCCAAAGCAAAGCTGCTACAGATCTTTAATAATACATGGACCTTAGGCAGTGTTCCACAAGTGTGGAGAGAAGCAATCATGATACCCCTCCTAAAATCTGGGAAAGACAGTTCCATTGCCTCCAGCTACAGACCCATTAGCCTCACCAGTTGTCTCTGCAAAACAATGGAACGCGTCATCAATCACAGACTACAGTGGTACATTGAAAGTGAAAACATCCTTGTGCCACAACAGGCTGCCTTTAGACAGTGCTACTCTACGGAAGATCAGACAACCTACCTCTCTCAAGAAGTTGAGGATGCATTCCAAGAGAAGAAGCTGGTACTTGCGGCTTGGATAGATCTGAAGAAAGCCTTTGACAAAGTCTGGAAAGAAGGTCTGATGAAGAAACTGAGAAACTGTAAAGTCAATGGAAGAATGTACAAATGGGTAAAAGCATACTTGCACAACAGAAGAGCCCGAGTACAGATAGACGGTCTCAAGAGCAAGAAAGTACTATTGCGTCACGGTGTTCCCCAGGGCGGAGTCCTGTCCCCAACACTTTTTCTAATCTTCATCAATGATCTTGTTGCTAATCTACTCAATGGAGTTAAAGCGGCAATGTACGCTGATGACCTGGTTTTGTGGAGCGCAAATGAACATACATCAGTGGCCACCATATTGCTACAAAGAGCTGTAGATACATTTGTTGCATGGGCGGATAGATGGTGTATCAGCATAAACACTGACAAGTGCAGCACCACTCTATTTACCCTTTCTCCGAAACAAAAGGCAGGGAGCATTCAGATAAATGGAACACTCCTAAGAGAAGATAAGGAACCAACATACCTTGGTGTAACATTCGACGACAGGCTGACATGGAGAAAACACATTAAAAAAGCAGTAGCAAAAGCCAGAGGAAAAATTGCCATCCTGAGAAAGCTAACTGGAACCACTTGGGGAGCCAGTGGGAAAATACTTAACAAAGTTTATCAACAGAGCATACGACCACACTTGGAATACGGGTCAACTGCGTGGTGTTCAGTATCAAAAACTACATTGCAGGAGCTGGACAAGGTGCAAAATCAAGCTCTTAGAGTCATCACAGGAGGGATCAGATCAACCCCTATAGTAGCAATGGAGAAAATGGGGAGGACACAAGTTTTAAGAGAACGCAGAGATACAAAAACACTAATACAAGCAGAAAAGTTTCTCAGCTTGCCAGGCCACCCTATAAGAACAGATTTGAAAACTTAGCTATGGGGCGGTTGAAAAGAAGTAGTTTCATCCACCAGGCCAAACAACTCTGCAGAGAAACCATCGATCTTCCCACAGTTGATATCCCCCTGACAACTATTCCAGAGCGAACCCCGTGGAAAGATGAACATAGAATATCGCTACAAATCCAGTCAAAAGTGAGAGGAATATTTGACAAGGAAGAACAGAACAGTGTACAGCGCAGAACAGCCACTCTCAGCTTCCTTGATGACGAATACCCACAGGACCTCTGGAGCCGAGTCTACACAGATGGGTCAGCACAAAATGCTGTTAGAAATGGAGGAGCGGGAGTATATATAGAATACCCAAATAATACTAGAGACACGGCCAGAATTCCAACAGGAAAGTACTGCCATAATTATGATGCTGAAATTGAGGCAATCAAGACAGCCACAGAGAAATTACAAAATACCAGCCATGGTACACAACCTGTGGTAATATTGACAGATGCAAAATCCGTAATAGAGGCGCTCCTGTCTGGGAAATTGCCAGTTCTGAGGACACTACTTTCTTAACTTAGCAGTCAGCGTAAGATCACCATACAGTGGATACCATCCCACTGTGGAATCCCCGGAAACGACAGAGCTGATCGATTGGCTAAGGAAGGAGCACAAGAAGAACAACCAGATGTGCCTATTACATACCACCAAAAGAAAAGAATGATCAAATCAGTCAGAAGGCCACCAAACCTTACTCAAGACGACTACCACGTTATGGACAGACCAGAACAGGTCATTCTTCTGCGCCTCAGAACAGGACACAATAGATTACGCAACCACATGTATACAAAATTCAAGATTGGTGACTCAGCCATGTGCACATGTGGTTTGGCGTCGCAGACAGCAGAGCACATACTCCAGGATTGCCCAAACTACAACATATCCAGGCGAACCTTCTGGCCTAGAGAGACAACAGTGGAAGATAAACTCTATGGACCGCTGAATGAACTAAAAAAGACTGTTAGATTCATACAAGAGACAACATTGCAGTTATAAGCATATTTCAGGCGAACGAAAGAAGAAGAAGAAGTAGACTTATCCAGCTCCAGAGAATACCACAACAAGTTCTTAGTTTTCTCATGTATCTGTAGAACTATGTTCTCTCCAAGTTCTTCTGTTCTTCGAACTGAACTTGCCGAAAGGCTCCAAACAAATTGGCTTTCTCAGAACACAGGTCATTTGCAGCTTCCATCATACACTCTTTGATGCAGTTGCCATCAGTAAGCGGTATTCCTCGTCCTGCCATCTTATGCACTGTTTTGTAACTTGTACGAGTGACAGATTCATTTTCAGCAAACTTTCTTGTAAAGAGATTTCTTTGTGTTTCTAAACCACGTTTTGTGGACTCATATTTCTCACAGCGTAACTTTCAGAATTAGAAAGAATACCATGGATAGACAGAAAAACCAATGAACAAGTCTTTCAAGAAACAAATGATGATCGTAAACTGAATAGAGACATTAGACGTAGACAGTCAAAATATTTTGGGCATGTAATGAGAAGAAATGAATTGTAGAACTTGGTGACAACTGGCAAGATCGAATGGAAGAGACAAGGGGAAGACCGAGAATTAAATACCTGGATGGCTTGGCCACGTGGCATGGTCGAGACAGGAACACGGAGCTGATCCACGACTCTTGTGATCGAGTAAGATGGCAAAACATGCACGCTTATCGGCATGCCATGTGATGGTTTGATGGAACTTTCCAGAAAACTTTGAATATGTTGATAGACGTTTTGTTTCGTAGTGACGCCGAAGATTATACTATTTCAAAACGGTAACACTTTCGCTGCATATTACGCAACTGATTTTCTGATCCTTTGTTTCCACAAAGAAATAATTTACTCCCAATTCTTAATTGAAAACGCGACACTCAGAGTCCACTTTTCTTTTCTTAGTAGCCATAATGACGGGTGATGTACACTGGATCTGAACATGAAAAAGACGTCGAATTATAGACATAATTAAAATCCTATTGAAACACAAGAAAAGCAAAGGACTAAGGGGTCACTCGTAAAGCTACGGCTCACCAAAGGTACATATAAAGTTGTTAGGTACCTTTGGTAATAGAATATATCTCATAATAAGGTTTGCAAAATCTATAAATAGGGTCGTCCTAAATTAACAGCCTAGAGCAGAGTTTGTTCAACTGGGGTTCCGCGAGTGTCTGGCCGGGATTCTGCTGAAACAGACAGAAATAGCCTAAATGCAACATTTCTGCCCATCAGGTTTATTACATAAAGTAGGGCAGACACTTGGATCATCGTACGGGGTTCCTTGAGCAACGTAAACATTTGCGTAAGGATTTGCTCCAGCAGAAAGGTTGAAAAACACTGGCCTAGAGACTAGCTCGATTAAAACCTTGACCAAGGAATTCTTCTGAGCTGAGGATATTTTCGTAATAACATGAGACTTCTATGACATTTGTATGCTGTGTTTGCTACTTTATTGCCTGTATTCACACTTTTAGTTCAATTACCTATCATTGTCTGGAGCATCCGACCTGTATTGACAGCTGGACGCATCTGGGGGAGGGAAAGATGCACATGTGTGTGTGTGTGTGTGTGTGTGTGTGTGTGTGTGTGTGGCCATGGAAAGTATGGTAACGTCAGAGCGTAGGCGGCGGTACCACGATTCGGGGAAGGACTTTGGATATCGCGATATAAGCAAACAATTAAAGAAAATCTAGATACAATAATTTATACTTGAAAATAGTAAATCTAAGACACATAGCAGCCAGGAAGTGAAGATCTCCTATTATTCTAAACATAATAATTACATTTAAATTGTATCACAACGCTTCGTGTTCCAAACTTTATATCATGCAAGTTCGAGCACCGTCGGCGGGCCGGATGAAATGACGTCGAGGGCCGGATCCGGCCCGCGGGCCGTAGTTTGGTGATCCCTGCTCTAGACAAAAGGGTGGGCAAACGTTTTGTGCGTAGGTCCACATTGACAAATGTAAAGCTGTTAGGGGGCCGCATACATATTATGTCCACTTTGTTTACAGCAACCTATCACAATAAGTAATTACGAATTATTTATAGATTATTAAACAGTATAAATAACTAATTATTGCAATTTTTTACTTATACACTTATACATTATATTCCGCAATATGGACAAACACTTTTACTAATTTGTTTAGAAGATATTACAATATTTTATTATAATAAAATTGTTTTATTATCTATCAATGGTTTTAATTTAGACACAGCCAACAACATTCTTACTACAATTGTTGATTTCTAATGAGATGTAACGGCAATTGTTGACAATATTCTTGAAATCTTGAGCAAGTTTACTTGTTGAAATTCGCATGACAACATGCAAGGTGCAGTCCAACAATAAAGACCTGTTCTTAGATTTGTTGATCTTCAAGCAAGAAAATGCTTGTTCGCAAATGAAGTTGATTCAAACAATGATAAAAAATTATAAAATAGAAAATTAGAAAGAAATTTGATCAAAAATGTTAAAACAATCATAACGGTACATGAAATTCTGTAAAACTCAACAAAATAACTTAAAAACGAAGTAAACATTTGTATTTCTAAATGCCCTCGAGGGCCACATAATATCACTTGCCGAGCCGCATGCGGTCCGCGGGCCGTAGTTTGCCTACCCTTGCTTTATACTGATTCTATTCTAGCTTTATTTCATTTACATAGATTCCATCCGAGATTGATTTTATCTACATAGATTCCACCCGAGATCGATTCCATCTAGACAGATTCCATCAAGAGTTTATTTCATCTAGACATCTTTCATCCAAGGTATATTTCATCTAAACATCTTTCATCCAACGTTTATACTATCTAGACATCTTTCATCCAACGTTTGTATCATCTAAACATATTCCACCCAAGATTTATATCACCTAGAGAGATTCGGTCACATGTTCTTTTTTTTTTTTTTTTTTTTTTTCATTTAGACATATTCCATTCAAGGTTTATACCATCTTAACATGTTCCAGCGAAGGTTTATTTCACGTAGACATATTCCGTCCAAAGTTTATTACATCTATATACTTTCCATCCAAGGTTGATGTTGGCAAGCAGACATATTGCATCCAAGATTTATATTGCCTAGACACTTTCCATCCATGGTTGATGTCATCTAGACATATTCCATCCAAGATGTATAACGCATGGGTTGATTCCATGCAAGGTTTATTTCATCTAGACATCTTTCATCCAGGGTTTATTTCATCTAGACATATTCTATTAAAAGTTTATATTATCTCAACATGTTCCATCGAGGGTTTATTTCACGTAGGAATAATCCATCCAAGGTTTATTTCGCGAAAACATTCCTTCCAAGGTTTATTTCACTTAGACATATCTCGTACAAGGTTTATTTCACGTAGACATAATCCGCCCAAAGTTTATTTCACGTAAACAAATTACATCCAAAGTTTATTTCACGTAAACATATTCCGTCCAAGGTCTATTTCACGTAGACATAATCCGACCAAGGATTATTTCACGTAAGCTTATTGCGTCCAGGGTTTATTCCAAGTAGACATATTCCGTCAAAGATTTAATTTCACGTAGAAATATTCCGTCCAAGGTTTATTTCACGTAGAAATAATCCGTCCGAGATTTATTTCACGTAGACATAATCCGCACAGGGTTTATTTCACGGAGACATAATCCGCCTAAATTAATGGACTTTCTCTACCCGTGCTTTAGCTTTCTTTCCTAACACTTTACCAGGGCCTTGTTCTCATGACCAACTCTGCCGGGTGATTTTTCAACGCAGGCAACTTGCATTCGAGGCTTCCTGTCCTTTGACCCTTACCCGAAAATACTAGATATCCATTCTCACAACCCAAGAAATCAGTTGCACATCGAATATCTTTTGAAACTAGATATTTTTCTGAAAAAATGCCAAGCTTTGCAATGGGATGGGGTTCGGGTAACTTCTGGGCTGAAGGCGGACGCCATCACTTGTTAGTATTCTTGTAATCCCCCATAAACCGCCGACACGTTCCACTGACTTTCGCCATAAGTTTTCTGGATCATTTTTCTTTCAGCTCTCCAACCCCCCCCCCCCCCCCCCCAAATATATTACTCCAGACATTACTTTTTTGATTAGACTTAATGTAAATTCATACAAACGTCCGAAATGTGTCCGTGTTTGTCGCTAAATTTGTGCATTTTTAATAAATTGAATCTTTTATTCAGCCCGACTAAAGAACGCACACACAGACATACACATGCACACACACACACACACACACACACACACACACACACACACACACACACACACACACACACACACACACACACACACACACGTAGTAATCATAAAAAACGTAAGCAGTCGGAGAGAAAATTACTGAATTCTCATCCACTTTGAAGAATCAGACACAAAAGCCAGGAAAATTAGACATAAGTTATTTTTTGATTTATAGAATCTGAATTAGGCCGCGAGTCTGGTCGTAATAAATATGTATATGGGACAGTATTTGTCACACTGCAATTGTCGGGGAGACCACGAGGGGATAGAACTTGCATGAGATACAATTTCACAGACATTGACTGGGCACTCATTCAAGCAGGGGAGTCGCGCTGGTGTAGTGGCTAGACGCCCGCCTACCGATTTGGTGGTTTTGTGTTCGATCCGGATTGACCCGATTCGTTTATAAAATTGACCCCGGCTAAAATAGGTACCAATGAATGTATTGGAAAGTGAAGGCGATCAGGGTGCTATTGACTACACCACAAACTGAGTGCCGCCCGGGCTGTACAGTTATGTGCCTAGCACCATACGGCCATTGGGCCTTGAGGCGTGTCACGGGGCCCTTTACTGACTTTACTGTTTTTACTGTATTTACTGTCTTTACAAACGTTACTGTCTTTACTGACTTTACTGACTTTACTGTCTTTACTGTCTTTACTGTCTTTACTGTTTTTACTGTATTTACTGTCTTTACTAACTTTACTGTCTTTCTGTCTTTACTGTTTTTACTGTATTTACTGTCTTTAATACCTTTACTGTATTTACTGTCTTTACTAACTTTACTGTCTTCACTATCTTAAGGACTTTACTGTCTTTAGTATCTTAAAAAGTCGCTTAAAAGTCGACAGGGTCGACTTCATTGCACCGGGTTGTATCCCATATGGCTCGGTCTCTTTCCGCAGCGCGGAAAGCGTCGCACAAAGCACGAACTCCGTAGCCCTAGCGACGACCCACAGGAGTCTCCGAAAAATTTAATTCGTGAACCGAAGGGCGCGGCCCGGAATCGAACCCACAACCCTCCCCCGATGTGTCTCCACCTTGCCGTGGTGGGGGAGCTTGCGCGTCCCATTGACCCCATCTGCTTGCCGATGGATGAAAACTACATATCAGACAGCTTATGGGATAGGGGCCAGACTAAGAGAGACACAACCTCCTGCTCTGCAGGTAGACTGAGGATAGCAATAAAGAGTTTAAATCAGGTGCTCGAAGGCAGAAGTTCTTGGTCCGGACAATACCCTAAGGCCCTCCGTTGAGGATTTAGGCTGAACGTCTCTAAGCCACAAACCCTCGGATGTGAGAGCCGGGCCGATACCCACCTACCGAGAAATAGAGGTGAGATACTGTGCACGCTACATGCCCAGTTCTGATTCTTGTTCGAAGGCTCTCAGCTGGGGAATATGAGGGATTCCCGGATGAGAGGGCCTGGCCGTTTCCTGTTCACTGCTGCAAGGTGGTAAGGTGCTGAGCCGGCAGCACATGTAGCCTACCTCGTGAATGAGTACTAAAATGCAGAAAATGCGCCAGTCGAATGAAATGGTTACGAAAACTGTCTGTATCTAACTCATAGAGAGTGTAGACAAAAATGAAAAAAACGTCTCACGAAATGGAACGCACGGCTAGCGAATCCATTGCGTGGTCCGATATAAAAGCAAAAGCTTACCGAGTGGAGGAGTGACCGCTCCTGGTGTGTGCTTGAGCGACCAGTGGCAAGCGAGATGCCCAACACATGGAAGTGAGGAACTAAAGCAGCCATGAGCAGGACGTGGCAACTCCTAGGGTGAGCCCAGTCTCAAAGCAATATGTGCCGGCTCTGCAATTATGGAAGCCTCCTTGGATAGCGAGGGAATGTACATGGTCTGCCCCTGCCTTCCCTTGCGGGTCGACCGCCATGTCGTTGATCGTTCTATCTTGACAAGCTGAGATGTGGGCGACATCACAACAATAAGTCTAACGTGCCTCGAAACCAGAGGTAGGCTAACTTCATTAAAAATGCCCGCCGGAAGTCGGAAGTGTCGTCCTACGGGTGGCAAACTAAAAATTGACACTACGCAATTACGTCCGAGTGAAATGTCTCGTCCGAATGTCTCTCGTGCTAGGAACAGCTCTGACTACCTAGTTTCCGAATGCCGCTCTTGTTCGGAACAGCTCTGACAAGGTAGTTTTCCGAATGTCTGTCGTGCCTGGAACAGCTCTGACGGGCGCAACGACAAGCACATGTCCGAAAACTCGCTGAGTGGATACCGTCTGCAAACCTGTCTGGTTTGTGCGGGAATGGCCCGGGGCGAACGAAATGCCCAATATATTGAAGTGAGGAATTAAAGCAGCCATGAGCAGGACGTGACGATTCCCTCGGTGAGCCCAGCACCAGAGCGTTATGTGTCGGCTCTGCAATTATGGAAGCCACCCAGGATGGCGGAAAATGCTATGGACTGTCCCTGCCTTCATTTGAGGGATGACCGTGCAGTCTTCGACTGTTCCAACTTGACCAGCTGGGAGGTGGACAGTACCACAACAGTTAGAGTCTCCCAGGAATGCTAACCTGGTCAAAAATGCACGCTAAACGTCGGATGTGTTGGCCTAAGGGTTTCGACCCAAGGGTGCCTAACCAGACACACCGCAATCACATCTGAAAAAACACTCCGGATCAACGCAAAGAAGAAGAAGAAGAACCCACAACCTTCGGAGCCTGAGTTAAACGGCTTGACCACTTCGCCCTTTACTGCCTTTACTATCTTTAATGACTTTACTGTCTTTACTATCTTTAATGACTTTACTGTCTTTACTATCTTTAATGACTTTACTGCCTTTACTATCTTTAATGACTTTACTGTCTTTACTATCTTTAATGACTTTACTGTCTTTACTATCTCTAATGACTTTACTGAATTTACTGTCTTTACTATCTTTACTAACTTTACTGTCTTTACTATCTTTACTGACTTTATTGTCTTTACTGTCTTTTCTGACTTTACTGTCTTTACTATCTTTAATGACTTTACTGTCTTTACTATCTTTAATGACTTTACTGTCTTTACTATCTTTACTGACTTTACTGTCTTTACTGTCTTTACTATCTTTAATGACTTTACTGTCTTTACTATCTTTACTGACTTTACTGTCTTTACTGTCTTTACTGACTTTACTGTCTTTACTATCTTTAATGACTTTACTGTCTTTACTATCTTTAATGACTTTACTGTCTTTACTATCTTTAATGACTTTACTGTCTTTACTATCTTTAATGACTTTACTGTCTTTACTATCTTTAATGATTTTACTGTCTTTACTATCTTTAAGGACTTTACTATCTTTACTATCTTTAATGACTTTACTGTCTTTACTATCTTTAATGACTTTACTGTCTTTACAATCTTTAATGATTTTACTGTCTTTACTATCTTTAAGGACTTTACTGAATTTAATGTCTTTAGTATCTTTACTAACTTTACTGACTTTACTGTCTTTACTGACTTTACTGACTTTACTGACTTTACTGTCTTTACTGACTTTACTATCCTAAATATATTTACTGACGTTACTGTCTTTACCATCTTTACTGACTTTAATGTCTTTACTGAATTGTCTGACTTTGCTGCTTTTACTATTTTACTTTTTTTTACTCTCTTTACTATCTTTACTGACTTTACTATCTTTACTGACTTTACTGTCTTTACTGACTTTACTGTCTTTACTGACTTTACTGTCTTTAATGACTTTACTGTCTCTAATGACTTTACTGTCTTTACTATCTTTAATGACTTTACTGTCTTTACTATCTTTAAGGACTTTACTGAATTTAATGTCTTTACTATCTTTACTGACTTTACTGTCTTTACTGTCTTTACTGTCTTTACTGACTTTACTATCTTTACTATCTTTACTGACTTTACTGTCTTTACTGTCTTTACTGTCTTTAATAACTTTACTGCCTTTACTATCTTTAATGACTTTACTGTCTTTACTATCTTTACTGACTTTACTGTCTTTACTATCTTTAATGACTTTACTGTCTTACTATCTTTAATGACTTTACTGTCTTTACTATCTTTAATGACTTTACTGTCTTTACTATCTTTAATGATTTTACTGTCTTTACTATCTTTAAGGACTTTACTGAATTTAATGTCTTTAGTATCTTTACTAACTTTACTGACTTTACTGTCTTTACTGACTTTACTGACTTTACTGACTTTACAGTCTTTACTGTCTTTACTGACTTTACTATCCTAAATATATTTACTGACGTTACTGTCTTTACCATCTTTACTGACTTTACTGTCTTTACTGAATTGTCTGACTTTACTGCTTTTACTATTTTACTTTTTTTACTCTCTTTACTATCTTTACTGACTTTACTATCTTTACTGACTTTACTGTCTTTACTGACTTTACTGTCTTTACTGACTTTACTGTCTTTAATGACTTTACTGTCTCTAATGACTTTACTGTCTTTACTATCTTTAAGGACGTTACTGAGTTTACTATCTTTAGTATCTTTACTAACATTACTGACTTTTCTGTCTTTACTTACTTTACAGACAGTCCCACTAGGTCGTGCCAAACGCAGTGTTTCCTACATTGCTGTCACTTGTGTGTGTGTATGTGTTTGTTTGTTTGTTTGATTTTTTTTTTTTTTGGGGGGGGGGGGGTAGGCGTTCGCTAATTATTTTAAACTCAAGCGTAGTCCATAGACGTGTTATTATCTCTAATGCACTGGATTGATTTTTGAGTGCGGATTAGCTTTTCCTATTACCAGTGTCCCTCGCCATCAGGCGAACCCATTCCGATTTTTGAGGAACTTGTAATTTACGTCCCAAAGTCGTGGACGATAAGTTAATATTTTAGTCCAGCTGACCAGTACGAAGTAGTATCATGTGTGTGCACTAGGCTTGAGTTCAAATCGAGCGAACGAAATAAAAAATATAAGAAGGAAAGCTAACGACACGCAACATCAGTCTTGTGTACTCGTTACTTCTGGTTACAGTAGCAGGCATGCCAACTGTGCTCGAGTTGAAAGCCAGCGATTAGAAAGATGGAGAGGGGAGAGAGAGAGAGAGAGAGAGAGAGAGAGAGAGAGAGAGAGAGAGAGAGAGAGAGAGAGTCGCTTAAAAGTCGACAGGGTCGACTGCATTGTACCGGGTTTTTAGCCCACATGGCTCAGTCTCTTTCCACATCGCGGAAAGCGTCGCACAAAGCACGAACTCCGTAGCTCCAGCGACGACCCTCGATAAACTCCGAAAAAAATGCACGCGTGAAATGAAGGACACGGCCCGAAATCGAACACACAACCTTCGGAGCCCTAGTCAGACGGCTTGAACACTTCACCATGGCGACTCCCGAGAGGGGTGCAATGTGTAATATTAGTAAAGACAGAGAATTTACAGAGGCATGTGTAAATTGACAGGAAAGTAGAAGGAATATATTTCTTACCTTATTTTTTATTTCCTTATTGTTTCTTCAGTTGCTGGTTAATAATGTGTACACAAGGAGTCATGTTACTAGGGTGCATTTAGCTTTTTATATTGAGTTCGTGAAAGATTCCAACTAGCTGTGCGTTAATGTGCGTATGGAGTGACCAGAAATGATACCGCAAATTAGTCATCATGTGTCATTTTTTAAGGATCTGTTCAGCTGTCTATGTAGTTTGTTCACACATACACACGGGTGGCAGACCCGCTTTGAGTCTTCGTGAAAGATTGTCTACTCTGCTGTTTACCGTTCAGGTACGGAACATGATTATTTCCTGTTTTGCACTATGAAAATAGTTGTGAATGTCTCTGTAGTGGGCTTCCTTCTGAACGGCCAAGCTGTTGGCCCTCTTATCATTTAAGTTTACAGATTGATTCGTATGTTCGTGTGTTGTCCCCTCATTTGACAACGTGTTTGTTCTCACGTTTCTTGGAATGCCACACTATGTCAGTTTCCGCCGCAATATTACTCTTCTGTTGGTATTCAATGCGTTTAGTGTTGTTTTTTTTTTTTTCAGTACCAGTTGTTTGTCACCGCTGAGGGCTTGTGGAATTGAAAATTCATCACTGTTGAATACAAACTGCTGCCATTAACATTGTGCTGATGCTGTAATGTTTAGGGCCTGCGATCTGCTTAGACCTTAATCTGTGTCGGACGATTCCAGTACTGCTCTCAGTTGCATAAAATTCAATCCACCCTTTCTCCAGTAGTCCTCTTCCTCTTTCAACACATGATCCTCACATTTTTTCCAGTAACTTTTATCAACATTTAATAGCGCGGACTGAGTTAGTATCTTGACGTCAGACAATTTGAATGTAGTATGTCAGCTGCCACCTGTCCTTTAATATTAGCCCATACAAGTTCTATGGGGTTTAAATGAGAACGGTACTGCGGAAATCGCAAGCACCTATGACCATGCTCTTCTAACAACTTGTCGATTTGAAATTTCTTGCTGTTTTGCGCCTGTTTTACAAGGGACAACAAATGTAACTTGAAATATGTTTCTAGAAATGGTATATTTTCCCTTCGGGGCCGTATCTTTATTGCTTCCTTTGTGCTCGATGCTGTAGGTATTTTGTCTTCTTGAGCAACAATATTGTGATATGATGCGTTGTCCATGATTAGACAAGACGGTCTATCAAGGGATGGAAGTACTGTATTCTCCAGCCAATCTCTAAATACATTACCATTCATCTCACTATGATAATCCCTATTGTCTTTATGCTTTGATAGGAACACGAGTACAGCATTCTGTAGTACGCCCTTATGAGTACTACCAGCATAGGCTATGACCAAACGCTGTCCTTTACTACTGGACACATATCGCTTTATCTTTCCATCCACTGATTGCCATTCCTTTTCACTTGTATGGTGCGCATTGATCCACGTCCTATCCAAATAAACTATGTCATAATTTTCTTTGCGCATTTCCCTTATTTCACGTAGATATCTGCTTTTCGTGGCACCTAAATGCGGTTGCTTGCAAAGGATATTTCTACCTTCCTTGTACTTTCTAAAAGTGAAGCCTAATGTCCTTATAATTTTCCACAAAGTTGATTTGGATAGCTCTATGTTATTGCTCTTTCTCAACCAAACCTTAAGTTTTCTTACAGTCCCTGTTTCTTTGGCATCCAGCATTTTTATAATAGATCGCTTTATGACATTCTTGTCAAAGCTGTCTACAATTGCCTTTCTACCTACCGTTTGCTTATCGCGTGTTGGTTTCATTCCATATTCTTGCACACATCGACGAAATGACCGTTTACTCAAACCCAATGCATGCACTGTTCTTTATTCGGGATTTGTAACAGGATGAAACAGTTTCCTGCGATCAGCTTCTTGACAAAAATATGTGTACAACTTCATAGCGATGCTTTGAAGTGTACACAATTTCACAATCAATGCCATTCAACAAACGATGTTTGCGATAAATAGTATGATTCATAAAATAATCACGTTTCTCGACAGGACCCACATCAAAACGACCCTTCTGAACACTCCCATTTAACTGCGCGCCGTTCGCGCCCTTAAAGCGTACCACGAGGAAAGTTTGAAAACAGCGCGGATGTGTCTGGTGAAGGTGTAATACATTTAAAAATGTGGACTTAATCTCTGACTCGTAAATTATATACCTCATATAAACAAACTTTGAAATCTGCTGTACAATCTCCAGAACAAAAAAAAAATTTTCTTGGGTGGACATAATGATAATATTATATGCTAAATTTCATCATTTCCCCTCATTTGGTTACTGAGATATGGAATTTTATATTGGGGCAGACAAAAGTAAACAGACTATAGATAAATTAGACGTACACAGCCAACATTTCTGGGGCAAGTTATGGGTAGAAATAAATTAGATAACTTGATGAAAACTAGCAAGATTGAGAGGAAAAGAACCAGGGGAAGGTAGAGAAGTAAATACCTGGATGGCTTGACCACGTGGTATGGTCCAAACAAGAACACTGAGCTGATAAACGACTTTGTGTCGCCTGTCGTCCCTGGGGGGAAGTGGAATCAACAAGCACACTTTTTAAATTCTCTTTCCTCAGCTTGGGCTTCTGCCAGACTTTTGTCTACACACCCCCTTTCAGTCTCTGGATCACTATTTCTCTCACTTCCTACCATAAGACAATATCCTTTCTCACATTCCTCCAGAACATATCACACCAACACTGGCTTCGAACAAAATGATAAAACATTTAATGTAGAAAAGTGTCACGTGTGTGTGCAATGTATGTGTGTGGAGATATGTGGTGTAGTCTATCGTGAATGTGAGATATAATCAGGTAGTTCAGGATCAGAGTCAACTTTCATCATCGTGCTCCGGCCATACAACTGCACAACATTCAAGATCAGAAGGAGTTCACCCGATGATGTGTCTCTCCGGCCGATTGTTGACTTCTTCCTGTATATCTTGGATAGCTTGGATGTCTGGACACCAATGGTGATTTGATTAGTTACCGTCACTTAGGTCGACACAGACGGTGAACATGTATCTAATATAATCCAGTGATGAAAGAACACAACCACTGGTCCAATAACATCTCTACTAAACACTGCTGTCAGTCAATCTACGAAATGTTTCATGTTATTAGGGAAAAATGTTATTTAGTTATAGTCTTCCCCCTCTTATACTTCTTCTGGTAACTATCACAGTTAATAATTCCGTTGTTATTTGGAATACAGCCACTGACTAGTCTCTCTTCCCGCGTTTCACTATCTGTACTCAAATGAAACCCGGAAGTGTTGGACCTTCTTTGAGGAACAGGGTTCAATTGTTGAGGTCAGTTAGCACTGCATCGGGGTACTGCCCTTTTCCTCATCTCCGAGTGGTAGGTAAATTCTCTGTTCTAGTGGAACCTGTCGAAGAAAGAACACCCGGTGAGAGAAACCTGATTCAGACCCATTATATGTGAGTGTAGGCCGAAGGCCGCACTCAGACATTAATATCTAGATCCTCATAGAATTAAACTCTGGCATAAGAAAGAACAGTTCATCACATTGGCCTGAGACGAGATAAGAAAAAGAAAAGACTAAAGGAAGTTGAAGAAACCCCAGTAGACACCTTACCAGAAGATCCTCCCATTGACATGTCCTTTATCCCCCCCCCCCTCCCCCCAACCACCCTCAATCTCACTGAATATCATCCCACGACACTGGCGTTAACCTGCTGAGTCAAGCAATATACTACTCGACCCATTTTACGTAACGCAGCAGCCAGCTGCGTCCGACGCTCCTAGACTAGATTCACACAACGCACCATCACTACACTCAAGTCCTAAACTCTATTAATAGAATACCTTATGCTATCTATTCCTGTTCAGAATTGGAATTCACAATTCACAACATGAACAAATGTCCGTCGTTTTTAAACAACATGGGACACTGTGATTCCTTTTCTCCATTAGAACTGGAACAGACGAACACTCCCTTTATTAGTATTCCATCCTACACACTGATGAAACTGGTTATTCGCTGCTGCAAACTGAGTGTCTGAATGACGTCACTGCCTTGGCCAGAATCCAAGTGCAGAGAACCTCTCCCTCTCTCATTCTTCTGATTGTCGTAAACAGTATACCGACTTATTCTTCTTTGATCTTGGAATTCCCTCCTCGGCACTCGAAGAATTCTGTTCGGCGTTTTATCTGGGGAACCTTTCCCCACAACAAAGGTTTTCGGCGCCTAGAGACGGCTGTCTCCGACCATCTATCATGCTGGTTCGACATCTCCGGTAATTCCGTGACACTCAGGTGATCGAGTGAGATGGCGAATCATGACTGCCCACATTTATCCGTGTGGCACATGATGAATTAATGAATTTCCAATGTCCCTCGCCATCAGGCGAACCCACTCTGACTTCACAGGTACCTGGAATTTAGGTCCCCCCACAAGTCGAAGACGAGAATTCAATATTTTAACCCAGATGACAGGTGCGAAGTAGTAGCACATGTATGGACTACGCTTGAGTTCAAAGCGAGCGAGGAGGAGGAGGGGGGGGGGGAGAGACGAAAGTCTAGCAGAGTTTTTAAATTAAAATAAAACAATTTCGATTATACCATTATCCCTAACCCGTTCAACCTCAGAAGAGAAGTTATTTTAGAGCAAATCCCTGGCTCGGATTAATAATCCTGTGACGAGTCAGCCAACTTTCAAGGAAGCAAAAATACACAGCTCTATCTGCGCATGATAAACAGACAGACCAACAGGGCGCTAACTATAACATAACCAATGGAGAAATCGACGGTTGAACAGGGCCAAAACATCTTTCCTCAAAGGTTGGATTAGATTGGAAAGAGTCAGCCACATACAAACAGGATATTAATTTGAAGGTGATTGCTGTCCAAAGGGTGTAATGGCTAGAAGCAGAGTTATGTGTTTGGTCGATTAGAAAGCTGTCGTCCCCCACAGCAACAGCAAGACGACACGACATATTTAGAAACCACCAACAGATGGACGGGCGTAATGGCGTTGTTTCAGACAATTAGATTTGGGTCATTACAAGGACCTGGTCTGGCTGTAAACATGACCTCGGGCCGTTTAATTTGATGGCTGAGCTGAGTGTCTTGATGCCAGTCCTCCTATGTCTGGCTTCAAGTGTCTCCAGTCGTCAGCCGATCGGCCATGGACAGGTCTTGTAAGTTGGCGATCAATGATTGATTCTGTGAGGTGTTGGGCGGCGCACTAGAAATTTCCATCGACAAATTGTGGTGATGAAGAAGATGTCGACAGCCTCTTGGTTGGGCCTTGTTGGCGTTCACTTTCATTGTACAGTCTTCGAATTTCAACACCGACACACACACACACACACACACACACACACACACATGCACACACACACACTCACATGAGTTGTGTGTTACTGATTATTGTGCCTGTTATGTGCATGTTTTGCGCGCTTGTGTGTGTGTGTGTGTGTGTGTGTGTGTGTGTGTGTGTGTGTGTTGTGTGTGCTTGCTGAGCACTATATATATGTTACACTTTTGTTGTATTTGTCGCATATATTATATGTTGTGTTGCGTTGTGATGTGCGTGTGCGCGCGCACAAGCGAAAGAGAGAGAGAGAGAGAGAGAGAGAGAGAGAGAGAGAGAGAGAGAGAGAGAGAGAGAGAGAGAGAGAGAGAAGGAACAATTTACTTTCAAAATGTCTCAAATTGGGCACGCAGGCCCGTCTTAAATTCGGCCCTTCCAATCACTCATCTTTCGTTAATCATTGTGCATGTTACATTCACAAAGGAAAAACACATTGTCAAATGAATGTTGTAAACATAAGCAATGCATATTACCATGTTATGAGACAAACAGGCAGACAGACACACGACAAACACGAACATTCATAAACACACACATACAATCTTGCATACATACTTACATAATTTACCCAAGCTCTCAAAGTTATGCACCCACTCGATAACACACAAATACACATTTCATCACTCTTCGCTGGCTATTGAATGAGGGGACTGAGCACGTATGGGAATGTCCAGAGTGCAGTGATGTCGGTTCTTAACTCAACTCAACGGACACACTTCATCGCATGCGCAGATACTTTCTCACAATCACGAACTCACTAACAAAAATTTACACACGCGCGCGCGCACACACACACACACACACACACACACACACGCATACACACACACACACACACACACACACGCATACACACACACACACGCATACACACACACATCACTACCATATGACACCTCCTCACCCCCTGGACGCGAATATTGCCACGATCAATGGTGATTAGAATGGTCGCATCCACAGTTCTTCCCAAGCACTAACTTACCTTCATTTCTTGGCCTGTTTCGAACCATTAACTTAGTTTCATTTTTTTAGTCTTTCAGCGTTCTAATTTACCCTTTTGTGCAATTACGGATTTTTCCTCATGTTAAATTCGCTGTCAACAGTCGTATTTCAATCTCGTGTGGAGACCTCTGGGACAGACTTTCTATTGACAATCTGGCAGACTGTAATTAATTAATCAATTTTGTGCACCTTTTTGTGTTCTGAAGTAGTCTGATAGACTTAGCTGGCATATTAATGATGTAACCAATGCGAGATACTCATCAACTGTAAAAAAAAAAAAAAATATATAGCCCTCATAATCTATAAATCTGGGAAAATGTGCAAAAATATGTTCAAGAAATCATCACTAACTGATTCAGTGCAACACAAAAAGTAGGTTTGGACCAAATTAAGAAGGAGTGCCACGGTGGATGTCCGTACAATGAGTGTTTGAGTGCCAGTAAAGGTTTGGCCGTGTGATTTCCGTAATTGTGTTCTGTAAAGCTGCAATTTTTTTTTTTTTTTTTTTTTTTTTTTTTTTTTGGGGGGGGGGGATGATTTTCGTTATCACAATAATACTTAGGTGTACACTTCTTTTCATTTTCTCTTCATTGTTCTCATTTTTCTTTTCATCTCTCAATTCTTCTTATCCCGTTCTTATGCTTTAATGTAGTCACTGTAGTGTCTTTCCAGTGATTAAATTTGTGTTTTGAGTCATCAGGGGAACCCACTCAGACTGGAACTTCCGGTCCATATATCGGATAGGCGGTTGAGCTGTTAAGACTTCGGGTGTGATTTTGCTTCTGGCTACGGCTTGCTTATGCATTTTCCTAATGTTGGACTGGTAGTACATGGTTCCGACGCCCAGCTACTGAGTGAGTGCGTGGAGCGAAACTGTGAGTTGTCTATTTCGTGTGGGATACTTGTAAATCTGTCTAATGTTGTTTGTTTTGCATGTTCAGAAAATGTCGGTGGTCGGTTGCTGAACTAGCTAGTTTTACATTACTCAGTAATATGTGTGAAGAAGTGTATTTCTAGTGACTGAGGCTTCCATCAACGATGAAATGTAATTTTCGTGGAGGACTGTTGTGTTGGCATTCTGGCAGCGGCATTATGCATGAACTTGCCTGTACGTGCTGATGGGTTTCGGTACTGCTGTCAGTTCCACTCTTCACATGGGATAGTGTGGGGCATTGAGTGTGATATTGACTGGCACAGGAACGGAGCATTATGGGGGTGACTCTTCGCCGTGAAGTTGGAAATGAGAGTAACTAACTAACTAACTAACTAACTAACTAACTAACTAACTAACTAACTAACTAACCC
The DNA here is from genome assembly GCA_963921405.1 of Cepaea hortensis. Lineage (NCBI taxonomy): Eukaryota > Metazoa > Mollusca > Gastropoda > Stylommatophora > Helicidae > Cepaea > Cepaea hortensis. The sequence continues at coordinate 230,817,486 of OY992876.1, forward strand.
ACTCCGACTTCAGTGGTACTTGTAATTGTCGTACACACGTCAAGGATGAGAAGTCAACGTTTTAATCCAGCTGACCGGTGCAGGGGTTGAACCCGCTACCTCGGCATCAACACACAGGATGTTTGAAAACAAGGGTTCTTAATCATTGGGCCATGCCGGTCTCTTGAATAGCTTAATATAATAAAGTTAAGAGATACGCATGAATGTAACTTGGAAACTGGTGAAACAACAACTAAACATTTGTTGTAGGAGTGTTCAACATTTGCAGAGCAGAATATTTGAGGTTATCTCCATGGAGATGTCAACAAGCTTAAGTTGACTTGCTTTCTTTACATTTATTCAGACTGACGCCTGAAAGGATACGAAGAAGAAGACATTTAATCGCGCATTTGTTGAAACATACCCATAAGGCTTCACTCCCCACTGCATCTAAGGGTAGGTTCGGAGGGGCAATGAAATAGGAATAGGTCTCCAAAGCTTACAACAATAGCGTGCA
>OY992876.1:230822981-230855481 GCA_963921405.1 Cepaea hortensis
TCCCTTCCTATGTTATCTATATGTGTTTCCCTTCCTATGTTTTCTATATGTGTTTCCCTTCCTATGTTATCTATATGTGTTTCCCTTCCTATGTTTTCTATATGTGTTTCCCTTCCTATGTTATCTATATGTGTTTCCCTTCCTATGTTTTCTATATGTGTTTCCCTTCCTATGTTTTCTATATGTGTTTCCCTTCCTATGTTTTCTATATGTGTTTCCCTTCCTATGTTATCTATATGTGTTTCCCTTCCTATGTTTTCTATATGTGTTTCCCTTCCTATGTTTTCTATATGTGTTTCCCTTCCTATGTTATCTATATGTGTTTCCCTTCCTATGTTTTCTATATGTGTTTCCCTTCCTATGTTATCTATATGTGTTTCCCTTCCTATGTTATCTATATGTGTTTCCCTTCCTATGTTTTCTATATGTGTTTCCCTTCCTATGTTTTCTATATGTGTTTCCCTTCCTATGTTATCTATATGTGTTTCCCTTCCTATGTTTTCTATATGTGTTTCCCTTCCTATGTTTTCTATATGTGTTTCCCTTCTTATGTTTTCTATATGTGTTTCCCTTCCTATGCTCCTATTGTACTTTTGTTGACTGACAGTTTTTTGTTTTTTTGTCCTCTCGAGGAAGAGCGGCGTCAATGGAAACATTGGTGACCCCTTTGATTACTTATTTCACCCTACCGTTAACTTATCCACTGCTTCACTGCTTTGCACTGCTGTTTTTCTGCATTACTTGTCACCCACAGGCAAAGACTGGACGGAATAAAATCAGCAAAGACGAATATTTTGCGAACGAACAAAGAAATATTTCGACCGGTCGGTATTGAATAAGTCCAGCCCGGGGCTTTGGGCGATCGATACACGAAGAATAGTAAGATAAACAGAAGTATTGAAAATTAGAACAAACCGAAGATCGAATCTGGGGTATGGGAGAAACACAGAAATGAGATAACAATGGAAGATGGACTTGGTGCCTTTTGTGTGCCTACCATAACAGTTTGTGTGTGTGTGTGTGTGTGTGTGTGTGTGTGTGTGTGTGTGTGTGTGTGTGTGTGTGTGAATGTATGTGGCGAAGGGTAGCGAACACGATTCGTAGTCCACCATACTGCGTTCGTAATCAGCCGCAGGAGATTTGGAAGCAGATCGCCTTGTGTTGATTTATAATAACGGTATGAGCGTGGGTCGTTCAGTAAACTATGGAAAACTACTGAACGTAATCTGGCCTAGTAATGTATTGACAGCCAAATAATGCTAGTGTTGATTGAGACGTCCACCGGGAAGGTTAATTCGGTCAACAAATGCCCGCAGAAGTCGGATGTGTCAGCCAGGAGGTGCAAGTATCGCAGCTCTGCTGTAAACTGGTACAACGCAATTACGTCTAAAACAACATTCCGGACGAACGCAGAAGAAGAAGATTGCGACGTCCTGTAAAGTACATGTTAACGTTTTTTTAAGTTTATTATTTTCGGTAGCAGTTTTTGCCCGCAACAGGAGGGTAGAAAGGCTTCTGAGAAACAAAGTCCACCCCTGACTTACGCCAGTTGAAAATGATAGTTGCATGTCCATTACAAGACATGGCAGTCAACCCCAACGTTTTTATTTTCTTTTTAAATTTTTAAATGTTTTTTGTGTTTTTTATTTTTTATTTTTGGGCTTTTGTGATTTCTTGTCACGTTTACGTTCAGTAGTTTGCCATTGCTTTATTAGAACAAAACAAAAACAACACACACAAAAACACAAACACACACAAACCCTCATACCGTTGTATGGGAAGCAAACGAAAGGCGGTCTGCATCCCAATCGCCCGCAGCTGTGTTTCGACCGCGGTATGCCGGATACCAACTGCCTGTCTAACACCTTGGCCACAGAGCCGGTTGACTTAAATAGACCAGGTACGAACACAAAGTGGAGTTTGACTAAATATGAACTCACAGATGCTATTACTAATCTCGTGTGGGGGGATCGTATTCCTATATTTTCGCATTAGGGCGAACACAATGGAAGGACTGTCTTCCGCACGGTAACAATATATAGGCAGTCGGAAATTAACAACGTGATCGCCCGCGCCTTTGATGATAAATGCGACGACCATTCGTCTCCCTCACAACTCAACCAAGACGAAGCATCAGAAGAAAAACATGGATGGCGCTTGATATAACAACACTATAGACCAGTTTGATATAACAACACTATAGACCAGTTTGATATTACAACACTATAGACCAGTTTGATATAACAACACTATAGACCAGTTTGATATAACAACACTATAGACCAGTTTGATATTACAACACTATAGACCAGTTTGATATAACAACACTATAGACCAGTTTGATATAACAACACTATAGACCAGTTTGATATAACAACACTATAGACCCGTTTGATATAACAACACTATAGACCAGTTTGATATAACAACACTATAGACCAGTTTGATATAACAACACTATAGACCAGTTTGATATAACAACACTATAGACCAGTTTGATATAACAACACTATAGACCAGTTTGATATAACAACACTATAGACCAGTTTGATATAACAACACTATAGACCAGTTTGATATAACAACACTATAGACCCGTTTGATATAACAACACTATAGACCAGTTTGATATAACAACACTATAGACCAGTTTGATATAACAACACTATAGACCAGTTTGATATAACAACACTATAGACCAGTTTGATATAACAACACTATAGACCAGTTTGATATAACAACACTATAGACCAGTTTGATGTAACAACACTATAGACCAGTTTGATATAACAACACTATAGACCAGTTTGATGTAACAACACTATAGACCAGTTTGATGTAACAACACTATAGACCAGTTTGATATAACAACACTATAGACCAGTTTGATGTAACAACACTATAGACCAGTTTGATATTACTAAACTATAGACCAGTTTGATATTACTAAACTATAGACCAGTTTGATATTACAACAGTATAGACCAGTTTGATGTAACAACACTATAGACCAGTTTGATATTACAAAACTATAGATCAGTTTAATATTACAACAGTATAGACCAGTTTGATATTACAACAGTAATATCAGTTTGATATTATAACAACAGTATAGACCAGTTTGGTATAACAACAGTATAGACCAGTTTGATATTACAACAGTATAGACAAGTTTGATATAAAAACACTGTAGTCCAGTTTGATATAACACCACTATAGACCAGTTTGATATTACAACACTATAGACTAGTTTGATATTACAATAGTATAGACCAGTTTGATATAACAACAGTATAGACCTGTTTGATAAAACGAAACTATAGACCTGCTTTCTGTTAACGCCGAATGTTGGGCAGCGCTTACCAAACCCGACACCCCATACTGTGTCAACGGCTTCGGGCAGAAGAGCGCATTTTGGAGGGTACAAGCTTCATCCTGGTGCGAGGAAAGGCAACCTAAAGACAAAATGTCATGGCAGGGCAGACCAGGCCCCAAGCCTTGATTGGCGGCTGGTCTAGGATCGAAGCTCCGACAGGCGGACAGTTAGGGCATTGCTTTGCTGATCCGGCAGCTTCTGTGAGCTTGTCTTGTTCCAGATGTATTGGTTTTACCATTCCTCTGGAGTGAACTAGGCAGGCCCAGAGAGGGATCATGCTGCATGGGCAACACATGGTGTCTATATTTCAGCCCAGGCTTTGTGCTATAGAGAGGTATAGCTCCATCTCTGGTCTTAATTTGTCTCGGAATCAAAGCGAGAGGTAACAGTTACGGGTTATAAGTCATTGTCAATTGGCGTAGACATGGGGCGCCACGGGTTGCCTCTGACGGTGGGAGACACCAACAGGTGCCATTGATCAGCTACCGCCCGCCTCAAGCTGGGCATCCCCCGGCCAGTTGGGTGCTGATCCGCGAAAACCTGCCTACTTCAATGGGTGCTTGGGGCTAGGACAAAATCTGAACCGCAGGCTATAAAACCAATGCACCAGGTACTAATAAAAAGAAAAAAGAAACCTCAAGTTACGGCTTGCAACCTGGAACGTAAGACCCATATGTCCAGGATTTTCTACTGACCTGGCGAATATTGGCAATGTGAGAAAAACGGCTGCGATTGATGCCGAACTCAATCGTTTTAACATTGATATTGCTGGACTTAAGGAAACTCGCCTCGCTGAGGAAGGGTCACTTAGGGAAAACAATTACACCTTTTTTTTTTTTTTTTGAAGGGTAGAGGGCAGGGAGAACAAAGGCAACACGGTGTGGGCTTTGCAGTGAACAATTCGCTACTTGGAATGATTGAAATTCCAGCAGAAGGTAATGAAAGACTATTATCCCTGCTCGCGGCAACCTCTTGTGGTTTTGCCACCATTATCACTGCATATGCACCGACACTCACTTCATCTGATGATTTGAAGGATTCGTTCTCTGAGGAGTTAGATTGTGATCAAGGCAGTTCCAAAATCTGACTACATTTATTTGCTTGGTGATTTCAATGCTCGTGTGGGCAAGGACTTGAGTCCATGGTCAATGTGCCTTGGAAAATACACAATTGGTCGCATGGATGACAATGGACAAAGGCTGCTGGAGCATTGCACCAGAAATGACCTATGTATTAGAAACTCATTTTTTTAAAACAAAAGAGCTGCATAAGGTCACATGGGAACATCAAAGATCCGGCCATTGGCATCAGCTGGACTTCATCATCACACGGAGACAACATCTGAACCAAATATCATCAACTCGAAGTTACCACAGTGCTGATTGTGATACGGATCATTCTTTGGCTGTTGTAAAGGATAGACTGAAACCAAAGATAATTTACACGGCTAAACACAAATCTAGTCCCAGGATTAATATCATTAACACCCATGATTCTGATAAGTGCTTTGAGTTCCAACAGTAACTTGAAGACGCTTTCACTGGTACATCAGAAAATTGTGCAGCAAGTGAAAAGGAAAGTTTTATAAAACATCGGTAGGGGTTTACAGCACTGTGGATCATAAGAGGCAGGACTCGTTTCCGGCAAATAGCCAGACACTGGTCCCCATTTTCTGTGTATATATCATATTGCATAGATTGGTTAATCTTCTGACAAGTAACCTTATGTTAGGCAGATCTCGGCTATGTTCTAGATATACTTTTCTTCTTCTTCTTCTTCTTCTTCTTCTTCTTCTTCTTCTTCTTCTTCTTCTTCTTCTTCTTCTTCTTCTTCTTCTTCTTCGTTCATCCGGAGTTGTTTTGTTTCTTTCTCGGACGTGATTGCGTTGTGCCTGTTTACAGCAGAGCTGTGTTCTTGCGCCGTTAGGCCGATACATCCGGCTTCTGCGGGCATTTATTGACCGGGTTAACCTTCCCGGGGAGATATACTTTTGATTTCCATGTGTCTTATCAGATGCTTGTCAATCCTATGTAAACTAGCTTAGTCGCTTTTTGTTGTGTGCATTAGTTGTACAGAATATAGTCAACGGACTATATTTCTTTTATTCCTACCACGACAGTGGTTAAGTAGTGACTAAACCAGGCAGATCAGCAATGTGGCTGTTCTGTGTAGTTACTTCAATGTCTTTATATGTCTCATGTTGTATCTATACAATATTGTTACTAACTCATGCACTATCCTATTATGTTGAGTATCATTATATGTCTATTATGAATGTGTATACTTTATGTGTATTTGATGTGAGATATTTATTTGTCAAATACAAACCTACCAATATGAATAGTGGTATTCTATTTTGTTCTTATGTGCAGCGCACATTGGCATGGGGCCTATTGGTTGTGTTTGAAGCAGTGGTGTAATGATGCAGACATTACCCACAATTGGTATAGGGTATATGGTGCTTAGCCCTTTCAGTGTGTTGTGAATGAGCGTTCACGGTAACTCACGGAGACCTTTTCCAGAGGCTGATCACGGTATGTAAGCCCGCAGATCAGGTAACATTATGATACCATTACCGACCCTGTGATCTGCTAAACCAACTTTAGACGGAGCGGCTGTGAGGAACTACATATCTGCCGGAATTAGTGACAGTAACAGAGGACATCGGATTTCCCAAGAAAGGACGTTATAAGGGATGACAGAAATGTAATAATTACAGGCATGTTCGACTACTGTATAAGTCCTTCCCACACTCGACAGTAGGAGAGAGATATATAGAGAGAGAGAGAGGAAGGAGAGTTAACGCAGTAAAGCTGGAAGAGAGACCCGGCCAGACTGGTCATTGTATAACGGGGTGATAGAATTATGTAGTAGTACTGGTAATGCACATTCTTGATTATCTCTTACAAGCCCTCAACAGGTGTATTGTTTTTGCCATGCTGTGATAACGGAGGACTAGGGGTGGTAGGCCGGAATACTACTGTTCTGAACACTGTCCAGCTGTTCGCTGATCTGAACATAGCTGCTGTTCGCAGATCTCTCTTGTAACCAGGACACAGATCCCGACAGGATACAAGTTTTTCAGAGTTATGTACTTTCTTGTCATCACTATCTATATGTAATGGTCGTGTTGTATAAACTTATATAAATTCACCATCATCATCTTGATAACCATCCATGACAAATGATAGACAAATGTTGTAGTTTGTTTTAAACTCAGTTTTCTGTTATTTTTCTAATTCTGCATACGTGTTTGTGTGTGTACATTGGTGGGGGATTACTTAAGTGCCAAGGAGGGGAAGCAGTCAGAGGGGGTAATTTGCCATGTCTAGAAATCCAGTCGGAGATGTTAACTTAGGCATCTAACTTTCCCTTTTCCCACTCCTTGGAGAATATTTAGACCAACTAATTTAGCGAGCCGTTTGTAAGCTGTAATCTGAATATTCAGGAGCGTAATCTTTATTTCAGCCATATAGATTTTGTCCCGAGTCAATTTCTGACTTTTTGGGGTGGCCCGCCAGCGATAGTACATTCAACTAGGCGATGGCGCATCCCCACTTATGACATTACTGGATCAAGTTATGTGAGTCTATTCAAACTGCAAGTGATAAACGAGACATCAGAAGCATGTATGAAGGGGTAAATAAAGCCTGTGGTCCAATGATCAAAGAGGTGCACCACTGAAAACCTTGACTGGAGAAATCATCACTGATAAGAAACAGCAGATGGATATATGGGTAGAGCACTATTTTGGAGCTTTTCTCAAGTGAGACCAAACCAAAGGACGATGCCCTCAACGCCATAGAGGCTCTGATAACTCTTGACCGCCTGGACACACTTTCCACCATAACAGAAGTTAAGTGTGTTATAAATGAACTTGCATTGGCAAGGCTCCAGGTAAGGATGGGATTCCAATAGAGGTTATCAGGAGTGGACAAGACACACTCACACTACAGATCCACCAGCTAATAGAGCTATGCTGGCTAGAAGGACAAGCCCAACAGGATTTCAAAGACTCAAGCATCATAACATTGTACACGAACAAGGGCGATCGGAGCGAATGTAACAACTATAGGGGTATCTCACTTCTGTGTTTTGTTGGGAAAGTATTTGCCAGAATTGTTCTGCGCAGACTTCAAGTCCTGGGAGATCAAGTCTACCCCGAATCACAGTGTGGCTTCCGACAGAACTGGTCTACCATTGATATGATATTCTCATTGCGACAAATGCAAGAAAAATTCCGTGAACAGAATCAGCCATTGTTTATTGCCTTCATCGACCTCACAAAGGGATTTGATATGGTCAGTCGTAAGGGTCTTTTCAAGGCACTAAAGAAGATTGGCAGCCCACCAACTCTTCTGTCCATTGTGGAATCGTTCCACACAGGCATGAAGGGTATAATCAAGTTTGATGGTGAAACTTCAGAAGAGTTTGAAATCAAGAGTGGAGTTACGCAAAGCTGTGTACTAGCTCCTACCCTCTTCGGAATATACTTTTCACTTCTACTGAAATATGCCTTTCGTGATCAGGATGGTGGTATATGTAGCGAAACGCCAGTGGCCCATGTCCTTATGCATTCTTTTATTTTTGGTAAACAGGGGGAAACGGCTTTCGGAAACTCTCAGTTCTCTTGTTTGCTCAAATCTCCATGAAAGATGGTTCTTTGGGTTATCTTCATACCACAATCTTTACATGGAGCGAGTATATATTTGTCTTTCCTTTCGGGTAGACCCGATGGAGCGCCTTGCGTCAAATGTGCACTGGTGCGGCTTCTGGAGGATTCATGTCCGTTTCTACTGATGGCCATCCACGGCCGAATGTCAAGAGTTCAAGTTAAAGATTGAGACAGTTTTAAAAGGTCTACTACTGGTGGAATGAAAAGGTAAACTTGGGTTTTCTTTGGTCCAGGCAAAACTTGGCCTATAAATATCTATTGTCTTAACGACTGAGAGGATATGGCGAAACAGCAGTCTTGCCATGTTGGGAGGGGGTGACCGTTAGCCGATCTGGCTACGCGTCTTGATCTTGGCATGGCAAGGGAACACATCTGAAGAATAAGTAGTTACCAAATGATATCGCTTGTTCTTGGCAGCTGATAGACGAGTGATATCTTGCTTCCTACGGCTTACCGTTACTTAGTAGCATCTCTCTTTTAAATATAGGCACATTAGATAGCTACGGGGATGGGGTCCACCAATCTATGATCTATCTTCTTGAGCCGGAAGAGGCTATCCATGGTGCTATCTCTTTCGTCTTGTAGTCGATAGGATGATGTGGGGATTATAAATAAACTTCGTTATCTTATTTAGGGAACCTGCATTCCTCTGAATCTACGTGTTAGGTGAGGCACTGCCGGTACATTGCGGCGGCAGCTCAGACAAGAGCAGCAGCCGGAAGAGGTAGTATCTTCTTGCATATTCTTGCTGGGAATGGGGAACTACACTGCGTGCCATACAACCCCACTCCTATATTATTAGTTAACGGGAAGAAACACACAGATTACTAGGCGCACCACACCACAAGATCTTGGTTGTGAGAAAGGCATGGTTTGCAAGGGAGAAAGAAGCTGGGAAATGAATGTGCCCAATAATAATAAAGGCAGGGTATGAGTGAGGAGAGTGATTCGTGTATGTAACAGGGTGCATAGTATAGCCGACCGGACGTCTACAGATTGGAGGTCTATGCAAGCCAGGACGTAGCCAATCCAGGGGCTACCTGACATGTCCGACGCATTCAAGCAAGCCACTGATAAACTGGTGTTGGTAAGCTGAAATGCATAACTAATATGTGGTGCTTGAGTCAGCTTGATCCCTCACTCGAATGTTTGTCCTTTCCAGGGTCCTTCTTTTTGGAAGTATGAACAGAGCTGAAGGTCTCGACAGGGATCTACGCAGAAAGTATGTTTATGACTATGCCATGGCAAGGTTTGGGCCATGCCTGCTTTAAGAATATGATCTCTACGAGATAGAGCCACTGCTGACCTGGAAAGAATGACCATCAGCTGTACTGACACATCACCAGTCATCTCGATACGATTGGATTGAGTCCTTTTGTATTATTGGCTGGACCCCGCCAATCACTCAGACACATCCATTATTATATGAGAACTATTCTCCAGGACATTATTTCCTACCTGACATTATACCACTTCCCTAGAACATTTGTTTACTAAAAAGACTGTGGTCCATGGAAATTTGGAAGTTTGCTTCTACAGAAGGCTGTTGTACGTACAACCAATTACCTGGAAGGAAGGAGATTCTTGCACACGTGGTGAGCTGTATGTGGACGGATCGGACAGTGTATGAAGCTGCGTCTATGAAGATAGCTACCTGAGGCTCTATGCCTGAACGTTATCCTTGTTGTGTCTGTTTAGAACTATCTGTTTTATCTGCCTTGATGTTTTCCTGTGCTGTTCTTGATTAGGTTAATAAAATTACTTTCAAGTTATTCTGACGATCGCCATGTTATTTATGCGGCAGCCAGAAATACACCTTAGAGGTTAGGTCCCGAGGTAGAAAGACAGAGTGACAGTGAGTCCAGGGAACGGAGGAGGGTTGGCAAACAAAAACCTATCCCAGCCAGGGCAATAGAATAACATTGAAATATTGTTACATAGTTACTTGGGACCCTCCACGTAGCTTGTTACAATTACTGGGGGCTCGCGCGGGATATTTGAAATCCTGGTGGAGTTCTGGCTGATTTAGTGATAGGGGACAGATATTCTTGTCTACTATCAATAGGTTCTGCCTACCGTGCCTGGCTATTGTCTATACTCTTCCTGACACAGACTGACCGACATACGACGTGTTGTGGTCGTGTAATATATATATTTTGGTTATGTGAGATAATCATTTTCTATACAATTTCTTGGGCACTTTCCCTCTGAGTTTAAGATGGCATCAACTGGGTTTAATGTCGCTGACGTACAGGCTACAGGGCGTGAGATGGGCTATGATGGAGCGGAGTTACAGAAATATGTGCAGGAAGTGGAAAGAGACTTCAGACAGGCTGTGCGCGAAGCCAAGAAAATTGAGGCGGAGGCTAGGAAGATGGAGGCCGAGCAGGCAGTCAGAGACCATGAGTTTCGTATGAGGGAGTTGGAGCTGAAAGCTAAAACGGCCAAGGAAAGCGAGGGTGCAGTTGGAGGCGCAGTTCTCCCTGAATCAACAACTTCTAGTGGCGGTCCATACCAGGCAATGAAGTTCCCATTACTCCCGTTCGATGAACACAAAGAGAAGATCGACCAGTATCTTCAAAAATTCCAGTTGATGGCTTTGGCTATGGGGCTGGAACGTGGGAAATGGAACTTGAAAATCTCGCAGGGCCTGAGGGGGACCGCGTACGAGGTCTACTCAAGGTTGCCACCTGGTATGGAGAATGACTATGAGGCTCTGGAAAAAGCATTATTGAAAAGGTTCCAGATGACAGCCCATACATACCGACAGCAGTTCAGAAAGTCGAAGAGAGAGCCAGGAGAGATGTTCGCAGCCTACAGTGTCAGACTGAAGTCTTACCTTTTGAAGTGGATGTCATTAGCTGGATTTGCTAACGACTATGAAAGTTTGGAAGAATTAGTGGTCGTGGACCAAATGAAGAGGATGATGCCTAGGCCATTGCAAACCTTCTTGCTTGAAAATGGGGCAGAAAGGTTAGACATAGTCAACACATTGGCGGAAAGGTATGTGCTAGCTCATGGGGATAATGGGGAATTGTCACAACCCAATCCCCGACCACCAGACACCTGGTCTGGAAAGAAGAAGAACCCTAAAACAGCTCACCCCAAGAAGGAGGATCCTTTCGAGAAAGCTCCTATTAAGAAACCCTCTGGTAAGAGTCCACCTGGATCTCCTAAAAGAAAGTGGAGTGAAAAGTGGTGAGCCTATTGCAAATCTCCCACACACAATACGGTTGATTGCCGGCGTAAACAGAAAGACTCTCACTATGCTGCTTGTCTTGTAGAAACCGGGGAAGGGTCTCACAAGGAAGTAGAAGGGAGGGATCTTGGGAACAATTATTCAGAAAAACCACCAGTAGTAGAAACGGTACTTGTGAACGGACAACCAGTTGAGTGTCTCTATGACACCGGTCTGCAGTTTGAGGCTGTAATTTCATCACACTTAGTGAGCCCGGAGCAGCTAACCGGGGAATCTATTGAGATTCAAACGGCGACAAAGAGTGCGGTAGCGATGTCTCTTCCAATTGCGAAGGTAGACATCAAATCTAAATATGTTACCGGCACTATACAGGCAGCCGTTCTGCTAGATCCTATCTTCCCAATGATCTTGGGTTGTCGCTACGTCTTTCTAGGGATTCCAACCGAACCCATGTACGTAGGGGCGATGCAAACCAGATCTCAATCGGAGGATGAGCCGACGCCGGCCTTGATCGTGAATCCCTTGCCTGGGGAGTTACGAGCTGCTCAAAGTCAGGATGCTACGTTGCAACCTTGCTTCAACCAGTTGCCAAAAAAGTCTGACCCACCAAGACGGGGTCAGTATTATATGAAGAATCGGTTACTGTACCGGAGAGCCGGAGTGGAGGAACGTCAGCATGGACAGCTGGTAGTTCCTAAGGCCTATCGGGAACAGCTTCTTCATATGGGACACACCATTTCATTCAGTGGACATATGGGTGTCGGGGCAACTCTCCAGCGCATTTCCTGCCATTACTACTGGCCAGGGATGACTGGAGACGTGCGTAGGTACGTCAAGTCGTGCCCAGAGTGCCAGCGTGTGGCACCAAAACACTGGACAGCTCCGGTAGTCCTGGGAGACATGCCCATTATGAACTCTCCTTTCGAGAGAGTTGCCATCGATCTTGTTGGTCCTCTTCCTCGGACTAGGAAGAGGAATAAGTACATTCTCACGATGGTGGATTGCTGTTCCATGTGGGGCGAGGCGATACCGTTGGCCACAATCGACTCTAAGCGAGTGGCTGATGCACTGATGGAGACCTTTACTAGGTTGGGATTTCCCAACCAGATCCTAACGGACAATGGGTCTCAGTTCTGTGGTAAGCTGATGGAAGAAGTCTTTCGTATCTTCCAGACTAACCACATTCACACAAGCCCGTACCACCCTCAGTCTAATGGGCAAGTAGAGAGGTTTAATGGTACCTTGATGACCATGCTTCGGAAGTTGGCTCAAGAGAAACCAGACAGATGGGATGAGTATATCTCAGCCGCCTTGTTCGCCTATCGGGAGGTTCCCCATGGGTCGACCGGGTTGCCACCAGCCACTCTACTATTCGGGAGGCCAATCAAGGGTCCCTTAGAAGCCTTATTGAGATGTTGGACAGAGGAAGAAACTTCTGAAGAAGTTGTATCCTCATATAAATACGTCGAAGAGTTAAAGAAGAAACTCCAGACGGGTTGGGCTTTGGCAGCTCAGAATCTGAGAGCGGCCAGAAAGAGACACGCGGCCTACTACAATAGAAGGACGAAAGATAGGTCTCTTAAGGTGGGGGATCGGGTTCTGTTGTTACTTCCAGTAGGTTCCAATAAACTCGAGATTGGTTGGCAGGGGCCTTTCCCGGTGGAAAGGGTTGTGTCCCGTACCAATTATGCTATCCGGATCAGGGGGAAATCTAAAATCTTTCACATTAACCTCTTAAAAAAATATGAGGAACGATCCGATGGTACTTCTCTCCCACTCATGACTATGGCGGTCGCGATGGAAACTGAATCGGGCGAAGACGCGGATAGGGAGTATCCTTTACAACCTGGGGAAACCTATAAGGATGTACATATAAATCCTGATCTGTCGACTGAAGAAACAGAACTGGTCATCCGTTTGTTGGAGTCCCATCAACATATTCTTACCGATCGTCCAGGACGGACAGGGTTGGTCGAGTTTGATATGACTCTGAATACCCAAGACCCCATTCGCAAAAAAATATATCCAGTGCCCTTTTCGAAAGAGAAGGCCCTGGAAGCAGAAATCCAGAAGCTTCTGGATGATGACATCATAACTCCTTCGACTTCTCCTTATAATGCCGGGGTTGTCTTGTTGAGGAAGACAAGCGTTGAGCACCGCTTATGTATTGATTACAGGCATTTAAACAGTTGTACGACATTCCAAGTGGAGCCGTTACCAAACACAAATAAACTGTTTGCCAGATTAAATAAGGCTAAGTTCTTTTCAAAAATTGATCTAAGTCGGGGATATTATCAGATCCCTGTGAAGCCTGAGGTTCGACCCATGCTCGCTTTCAGTACTCCGAGCGGCCATTACGAATTTAAGGTGATGCCTTTTGGGCTGAGCAATGCGCCCAGTGTGTTCACTCGCATGATGAGAATGTTATTAGACCCTTTAAAGGATCCCTCTGTGGTCTCGTTTATGGATGATATTCTCATCGCGTCTGACAATCTGAGTGATCACCTGAGGTCCTTGGGACAGATCTTCAAAAGGTTAAAAGAGGAAGGGTTAACCGCCCGTCCAGCCAAATGCATGATTGGCTATCAATCCTTGGAATTTCTGGGACATACTATTACCCCAGGGGGACTGGTACCGGAAGAAAAGAATATTGAAAAGGTCCGTCTCGCACCCCGTCCTAGATCCAAAAAAGATGTTAGGTCTTTCTTGTCTCTGTGTGGGTTTTACCAGAAATTTATTCCAAAGTTCAACGAAATTGCGGCGCCGTTAACCGAGACTCTGAAGAAAGGATCGCCAGATCTTATAATCTGGACCCCGAGCTGTGAAGAAGCTTATGGGAAGCTGAAACAGGCTTTGGTGGATAGGCCAGTCCTGCAACTCCCAGATTTGGAGAAAACGTTTGTTCTGAGAACCGACGCGAGTAACATAGGGATTGGGGCAACTCTGTTGCAGGAAGGGCGAGATAATCCTTCGGTGCTGTGTCCGGTGGCATATGCCAGTCGAAAACTGTTACCCGCCGAACGGAATTACTCCACCATCGAACGGGAATGTCTAGCTCTAGTGTGGGCGGTACAGAAATTTCAACCTTATCTGTATGGAGTCCATTTCAAAGTGCAATCCGACCATCAACCTCTGACATTTTTGGCAACTTCTAAGAAACTGAACGCGAGGTTAATGAGATGGTCATTGCTCCTACAACCGTATCAGTTCACGATCGAATACATCCCCGGAAGGGAGAATGTGGGAGCAGATTTCCTATCACGGCATCCTATAGTTGAATGTGAGGGTGGGGTCATTCGAACAGAACCACTGACAGTAGAAAGTTCGTAGGGTTCGACTTTCTTAAGAGGGGGCCTATGTAGCGAAACGCCAGTGGCCCATGTCCTTATGCATTCTTTTATTTTTGGTAAACAGGGGGAAACGGCTTTCGGAAACTCTCAGTTCTCTTGTTTGCTCAAATCTCCATGAAAGATGGTTCTTTGGGTTATCTTCATACCACAATCTTTACATGGAGCGAGTATATATTTGTCTTTCCTTTCGGGTAGACCCGATGGAGCGCCTTGCGTCAAATGTGCACTGGTGCGGCTTCTGGAGGATTCATGTCCGTTTCTACTGATGGCCATCCACGGCCGAATGTCAAGAGTTCAAGTTAAAGATTGAGACAGTTTTAAAAGGTCTACTACTGGTGGAATGAAAAGGTAAACTTGGGTTTTCTTTGGTCCAGGCAAAACTTGGCCTATAAATATCTATTGTCTTAACGACTGAGAGGATATGGCGAAACAGCAGTCTTGCCATGTTGGGAGGGGGTGACCGTTAGCCGATCTGGCTACGCGTCTTGATCTTGGCATGGCAAGGGAACACATCTGAAGAATAAGTAGTTACCAAATGATATCGCTTGTTCTTGGCAGCTGATAGACGAGTGATATCTTGCTTCCTACGGTTTACCGTTACTTAGTAGCATCTCTCTTTTAAATATAGGCACATTAGATAGCTACGGGGATGGGGTCCACCAATCTATGATCTATCTTCTTGAGCCGGAAGAGGCTATCCATGGTGCTATCTCTTTCGTCTTGTAGTCGATAGGATGATGTGGGGATTATAAATAAACTTCGTTATCTTATTTAGGGAACCTGCATTCCTCTGAATCTACGTGTTAGGTGAGGCACTGCCGGTACATTGCGGCGGCAGCTCAGACAAGAGCAGCAGCCGGAAGAGGTAGTATCTTCTTGCATATTCTTGCTGGGAATGGGGAACTACACTGCGTGCCATACAACCCCACTCCTATATTATTAGTTAACGGGAAGAAACACACAGATTACTAGGCGCACCACACCACAAGATCTTGGTTGTGAGAAAGGCATGGTTTGCAAGGGAGAAAGAAGCTGGGAAATGAATGTGCCCAATAATAATAAAGGCAGGGTATGAGTGAGGAGAGTGATTCGTGTATGTAACAGGGTGCATAGTATAGCCGACCGGACGTCTACAGATTGGAGGTCTATGCAAGCCAGGACGTTGCCAATCCAGGGGCTACCTGACATGTCCGACGCATTCAAGCAAGCCACTGATAAACTGGTGTTGGTAAGCTGAAATGCATAACTAATATGTGGTGATTGAGTCAGCTTGATCCCTCACTCGAATGTTTGTCCTTTCCAGGGTCCTTCTTTTTGGAAGTATGAACAGAGCTGAAGGTCTCGACAGGGCTCTACGCAGAAAGTATGTTTATGACTATGCCATGGCAAGGTTTGGGCCATGCCTGCTTTAAGAATATGATCTCTACGAGATAGAGCCACTGCTGACCTGGAAAGAATGACCATCAGCTGTACTGACACATCACCAGTCATCTCGATACGATTGGATTGAGTCCTTTTGTATTATTGGCTGGACCCCGCCAATCACTCAGACACATCCATTATTATATGAGAACTATTCTCCAGGACATTATTTCCTACCTGACATTATACCACTTCCCTAGAACATTTGTTTACTAAAAAGACTGTGGTCCATGGAAATTTGGAAGTTTGCTTCTACAGAAGGCTGTTGTACGTACAACCAATTACCTGGAAGGAAGGAGATTCTTGCACACGTGGTGAGCTGTATGTGGACGGATCGGACAGTGTATGAAGCTGCGTCTATGAAGATAGCTACCTGAGGCTCTATGCCTGAACGTTATCCTTGTTGTGTCTGTTTAGAACTATCTGTTTTATCTGCCTTGATGTTTTCCTGTGCTGTTCTTGATTAGGTTAATAAAATTACTTTCAAGTTATTCTGACGATCGCCATGTTATTTATGCGGCAGCCAGAAATACACCTTAGAGGTTAGGTCCCGAGGTAGAAAGACAGAGTGACAGTGAGTCCAGGGAACGGAGGAGGGTTGGCAAGCAAAAACCTATCCCAGCCAGGGCAATAGAATAACATTGAAATATTGTTACATAGTTACTTGGGACCCTCCACGTAGCTTGTTACAGTATATACATTCACTCACGCTCAGATGGCGGCCTCTACAATGCTCAGAGATTGAAGGCCAAGACCAAAATTAGGAGGGTACTAATCGGAGAGTTTCTTTTTGCAGATGATGCTGCCATTACGACGCACTCTGAGGAAGAATTATAACATCTACTATCTGCATTCTTAAATGCTTGTTGTGAATTTAGTTTAACAATTAGTAAAAACAAGACACAAATTGTTATGTCACAAGGTGCACATGGTGTACCATCAATCTTTATTGACGACGCCAAACTAGAGATAGTAGACCATTTTACATATCTAGGATCTGAAAAGTAAATAGCAAATTATCCCTTGATCAGGAAATCAACATCAGGATTGGTAAGGAAGCAACAATAATGAACACATTTTTAAAAAAGAGAGTCTGGGAGAACAGGCAGCTCACTGCCAAGACAAAAGTCCTTGTTTATCAAGCCTGCGTCCTTAGTACTCTTCTTTATGGCAGTGAAGCCTGGTCAACTAACTCACACCAAGAGAAACTTTTAAACAGCTTTCATATGCGGTGTCTGCGTAGAATGCTTAGTATTAAGTGGCAAGACAACATCACAAATAATGAAGTATTGGAAAGATCAGGTTGTGTGAAGGGGTTTATTCGATGCTCAGACTTCGTAGACTTAAACGGATAGGACAAGTTAGGAGGATGGATGATGGTAGAATACCAAAGGACATCATTTTTAGTGAATTACAGATGGGTAAGAGATCTCAGGGTCGGCCTTTACTACCATACAAAGATGTGTGTAAGCGGGACATGATTGATACAGGCATTGATAATGCACACTGGGAGCCGCTTATCGTGTTGCACAGAGGACAAATACCAGAACTGGAATAAAGGCAGAGGAGAAAATGATTGCAGATAACTCGCACACCGAGCGTGCGAGACGTAAGATGGTGCATGATGGTGGAAATGAACATATGTTCACACACGTCCACTGTGGACGAACATGTACAGCTGGAATTGGCCTGATCAGTCACATTCGCTGCCGTCATGGGTTGTATTAGGGACGTTCATTTGAAACCCGTTCCAATGGCTTTATTACAAAAGCATGAAAGAAACATTAACAGGTGTGGTCGAATTAAACAAAGCATTCATTGTGAATGAATTATGCACCATGGGTTGGTCAGAAGAAGTCGCCGTAGGCATTCAGGCAAGCATTCCATTGCTTAGGTAGGCGGCGAATGCCGTCGGCAAAAAAAGATTGCGGTTGCTCACTGAACCAAGTATTTACCGCGTTCATTACGTCTGTATCTGTGTGAAATCGTTGCTCCTTGAGAGCTTTTTTAGAGGTCCGAACAAATGAAAATCACTTGGTGACAAATCAGGACAGTAGGCTGGATTTTGCAGAATTTCCCGCTTCTTCCTTGCTAATGCTTCCTGCAAAATCTTTGCGACATGCGGACGAGCATTATCGCGCAACAAAATCACACCGCGAGAAAGCATGCCAGGTCGTTTAATCTTGATGGATTTTTGCGGCTTATCTAGTGTTTGCAAGTAGTGGGTAGAGTTGATGTTGACACCATCTTCTTTAAAGTCGGCCAACAATGGTCGATCATGGTCAAAAAATGCGCTCAGCATAACCTTACCAGCGGAAACCTGTAACTTGAATTTTTTTGGCTTTTGGTGATCCACCATGCTTCCATTGCATGCTCTCTCTTTTGCTGCTCGGCTCAAAGTGGTGTCACCATGGTTCATCGCCTGCCACTATGCGGAAGAGAAATGCATCACTCTCCACTTTGTATCGCAGTAAGTGGTTCAAACACCTTCCCATGTGGTCCTCTTTTTGGTGGTCGGTCAACATCCGTGGTACCCACTGTGAACACACCTTCTGATATTGCAGTTTCTTACGAACGACCTTTTGAATTGTCCCAATTGACACATCAAATTCTTTCGCTAGCGAACGTATGCTTCGACAACGGTTCATCTGTACTGCTGCATCAATTTTGGCGATGGTTTTTTTTTTCCTGTTGCAACAATATGCGTCTCACCCGGTCGTCGAAGATCTGTAGTGAACTGACATCCATTCCGAAACATTCGTGCCCAGTCTGTCACTGTTGTTGTATTCGACTCACATTTGTTACCGTACGCTGCCTGCATTCTTCGATGAATGTCCACTGGTCGACATCCTTCAAATGAAAGAAACTGAATCACCGCTCTTTGAGCTTCTTTGGACGGATTTTGGATCAACCCGGCCATTTTGTCAACGGTCATAAACAGAACCTATGCATCATGGGACGATAAGCGCGTGCTCTTTTATTCATTGGTCCGTACTTATCACATGACTATGACATGATCATGTTCAACGCAAGCAATTAAGCGCGGTGCGGCACGAACGGATTTAAAATGAACGCTCCTTATCGTTAGTGAGCCTTTTTGAAGCACAGTGTACAAACTATCGTCTGTCAAGACGGCAAGACGCCAATGTATGTATGTACTATGGACCATTTTGATATAACAACAGTAAAGACCAGTTCGATATAACAACAGTAAAGAGCAGTTTGATACAACAACAGTATAAACCAGTTTGATATAACAACACTATAGATCAGTTTGGTATAACAACACTTTAGATCTGTTTGATATAACAACACTATAGACCAGTTTGATATAACAACAATATAGACGTGTCTGATATAACAACAGTATAGACCAGTTTGATATAAAAACAGTATAGACCAGTTTGATATAACAACAGTACAGACCAGTTTGATATAACAACACTATAGATCAGTTTGGTATAACAACACTTTAGATCTGTTTGATATAACAACACTATAGACCAGTTTGATATAACAACAATATAGACGTGTCTGATATAACAACATTATAGACCAGTTTGATATAAAAACAGTATAGACCAGTTTGATATAACAACAGTACAGACCAGTTTGATATAACAACACTATAGATCAGTTTGGTATAACAACACTTTAGATCTGTTTGATATAACAACACTATAGACCAGTTTGATATAACAACAATATAGACGTGTCTGATATAACAACAGTATAGACCAGTTTGATATAAAAACAGTATAGACCAGTTTGATATAACAACAGTACAGACCAGTTTGATATAACAACAGTATAAAGAAGTTTGATATAACAACAGTATAGACATGTCTGATATAACAACAGTATACACATGTCTGATATAACAACAGTATAGACCAGTTTGATATAACAACAGTATAGACATGTCTGATATAACAACAGTATAGACCAGTTTGATATAACAACAGTACAGACCAGTTTGATATAACAACAGTATAGACCAGTTTGATATAACAACAGTATAGACCAGTTTGATATAACAACAATGTAGACCAGTTTGATATAACAACAATGTAGACCAGTTTGATATAACAACAGTAAAGATCAGTTTGATATAACAACAATATAGACCAGTTTGATATAACAACAGTAAAGATCAGTTTGATATAACAACAATAAAGAACAATTTGATATAACAACAATATAGACCAGTTTGATATAACAACAGTAAAGATCAGTTTGATATAACGACATTATAGACCAGTTTGAAATAACAACAGTATAGACCAGTTTGATATAACAACAGTAAAGAACAGTTTGATATAATGACAGCTGAGACCATTACTGATTGGTTGCAATCTATTTTAAGACATAATTAACGAATCTAGAAAATTAGTTCGCTTGAAGTTAAGTAACCGCATTTGAAGGGAATCCACCATTACCTTCCTAAAATAACAAGAACAAAGAATGTTATATTTTGGTTTAATTATTGTCCAACATATGAGCCGCTCCCAGTGAAAGAAGCTACTAACTTGTATAACAGCGCAAGCTAACTATATTTCAAGACAATATTTATGTATTTATTTTGCCGCGGAAATCCTTGTTCCGCCGCTGCTGTGTCTAATTTCTGTGAATTCTTGCACCAGACCATGTCAAATCTCTCCACGGTTGCGCTACCACAACCGTTGTTGCCGTGTTTAGATGAAATCTGTTTGCATGTGTGCTTGGAAACATCATTTTAAACCCCAGCGGATGAACAAGATGTCTTTAAACATGCTATTTCCGGCTAGTCCATGGCGGAAGGTCTTTTCTTCGGGCTGTAAACACGATTCTAGGACGTTAGTGGCGGGCCAGAGGGCAGACGGGAACTGAAAGGTAAACAAATATGGCAGAGAAAATAAGCGAATTCCTGGTTGTAATTATAAATGAGCTGTGGACACATAAAGCGTCGAGGGAAGATCTGAATAACTACTCGAGGGAAGCGTCACAGTACGGATTTAGGTCATGTCGGCAGACATCAGACACGAAAATAGTCATTTTAAAAGTGAGTATTTAGGGACAGTGAGATATAATAGGAATATTTGGGGATAATTATAACGTCATATGGTATATGCGAGACAGAGATAAAGAGAAAAATAGGCCAAGCAAAAGCTACGTTATATAGAACATATCTTCTGTCATTATCATCAAGTGCCATACCAGCTGGCGTAGACGTTCATGTCTCTCCACAGATCTCGGTCTTTGGTGTTGTGGATCAACTCTGCTGCTGATATTCCTTCATGCCACCGTCTCTATCCGTTAAGCAACATTTCTCTTGACCGCCCTCTGCCTCTCTTCCCCTCGATCTTTCCAGTGGTCACGATGTTCTCCAATGCCTCTCGTCTAATCACATGACCAAAGAAAGCTGTTTGTCTCTTTCTTATTGTTGTACTCGTAAATAACGTTCTAGTTTCATTAGCCTGTCCCAGGCAATGGTTGTTAGTTACTCTGGTAGTCCAAGGAATTCGCAACATCTGTCTCAAGAACCACATCTCTGTTGCTTCTAAGTTCTTCCTAATGTGTCCATTTACATTCCAAGATTCACTACCATACAGCAAACCAGGGTCTGTATAGGACTTCAGCACTCTCTTACCTTATTCTGCTCTTAACCTCTGTTTTGCATCTTCCATCTGAGGTTATAAATTCCCCCAGGTATTTAAAGTTATCCTCTTGGTTAAAACGTGTCCCTGCTATTTCCATTTAACATTTTGGTTTCACATTTTACATTGATATCTCCATTGTTACTGTTTACTTGATATTCAATGAGAGTCCTTTCTCTGCACTCTCCGTTATTACAATGTTCAACATGATATGCTAGTGTATAGTAGTGAATCATGGACAATGAATGGGCGGACATTGTGAGCATGGCTGCGTGTCAATGGGGACGTAGCTTCAGAATCGAACATTGACAATTTCTTGGTGAGCCGGCTCCATAACGACGGGCTTACGAGCCGGCTCCATAACGACGGGCTTACGAGCCGGCTCCATAACGACGGGCTTACGGGCGCAGCTCGTTACCCCATATACCCCGTTCGAAACACAGCTGCGAGAGATTTGGCAGCAGGCCGCCTTACGTTGGTGTTTTATGAAATGATATGGGTGCCCGTCGTTCATAAAGCAATGGCAAACTACTGAACGTAAATTTTCCTAGGAATCAAGAACAGACAAAAATGCTAGCGTTGACTGCGACGTCCTGTAAAGGTTATGCAAGTAACTAACTTGGCGAGCCTCTAGAGGTCTCAGTGGCTAAGTGGGTACGCCGAATGCTTCGCTCTCCAAAGGTTGTAGGTTCGATTCCAAGCTACCCGGATCTGTTCAGGAGTGCAGTTTTCTCGGAGTTCGTGATTTGTGTGACGCTTTCGACAGGCCATCCTGTGGAAAGCGGCCGAGCTATAAGAGATTACACCAGATGCAATGAAGTCATCAACTGCATGAGAAACTACATGAAATGATGTATATATAAAAGTTACCTATCTGTTTGCCTGCTCCGTGGAGAAGGGCTTACGAACTGAGTTCGTGGTCCAGCGTACCACGTTTGAAACACAGCTGTGGGCTATTTGGCAGCAGACCGCCTTGCGTTGGTTTTCATTCAATGGAAGGGGTGCTGGTCGTTCAGAAAGCAATCACAAACTACTGAACGTAAACTTGCCAAGACATCACAAAGAGACACAAAATGCTGGGGTTGATTGCGACGTCCTGTGAAGGATATGCAAGTACCTTTTTAACCCACCTGTTTCCTTGGTGTGGACCACGTGACACACTGAACTCGGAGCAGGCTTTTGGCAATGGCTTGTCTTGGAAAGAGCTTCCATGCCCAGTATCCACACTACTAAATTAAGACTCAGATTCGCTGGACTGATCACTTGACTCGCATGTCAGATCACAAGCTCCCTAAACGAATTTTTTTATGGTGAGCTGCGCTGTGGTAAACGCTCCCAAGGCGGCCAGAGGAAACGCTTCAAAGACACTCTGAAGATCTCACTGAAAGCTTTTGAAATTCATCATGACTGCTGCCAAAGACCCACATTCGTGGCGTACATCATTACGCAAGGTTTTAGTCACTTGTGAAGCAAACAAGACTGCAAGAGCTGCGAAAAAAAGGCGGGACAAAAAAAAACATTGCAGGATATCCTCCTCCTAGAACGTCAAGCATTCTTTTCCCACATTGTCAAAGAGCATTTCGAGCCAAAACAGGCCTTGCCAGGAATCGTAGAACGCATGGCTCAAAACTTTCAACCCCGCTGGATGAAGTGAATGGTTATCATCATTCTTGATGGTCAAACATCACTGCCTGTGGATGTACAATCTGCAACTTTTGAGTACTGAAGCAAAGAGCAGATCGCATACGTTCAGACTGCCCTGGATGTACCCGGCGTTGGTGGCATGGTAGGACGGACAAGTGGCAAATGTTTATCACCGAAGAACAAGAATAAGATGATGAATAAAAAGTCGAGGAGGAAGTACGCGAAAAGGAAATAGATGAGGAGAATAGGAAAAGGAAGATGAAGAATAGAAGGAAAGGGAAGATCAGCAGAGTACTGTAAGAAGAAAGTAGAAAAAAGAGGCAAAGAAGGAAAGTGCGTAGATGAGTCAAGGAAGGAAGGAAGGAAGGAAGGAAGGAAGGAAGGAAGGAAGGAAGGAAGGAAGGAAGGAAGGAAGGAAGGAAGGAACAATAAACATAGAGCACTACACACCAAACCTAACAATGGCTACCACGACACATCGTGGGAAGTGGAAACGCCCGGCGTGATACAGACCTCATCCCCGGACTAGTCACCATTGATATAAACAAATATGAGTCTAACACCATTTATCCAATACACATTAATGAGTGTAACACTTTTTACATTTCTACATTTCATTAATTACTGCACTTGGAAATGACAGATGAAAACAGCCCACAATTCATGAACATTATAAAGGACGCGCCTCTGGATTGATATACACGGGACAAGGGCCGATGAGGGAAATTCAAAGAACAGAAAAATACGATCGTTTGCGAGGAGAAATCTTTGAATAAAAACAGGGAATCGAATTAATATACTCCAATTTTGAAAGATATAACGGCTACAATTATTTAGTTTTGTTGTGTGTGTGTGTGCAAAATAATGAATAATAAGAAGTATATATGCTAAAACGGAACCACTCGAATTATTTGATTCAGATATTTATTCCTAGGGGCAAGATGGCCAAGCGTATCATCATTCTCACGTATGGAATATATTTGCTGATCATCAAAAGAAATATCAAGAAACTTGATTAGAGGGGAAGCAATCAATTGGGAAGAGAGCACAAAGAAGGAATAGATCATTGCAGGGAGGAAATCTCTGCTAACTTCCGTGTCGGGGCGATTAATCCTGGTCGTTTTCATAAGTCCACGTTGCATTCTGATTTGCATTATTTTTTTTTTTTTTTATGTTCGTTGGCTTAATTTAATATGTGGATGAATGCCTGGTAGCTGTCTCATTGTGTTCTGGTTCTCTTATTCGGAATCTTCTTCTTTTTCTTCTTCGGCCATGTTCTTCTTTCTCTTCTTATTGCTTCTCCCAGTTTTCTTGTTTTCCTGATTTTAATTTTTAATATTTTTAATACGTTCTTAATTTCTAGCTGTTACAACTGATTTCATGATGTTGAAAACATTTTTGGGCGTTCCTATTCTCTTGTTGATTTCTGTTTCACTTCTGCCCATCTGTTATTACCTGTCCAAGATAGGAGGCAGTTGATGATGCCTAGCACACCCCTTTATTTCTGCCTCCTTCCCTCACATCATATATGGGCGCCAGACAATACACTATTGTGGGTTACCAAATCCAGAAACATCGGTATTGGTGTCATTTGTATAACTACAGGCAAAGATATCTATTATTGCTATGAGAATTCTCAATTGTTATGTATTCTCAACGCTGCTATATGGCGCGGAAGCCTGGACATTGAACAAGCAATTAGAAAAGTCGAATAAAGGCCTTGGAGATGTGGATATACATAATAATATGTCGTATTTCATGGAAACAAAATCAATCGAATCAGAGGTTCTACAAAAACTGGGGGAAAAAGAGAGATAAGTGAATTATTTCGGCCACGTTAAAAACCATAACACTGTTATAAACACCATACAGGAGGGTAAGGCTGAATGAACAAACGACCTTTATTTTCAAAGGGTCACAAATTTGGCACACAGGCCCGAGTTATATTCGGCCCTTCTAATCACTCATCTTTTGTACATCACTTAACTATTTTGATGCCACATTCACACAGGGAAAAAAATATTGTCAAATGAAAGTTGTGAACATAAACAATACATATTACCATGTTATGAGACAGGCAGGCAATCAGACACACATACACACACATGCATAAACGCCTACATTCCTGCACACCAGCGTCTGCAGCCTACCTTGTGCCAGACGTATTGGTTACCCATTCCTCTGGAAACCACAAGATTAGGCCGAGAGAGGGATCATGTCGTTTGGGCACCACATGTTTCTTTGAAGCTCTGCCCAGGCATTGTGATGGAAAATTGGCCACATTCATATACTTTAGTCTGTCAAGACTGCAAGGTGCCACTCACCTGCATACATACTTACATTATTTACACAAACTCTCACAGTTATGCGCCCATTCAATAACACAGAAGGCAAACGAGCAAGAGGTAGACAACGATACAAGTGGGAAGATAAAATCAAGAGATAAACGGACAGCAGTCTGGCAGAATATACCGCCAAGGCGAGAAACAGACAGTGTTGGAGATCCATTGCAGCCAACCTTCATCGTGGAGACGCACCTGGTTGATTGATCAGTTACCGTATTGGTGACAGGCGAGTGCCAAATGCAATTAGATGAACACCATAGTCCACCATAGCTTAAAAACAGAACAATTCCAGACATAGTCCCACTAAAGGCCTCTCTCCTAGGTCTCACTCTCGTTCCTCTGGAAGCAACGCCCAAACGAGCAGGCTGGCTGGGTGGCGTCGCTTGGGCTACAAATCGGGGTTTTGTGGGCGGCCATCTGTTGGCGGGAGTATTAAAGCAGGCGTGACACGGGTGACAACTAGCGCCTAGTTCTGAGTTTAATCATTAGATTCCATGTCTGTAATCAGTAATCTACATCTACAAGTGTCACATGGTAATCTGATTTGTTAATCCTACATTTCGTTTGAATTTAATCTTATGAGCCTCTATCTACCAATTTCAGAGTATTACAACCTAAAACAAAATTACGAAGTTTGTAATCAACGGCATTTCAGCCATTGCTGGTGTCTGATTAGAATTATTTCGTGTCTTTATTGATGCGCTGAGGAAAATTTATGTTTTAAATATTCTATATTGATAATTGTAATTTGGAATATATTTGTGATCTATAATAAATATTGGATATGAAAAATATCAAGGTTATAAGTTGGTTATCGTTGTGGTGTAGTGATTCGTATAAAAATAATATATCAACTTCTTCTTCTTCTTCTCTTCTTCTTCTTCTTCTTCTTCTTCTTCTTCTTCTTCTTCTTCTTCTTCTTCTTCTTCTTCTTCTTCTTCTTCTTCTTCTTCTTCTTCTTCTTCTTCTTATTATTATTATTCTTCTTCTTCTTCTTCTTCTTCTTCTTCTTCTTCTTCTTCTTCTTCTTCTTCTACAATCAACGTTTGCTAAGCGTAGTACTTAGCATCCATTGTAGTGTGTAAATGCCCGCTGTCCAGTCCCGTGCCACTTCGGCTCACATCTTCGGACTTCTACTGTTGGGGTTTCTTTTCTGGATTCCTCTCCTCATATGTAGATTGCCTTCTCGGGCTTGTGGGCTCTGCCTGTCCACATTTTCTGTCGGGATTTGTTGCCCTAGCATTTGTTCTTACAGGAACTTCCACATGGCAGTAGTGGTTTTGGCATTCCTTGCGTCCTTCACGTAGATAGATTTCCTCCCAGGGTTTATGAGCTCCATCAGCCCACTTTGTTTACTACCTGAGTTTATCCTATTAAGCCAGCACCATATACCAAATACAGCACAAGGCGCCTACAAAGATTCTTGACTTTTATATTTCCGCTTGGCCTGTATGATGCTGAACACATCAGCCACTGGGTGCCGGTCGGTCTATAAAAATAATAGGTTAAGCACCTTTTACACTATTCCTCCAGGCATGTGAAAACGTTCTTTACTTTTACAGTTACAGGGTGTTTGTAAAGTCACACTACACTTTGTATCTAGAACAAATTTGAAAAAAAAAAATAAATTCTTTCTTCCGTTGATAACACCATTCTGTTTGGAGTCCCAAAAGATACTCCAGCTGACGACAGCCATTCGCTGCATACTGCTTCACAATGGATGTGGAGCATATGTTTATGACGTCATGTATTTCATTTTTCAGATTTGTTCTTCATACAAAGTGTAGTGAGACTTTACAAACACCCGGTATTAACGCTTGGTAGCATAGTAGCTAGTATGCTGGCCTTCAGGTCCAATGGTCATATATTCGAATCCTAAAGGTACTTCCGCGGCCAGTAATGTGAAGTGGTAATGGAAATGTGAGGTGGTATATCTTCACATATTCTACACCACGACATACCAGCTGGCTGGCCAGTTCTCTTCATCGTTGCCCTGCCTTCCACACACTTCCCGGAATATTCTTGACATTGTCTAAATTTACTGGATCCTGGAAAAATACTGCTGACCAATCATGGAGAAAATTGTCAACATTTACTGAATACCTGACACATACAGCTGGCGAATCATGGAGGAAATTGTCTAAATGTACTTGATCCTGGAAAAGTACTGCTCGCGAATCATGGAAGAAATTGTCTAAATTTACCAGGAACCTGGGAAACTGCTGCTCGCGAATTATGGAGGAAATTGTCTAAATTTACTGGATCCGGGACAAATACTACTGACGAATCATGGAGAAAATTGTCACAATTTACTGGATCCTGGACAAATACTACTGACGAATCATGGAGAAAATTGTCTAAATTACTGGATCATGGACAAATACTGCTCACGAATTCTGGAGGAAATAATACGACAGGCGCTAGTCACAGGCGCTGGAACTTCAATAACCCCTCCCCACGCCGCTTAACGGTATAAGTGGAAGACAATAACACCAACAACACTAACAACAACAACAACAGTAACAACAAAAGCTACATCGAACCTCACAGTTCGCAAAAATAATCTATCCCCTGCTGCAGATTGAACCCACACCTCTAGCTTGTCAGGCAAGCGCGCTAACTACTAGGCCACCACGTCTCCTATAGTCAGTCAAGTAAGTACAGTACAAGATTACTGTCCGCGCCATGCGGACAAAAGGCTGGACAAAAGGCGCTAGCCAGATGTATTTAGATCTATCGGCACTCGATGAATGATGTTCTCAATATTACATCCCGCCTTTGCTTTTCGGGGAACTCCCGGGCGGCCATTTTGGCTGTTTCGACCCATGTGAGTTTTCAAAATCCTTCTTGATGCAGATCCGGAGCGAAGACCACTGTCCCCGATAGTGGCAGGATTCTTGTGTGCAACAAGTACTGCACTAGAATCGCCGACGCTTTATGAAAATGACCATCATATAATTGTTCATAATTGTTTCTGAACTAACCCAGGAAGAAAGGCGACAGCGGAAGTGTTAGTGTACTGGTTAGGGAGCTACGCTGATCATGTAATGAGCTTGATCGACGAGCGTTCATCAATGCTAATAGAGGAGAAGACGAACCATCTTTTCCCACTTACATTCAGACCAACAAAATGTATCTAGTTACATCTTCTGGCCACGAGAAACAACAGTGGAAGATACACTCTATGGACCACTGAGTGAACTGAAAGTGAAGTGTACACAAGAGACAACATTATAGATACAGACCAAATTCAAGCGAACGACAGAGGGGGAAGAAGACCTACAAAATGTAATGGTCCTAGCAAATCACGGATCCACAGCAGCAAACTGATTCGGTGCAAGTTTTTATTTTTTATTTTTACAGGCGACGGAGAAAGGGGGCTGGCCACCTCGAGAGGGGGGGGGGGGGGGATGTTGTGTCTCCGTAACAAAGGAGTAAAGCCGTGTACCTGGCGACCTGAAGGCCGTGGGTTCGTTCCACAGGAATGCGTCACCCGGGCCGAGAGTGCAGTCTGTCCTACGACCCCTGGTGGTCGCTGTTGGGACAACGGAGTTCGTGCGCAGTAATATGCTATGGGCAAGCCGCTAGCCGTTCTCCTGAGAGAGACCGGGTCAGATAAAACAATACCCGGGGCAGTGAAGTCGACCCTCTCACCCTCTCGACTGTAGTACTTTAGTTAATTTTACTTTAGTTAATTTTACTTTGCGGTCTCCCTGGCCGAGGAGTTAGCAGCTTTCTCCGTAACCCTGAATACTCTCGTAGTTGACGTGAGCTCACGAGAATTGGAAGCGGTTCGAGTCGCGCCAGTGACTTATGAGAGTATGGAGCTGGTCGCTCAGAAAGCAATGGCAAACTACTGAGCGTAATCTTGCCAAGAAAGCAACAATCAGCTGAAAGATGCTGATGTTGACAGCGATGTCCTGTAAAGGATATGCAAAACATTGTTTTAAAATAATTTTACTTTAGCTAATTTTACTTTAGTTAAATTTACTTAAGATAATGTTACTTTAGTTAAATTTACTTTAGTTAATTTTACTTTAGTTAATTTTACTTCAGTTAATTTAACTTTAATTAATTTTTGCACTGTTGGAGAAGTGTAATGTATCAAATGATTACTTGTTACATTTCTGCGCAATTGTTACATTTCTGAAGAGTTTCTATATTTCTAAATAATTGTTATATTTCTGAACAATTGCTGTCTTTCTGAACAATTGCTCCATATAATAGACCAGATGTAAACAGAACGCAAAACACTTTCTGAGTACAGTCAGTATGTATACCACAACAAGCAATGATGTACAACATCATCAAGATATGGCCAGGATACAGTCTGTCAGAATGTACAACATCAAGATATGGCCAGGATACAGTCTGGCAGAATGTACATCAAGATATGGCCAGGATACAGTCTGGCAGAATGTACATCAAGATATGGCCAGGATACAGTCTGGCAGAATGTACAATATAAAGATATTGCCAGGATACAGAATGTACAACATAAAGATATGGCCAGGATACAGAACGTACAACTCAGCTCTAGATAGGACACACATTGAGAAAACTTGACAATAGCATAACTAAAAAGTCCGCTGCCTATATCCTGAGAACGTCACACTCCGCCCTGGTGTGAGAAAGCTCATCGGACATCAAACCTTTTCGGATAAAGGCGAAATCCAGGAAAACTTGTGTACACGAGTTAACAATCCCTCGGCAATAGGAAGTGGAAAGAGCAGGCCTATGGGACGCTCCCCGGGCAAAAATGTCAATGTACGAGTAGAAATCTACCCACGTAAGGATTATTTATAGCTTTTGTGCTTCTGATATACACACATTTGAATCCCCGCACGTGATGTAGGGTTCGTGTACTCTGCTAAGATTATATAACCAACCAATCAACCAACCAGTCAACCAACCAACCAATCAAACCAACCAGTCAAACAACTAACCAACCAGCCAACCAACCAATCATCCAACCAAACACCCAACCAACCAACCTACCAGCCAGCTAACCAACCAACCAGCCAACCAACCAATCATCCAACCAGTCAACCAACCAACCAATCAAACCAACCAGTCAAACAACTAACCACCCAGCCAACCAACCAATCATCCAACCAAACACCCAACCAACCAACCTACCAGCCAGCTAACCAACCAACCAACCAGCCAACCAACCAATCAACCAACCAGTCAACCAACCAACCAATCAAACCAACCAGTCAAACAACTAACCACCCAGCCAACCAACCAATCATCCAACCAAACACCCAACCAACCAACCTACCAAGCAGCGAACCAACCAACCAGCCAACTAATTAACCACTAAACCAAATAACCAGCCAAAATTAAACCAATCAACCAACAAATCAACCAGCCAATAAATAAACCAATCAACCAACCAATCAACCAGCCAACTAATCAGGCAAACCAACCAGCCAGTCAATCAACCAACTAACCAGCCAACCAACCAACCAGCCAACCTATTAACTTGTACACACTAAACAAAAACCATTAATGCATACAGAAAGTGTTGGTTGTGAATTTGAAATAACCGTGGTCAAAACAGACGTTCCACATTCGAACAATACCCGTAACTATGTGTGTTAATTGTTTCAGCTTAAGTGTGATTCATCTATTCACTTCATGTGATACATAACTCTGCAGTATGCACCTGATGAGATGCGGCGAAATATGCCAGGCAAGAAATCGTGCAACATATTGTTTGAGGCTTCTGTGTTTTAAAAAAAAAAAAAAAACAAACACCATTTAACTTAATACCATTTTTCTGCCTTTCAGGAACTCAATATTATTTTGAATTACAAACAATGGCCACAAGAATAAACGACCACCATTCACAACAAACCTCCCAGATTCTAAACCACAGTGACTGTTAGGAAACCGAGTCAAACAACATCACACACCTCATCTCAATAACCCAGACCGCATCTGTGTGATTCCACGAAACTTGGAGAACAAGGGCAGGCTAGAAACCAGAGGAAGGCAGAAGCCAAAAACCGTAAGCAAACTTCTATTATCTGTGTTCGTTCTCAGTCGAGACTGTCCTTGTTTGGTCAACTAATTTAGTGGTCGGTCTTCCCTCTGGGTTGAACTGCTGCATCATACGATGGCTGGGGTACGGATAATTGCTGTCGTTGCAACTACTACTACTACTACTACTACTACTGCTACTACTACTACTACTACTACTACTACTACTACTACTACTACTACTACTACTACTACTACTACTACTACTACTACTACTACTACTACTACTACTACTACTACTACTACTACTACTACTACTACTACTACTACTACTACTACTACTACTACTACTACTACTACTACTACTACTACTACTACTACTACTACTACTACTACTACTACTACTACTACTACTACTACTACTACTACTACTACTACTACTACTACTACTACTACTACTACTACTACTACTACTACTACTACTACTACTACTACTACTACTACTACTACTACTACTACTACTACTACTACTACTACTACTACTACTACTACTACTACTACTACTACTACTACTACTACTACTACTACTACTACTACTACAACTACTACTACTACTACTACTACTACTACTACTACTACTACAACTACTATTACTGCTGCTACTACAACTTCCACTACCATCACCACTACGACCACTACTATGACTGCGACTACTGCTACTGCCACTTCAGCTGTTATTCCTGTTTCTTCCTCTTTCATGCGTTGATGGTTGTATCTGTGATAAAACTGACGTGATTGTAGTGTGTAGATTGACTGTTCATGAATTATTTATTTTCTCGCGCAGATGAGATTGAATGTTCATGAA